>WBMZ01002486.1:0-570214 GCA_013400975.1 Atrichornis clamosus | reverse complement strand
GAGGGCGGCGAGCGCGGCCGGTAAGGTCCGGCCGGGGGAAGGCGGGTGCCCGTCCCCGTGCGCGTCCCTTGCGCCTGATGCTGAAGGCGCCGGCGGCAGCGATGCCGGGCACCGATATCGGCACGGGCGGAGCGGCGGGCGGGATGCCGGGGGCGGCCGGCGTCGCTGGGCCGCGGCGGGCAGGGGTCGCGGGCTGGCGCGGTCCCCCACCGCCTCTTGCCATGCCCTTCGGCGCGGTGGTCCCCAGGCGGGACCGGCGGTGCGGTGGGAACTTCGTCTGCCCCCGCCCGCCTGGCGGCGGCCGGCGATGCCTGCGCGTGCTGCGGCGGGGGGCGACATCAGCCCTTCGGTCGGGGCCGGCGGAGGGGATGCGGCGCTGCCCCTCCGCTCCGTCGCCTCGGGAGGGCCGCCGAGCGGTGCCGCCGAGCGGTGCCTCCGGCGCTGCCGCGCGGGGCCGCCGGAGGTGGTGGCTGGAGAAGCGGGATGCCGCGGGTCCCGGGGACGGCGCTGCCCCGGGCCCAGCTCAGCCCCGCTCGGGAGCGGCAGCCGGCAGCGCGGATGTGCGCCGGCCCAGCGCTGGGGACGATCAGCGCGGCCGCGCTTGTCTTGGGGCGGCGGGCTCAACTTCCCTTCGAGGGAGGGTTCCCCTCCAAGGTATTCCCGGATGCCCAGAGGGGCGAGTCACACAACCCAAGGCGGTGGTGGTGTGGCCGCCGACTGGATCGTAAAGTTGTTAATACAGTTAGCTCAAAGAAAAGTTATTTTAAAGTAAGTGTAACGGTGACGGTTGATATCCGACCACTGGCTATTGAGACGGAGGAACTCGCAAGATGAAATCCCATATATCCCTATGCACTCCTTTCCATTGTTCTTCACCTACTGTACTTTTAGCGATAGAAGATAATATTGGAAGGCTTTGAAATATTGTCAAATCTTGTTAATTTAGATAAAAACAACCTTTAGATGCTCTTTATAGATGTCGTTGTAAACATTAAGTATCTTGATTATATAATATTTCAAGTAATCTGCCAGGATGTTGCCAGACTTTGTGATGAAGGACCTGATCCTCTATTCATGGAAATGAAGAGTTTTGACATTGATTCAGTACGAAGCAGGATAGCATCCACAATTAACAGTTGAAGAGAAAATAGTTTCTGTTATCTGTTGGTTATTTTGCATGTGTTGGGTTAGGCATTTTAAACATGAAGAAACACTGTCTGCAGAAAATGTAAAGAGCATTTAGTTTTATTCAGATTTTTTTGTTCTCTGTAGCTTTAAGCTTTCTTTTATACTTTCTAGGAGTGTATTGATCTTGTTCGCTCTTTCTTGATAGAGTATTCTGATTAGTTAGTTATAAGGACGTGTTCAATCACGTGATGCATAATATGTTTTCAGAAATTTTTAGATCATGATAGATACAAGGGTGAATTACCACTGCAAACTCCATTGATACACATACATGCTCTGCTTTGGGGAGCTGAAGCCCATTTATATAGATATGGGGAAGGCACAAGGAAGTGTAAAAGATTGGAGGTGTGGAATTTATAGCTGATACTTGCTAAATATTGTTCCCTCCCTGCATACTTACTAAATAACATTTTTGACAGAATATAAATTGCTAATGAAATTTCAGTTCTTGTACATCACTGATTCTGGATAGATCTACACAGATTCAGCAAATGTCATATTGTCAAAACAGTTTTTCAGAAACCTCATTTAGTTAACTTGATTCAATGTCATCAGAGTATTTTAGGTTAGTTTAGAGAGCAATCCTCATCCAAGTGTATTGCACACAGTCATGATGCAATGTCTGAGATGCACTCAGTTGTGCTCATCTGCCTCATAACCTCACTCATGTTTTCCTTATGTGCTTTTTTAGAAAAGAAAATCTCAAATTTTTGTGGTGGTTTTGTGGAAGAGAGCAGTGGCATTTTTGTTAAGATTACAGGTTGAAAACAAAGCTTTTCCCCCCACCCTCCCTTGTGAGTGACATGAAATTTTAATCTAAAAATCTAATTTATGAGTGCGTAAACTGCAGAACCTTCAGCAGTCTTTATTTGAGTGAGTCGTCTTTTGTGAGTAGTCTTTATTTGTGACAGTCATTTCACTTGTTTCCAAGAGGACATTTATACAGAATGTATGCCAGTGTATTTGCTACATAGCCAATCTTTGTCCTAACTACTTTTTTCCCCATGCACAGTTCTGTGGAAACCTTTTCTAAAACATCAAAATATTTCAGTTCTATAATTTCAGAAGAATGTTCAATTCAATGTTTACTTCTCTTCTTTGTCCGTTAGTGAGTAATGAACTTTTTTGGAGCAGCAATAATTCCACCACTAAAATCAATATAAGTGTATTAAGTATTTACTTGTTAAAAAATAGTGATCAGCTGTAGAATTATTAATATTCATAAGTATTATAATTATATAATTCTCATAACTAGTTAAAAGTTAGAGGAGAATGCAGAAGTTTCAGAAATTTCTGGCTTGTTTTTCATGTTTTTCTTCTATGTAAATGAAAATGAGTCCGTCTGTATGCCTCCCAAGTAAAACAACACTTTGAGATATCTTGGATTTTCCTAAGCTGCTTTTGCAGTAGCGATTTTCACAGGCTAGTATTGCTGTATATAATATATTAAGAGATCTGGAACTGAAGCTGTCATGTTCTCCAATCTGCTGCTTATTTAGTTAAATAGATAAAGATGGAGACTAAAATATTATTGATGTAATTTGCCATGACTAGTAGGAAAATTATTTCTTTGATATAGCTAGGGAAAACAAGTGGTACGCTTTTTAGAAATAAGCACGTTTTAGAAAAAAGTACATATGCTCATTCAGTTGAACCACTGAAGGGTTGCAGAAGCTCATGGAAAAGATGAACAAATGATGTATCTCCTAGTTGTACTAGAGCATGCAAATGGCACACTGATCCTTTTGGAAAAGCTAATGCTGTTTTTGAACTGCAGTTAAAATAAGGACTTGTAGCTGCTAGCTGTGTCTCCATCAAGCACAGCAACACTAAATGCTCATGTGTGGAAGCTCTGCAGAATTCCAGAATAACAGAGGTATAAAATGCCTCAGCATCCAAGTGTTCCCTTGTTGCTTACTCACAGGCCTTAGATGTTTCCAAATGGTGATAGTATCTGCTGCTGCCTAACGGTGCCATGGGTGCAATGACCAAGAGTGCTCTGCTTGAGCTCCTGTGTCTCCTTTAAACGAACTCAGAAAAGATACTCTTAAACAGGAGTTCACCTCCTGATGCTCAGAACAGAGGGAGAGGGGTGAAGATGGGCAGGTAGTTCTTTGACTGACAGACTGCAGATAGATTGGTGGCCAAGATCAGCTTTCCCAAGTACATCCAGGAGAAAGAAAGGATGTACAAGAGTATTGGGCCTGCTTGTGGCTACTATTAATACACAGATGAATCAAGGTGATAATGAATTACAAATCATACCTAAGTTCTAAAATTGCCACGTATTGCATGTGTAGTGGGGAGCGGATGTTCTTTTTAACCATCCTGCATTCTGATTTTTGTAGCTCTCAATTTAGACTCCCAAACTAGTAGGAGTAATCTAGATATCTGCAATAGTTACTCATCAAAAATGTACTTTATTATTCCATTAAGGTTAAAATGTATAATTTAATGCATATGTAAGTGTATAATTTAATGTATCACTACATATATTTATGAAATACATAAGTATGCGGGTTTTGCATCTGAATAACATGAAGCTACCAAACAGTAGTGAGGGAGCTAATGGTAAAGAGTGCAGTGAATGAAGAAAATGCTATACAACTGAAACCATGTGAAAATTCTGTTGAACTACATTTATTCATTTCTCTGGAGTGTTGCCAGCATACCTTCTCCCTTTGCAGGTGTTCTGTATTATCAGTAGTCTCAAAATATTGCAATTATAATATGCCTAGGTCATGTATAAACAGTTCTGTAGAAGAGGGCAGAAAACACCCTTCAGATATTGGCTTTTGCAGTCAATTTTGTAAGACTGCCAACCGAGTACTAGTAGGCTTTAACTCTTACTATCTTTTGAGACTTGTTTAGTAAAAATGTGAATGACTTACATGCCTAACCTTGCTTTCTTTTGAGCAGTTCTGCAGCTAAGGTCTTTGAGGGGCTGATGTTTGTTTCTTTTGTCCCTCAGCAGGTGACTACAGTTTCACTGAAATAGCTGATCCTGCTGCGGAACAACATCTGTGGCTTCTTGGGGTCACACTAGCTGGAGTAATGCAAATATTTTCTCCAGGGTCTGGAGAAAATTTTTGTTTAAAGATGCAGTACTAATTTGCTGCTTAGACTAGGATGTTGTGTGTTGGAATTTATACTGAAGGACTGCTGTTACTCAAATCTGACTTCTATCTTTCAGAGCAGATAAGAAGCAGGTGTGTAACCTTTGTGGTTTTTCCAGAACTTAAGAGAAGATACTAAAGAAAACTGAAGTTAAGAACATCAGCAAAGCTCTGCTGGTCAGACCAGTGGGACCTTTATACTCAGGGTCTGGTTTCTGATAGCGACATTAAGGGATGCTATTAGGGGCTATACACAAACCTAGCCATTTTAAGTACATATTAACTTGTACTCTTCCTGCATATTTATTTTTCATATTAGGGATCATAGGTATATATCTGCTTAGTGTTTTTAGAGCCCATTTGCTGACCTGCAAACCAAGAACTTGTCTTTTTCGAGCTTTTTGATGCTTAGTACCTTCTCAACCTCCAGTGGCAGCAAGTTCCAGAAGTGTACTACTAGCTTTGTAAAGAAACGCTTTAATCTTTTATAAACTAATGTTGTGCTAGCTTTGTTAAAGGTCCCTGAGTTCTATTTCTGGAGGATTTAGCAAGCGGAAGCTTTACATTAGTTTATTTACTATCTTCATAGTTTGATTGATCATATCTTGCTTCAGTCTTCTTTTCTAACTGAAGAGCCCCTCAAGTCTCTTTTTCTAAGGCAGGCACTCCATCCTTTTGATATTTTATTTGCTCTTCTCTGACTAGAGTCTGTCCTTGAAATGCAGAGACCAGAACTACTTGAGATGTGGATGGGCCAAAGTTGTATAAATGTGCTGTGTCTTCGCAAAGCCTTTCCTTGTAATGCCCAATATTTTGCTAGGGTTTTTTGTTGTTGTTGTACATAAAACTGTTAATTCCAGCAATCTGTCCATAATGACTGCTGGATTTTTTTTCTCCAGTCATTTGTCAGCATAGTGTGTGTGTGACTGAGATTATTTTCCATGAGGTGTATTAGTTTATGTATATCTAAACTGAAGCTCATTTATCATCTTTTCTTCCACTCTGAGTCCTTCACGGTGCTTCTGGAGCTCTTTGCCATCACGATGGCATCAGTTCTGTGCTCAAAGACAATTTCTTGTCTTTGTCTTAATTTTGCTGACAGTATCATTCCTTCTGAGGTTTTTTTGCATGTATATCTGATGTCTGAGAGGAATAAAAGTGTTGTGGCATATCAGACAAGGGTGTTCATAGATGTAAAAATTATTTGTATGTAACACAGGCTTTGTTTTTTATTGGGTTTTTTTTTGAAACTCAGTAAACATGAGCTCATAAGACTAACAGGTTAATGCTGTGTCCAGAAATTCAGACCAGATAAAACAGAAAGAAAACTCTGAAAAATGCCATTCATAGCACTTATTCCAACTGCACTGAATGGGGAAGTGAGAATGGTGGTATATGATCCACATTGATTGCTGTTAAAATTATTCTTAATTAAAACCAAAGAAGCTTTTAAAAATATTGGAGTGCAAAGTGACATTTACTCAAATAACTTTAATGCTTTCCTAACCTCTTCACACAACAGCCTTAACTCCAATGCCATCTAATTAACCATCTTCCATTTGTGAACTACATTTCAGAGTAACATCAACATAATAACCGTAGCTTTTCCCCTCTTCCCTCCCAGTTGCATTAGAGATTAGGCTGGAAGCCTGCCATTTAGAAAGGATCTCTTCATGTTCCTTGTTCAAAACCAGGCTAGTCATTTGATACTCAAGGCATGTCACTTAGAAAAGCTGCTGCATTGCAAACAGCATTGAGAGTCAGGTTTAAAGAAACATCAGAAATGTATTATTAGTGTGCTGTGTTACTACTTAGTGTTACTTAGTAATAAATGTGGTTTCACAGCCGCATAAGTGACTCCAGCAGCGCTTCTGTGATCCTGTTTTCCTTTCTCCCAGTCGCAGTAACTCCATCCTTCCTAGCCCTTTGCAGAACTACTTCAGCATGTAGGTCTGGCAGAAGACCACTCCTCTGCCCTGGCCACTGGTTTAAAAAGCCAAAATAAAACTGGAACCCACTTTTTGCCAGCTTGAATCTGCTTTGCAGAGGACCTTACAAAGGCTGGGCATGGGAGGACATAGAACTATGAAGGTAAATGCAAGAGGAAAGCAAGATGGTTAACAGCAGCAGTTAGTAATTGCCTTATGTGCTTGTCAACCCCCAGCCTGAAGTGCTGTTATGTTTCTTGATTTACTGTTGTTCAAGTACTTGGCAGAAGTACAGGACTATTTTAGTAGGCAGCCTATTGCTTTGTTAATTTAAATATTTAGCTTAAAGAATTACGTTTTACGTCCTTTGAAGAAAGGCCCCAGCTGGTCTACTCTCCATTGATGAGGTCATCTGTTGTGTAAATCTGGTTCTCTGAAAGACTGTGTTACCAACTCTAGTTGGTAGCAGCAATATGATTCTTTCATTTTGTTTTGCACTACAATACAGTTCACCAAAACGGCTTTTTCAAATTAGCATGTATTAAAGTACGTAAATACATTTCTATTACTTGATTTGTGTCATGGTTTAAAGTCTGATCTATTTAATGGGTGCCATTTGCTGAAATCTGTGGCAACCAAGACAAGGCAGTTTGCCAAAGGAAAATGTATTGGTGTATTCCATTTGCGTGGTGTGCTTGAAACCCACCTAGTGCTGCTTCATGACAAGCATGTCCACGTGTACAGTAGCTACAAAGCCATGGTCAGCTTTCTGTTGGCTGATGCAGCTCAAGTTTAGTGTGGAATAGTGAGCCCATGACAGCCTGCAATGATGTCATGGGCGGACATGAACACTGTTAATGTACAGCCTGCACAGCCTTTCTCCCCAGTACTTACAGGCCACGACAGTGGTAACTGCTGAATCTGTGCTGAACACATTTAGCAGCATACTGATAGAGCAGTGCCACCTGTGCTGCTTATCTGCCTTAAACAGACTGTCATCGTAAAGAGTGGAACTTGTACTCCATTGTTTAATTATGACAATATCTTCTTGTGTTAAAATGTATGCAATCATTCATCTGACATTTTTATAAGATACTTCAGAATCATCAGCCAAATTTTAGTGTGTTCTTCCCTAGAAAAAATACTCTGATGTAGGTAGGATGGCACATATAAATGAAACCATACTGTTGTGAGCATCCACAAAATGTTTTAAACAAGTTAATTTCTTCTATGTATGCTTTTTAAGAAGATACTTTAAATTTCAGGAGTTCATCAGATCTGTTAGGCAGCTAGTAAGAGAGACAGTACATTCATAGCATTGTACTATAAAAATCTATTATATTAATGTTTACATAAAGTTTCTAGAATTTGCAAGATTTGTCTGTGTAGAAAAATAATACATTTAACTTGGATTCCAGACTTTGTAATAAAGCCACTAATTTTTCTTTTTGCCAAGCTTTTGAATGTGCTAGATTTTTGTTAAAAGGCCACAGAAAATGCCTCTTCGCTCAAATATAATCATAAACCAAATTCTGTTGTATGTAGTTTGCTACTGTGCTTGCTGAAAATAAGCTAGGAAGTAACAGAGCTCTGCTAAAAGTTGGCTGAAAGATTAAAATGTATGAGGTTTTCATCACATTAATTAAGGTTCAAATTCAGGTTTCTCACCAAGTTAGTGGCAACTAGGTCATGTTGAGTGTGATGTCTCAAGTTTACTTGCTTGGTATTCACCTCTGCCCAATCAGTTTGTTAAAGAGCATGTTACTACTGCTCTGCAATACTTTTACACAAATGTTTTGCTGTGTTGCAGCCAAGGTGGAAAAATGTTTTGCAAACCCTGAACAGACTGGCCTCCTTGCTGGAAATTTTCATGTTCATCTCATGAACAATCATGACAAAATTAGGTAGCATGAGAATTAAGTAGTAAAAGCAAAAAGCTCACCTGCAGATTTTGGGAGGGGAAAGTCATGCCATAGCACCAGCTGTTCACTTTCATTTCAGTTTTCTGAAACAAAATTCATTAATTCTTTTTAGAAAGTAAAATATAAAATGACACTGCTAAACAGCTCAATAAAAATTCACAGAAAATAACTTGAGTCAAAAGTAAAAGGCTTTCCTCTGAAGATCTTACACTTGTGCTCAGTATAAGGCTATGCATGAAGTCATAGTCAAATGTGTAAATGAGTGTGCATGATGCAGCAGAAGTGGTGGATCATACAACAAGGAGACTGTCACAATAGGCTTCTGCCAGGTTTTGTTGCTCTGCAAGGTCTTGTCAGAACAAAGACAGCCCACCTGGAGGTAGAAAACTTGCCTGAGCCTCTGCCTGCTGCTGCATTTCGTCAGTGACTTTTGGCTGAGGCATCTGACTGTTGCTGGCCAGGTTATTGTAGATCATTCTGGCTGGCTGTCATGGGATCACAGGTCCACTTAGAGGCAGGGACCAAGGCATAGGAGTTTGAGCCTGGGCCAGATCACACCCATTTTATATAATTTTAAATGATGTATTACTATATTAACCACAAAGTCTGGGCAAGCTGAGGTCACCTGTAAATCACCTCCTTCATAACCTGAAAACTCTGAAAAAGGAAAATTTCTTTATAACCCAGTAAAAGTAAGCAACATACAAGTGCTAATTGATCTTATCTTCTGTAAAGTATGTCTGTGTTTTCAGAGTGGTCACTCAGCCAAGCGCTCTCCTTTCACTACTAGAAACCTGTTTGAGGTGATGGCTCTGTAGTGAGACTTCTGGCATGAGCAAACAGATCAGTTATATCTGAGCAACTCCTGTGCACTTTGTACAGTTGTTAGTGAAAGGAAGGCTCAGACGTGTTGTAATTTTTTTATAAGACCTTTTGAGCTCAGGTGGTTTTGACTGCATGACCTGATATTTTGGAACTACCTTAGGGCTTGTACTATCCAGAATTATTGTTAATGCAGTTCTTTCTAGCAAGATACCGATAAAGGTTCTGTGTGTTTTTTCCAACTTTAGTAGATCTACCCATATGGGGTTTTCCCCATCTTTCAAACTCTTATCAATTTTTATGTTGTTGAGCCAATATGACCTCATAAGCAAGGCTCCACTTACACAATATGCAGTTGTTTGAAAGTCGTTTTCAGTGATGGCTTTAACAATATGGCTTCAAGCAGCTGTATTGAAAATACTACCTGATTTTACATTTTTAAAAGTGTTTTGTAATTCTCTTAAAGACAAAGCATGTGTGTCAGGTAGAAAGAAGCAACTACTATCTTGTGTGTTGAAACATCCTCTGAATAAAAAGTCTGATTAATACCAGAAATCAGTTTTAGTATTAGTTATAGTAGAAAAGCTTGTAGTAGTATTTGGCTCAGGAAGTATTCTCAGATGCAGGGACATGCATGGGTGCCTGGTGCTTGCTTGGGTGGGTGAAGTTCAAGGGTACTGCAGCTGGTGCCCTGGTTGAGACTTTGCCAGTGGCACCACGTGTGTGTTGGTGCTGAGGATGCTGCAGACTCAAGTAGCTGTTAACTGGCTTTGTGACAGCCCGCTTCTCTTGCAGAGTGGAATCTTCACACACCCGAGAGCCTGGCCTAGCTTTTCCAAAGTGATGATAAAAATGCTGATCAGAAGTTTAGTTTCAACATTTCTCAGTTCAAAAATCACCTAAATATGCTTTTTATATGTATTTATGCATGTCTAAATTGTTAATCTATTATGTTGTCATGTACTACCTCAGAATTCTGTAATTGCTTCCATTTTGTACGTGTTGTTCTTATCTGCCAAGATTTCATAACTCACTGGATGACATTTTTGCCTGATTTGTCAAGAAGGGCATGGTATTCGTAACAGTAGCTCTTCTTTTTTATCTGATGGACTATTTTAATGGAGGAAAATAATTTGTTTGACTTTAATATATTTTCATTGTTGAAAAATATAATATTGAGCTTTTAAAGAGGATAATCACGTCTTTCATATGTAAATCAATAAAAGTTGTTGTAATCTTAGCTTCTGATGCTATATAGTAGCTAGATAAGAATATAGTTAATGTTAGATGTATAAGTACCAGATTACCTTATGGGATATTAAAATTTTTGTGATTATTCTGTTTCAAAAGACAAAGACTCATAGTATTTGAGCAGTTCTAATAGGTGGTAATATGAAAGGTAACTAAAAGAACTATGGAGATGACATGTGGAATTTAGAAAATAATGAAACACAGACTGGTTGAATTGAGGACTTAAAATTGGAAGACTATTTCTTTTTTTAACTAGTAAAACTTAGGCTAGATATTCTTCCATGAGATGCAATGACATGCTTAAAGACAAATAGATTTTCTGACTCTGTAAGTAATACAGTTACATTATAATGAAAATTCAGGAGGTGTTCCCTATGAAGCACAGCACTAATATTTCATGTATAACCAATATGGAAGTGATTAAATTGCTTTACAAGCAAAGGTTGGTAGCATGGTAACAACAAATATTACAAGCTAATACTGCCTCTCTCTGAAGATGTATTATTTTGTAGTAATGAAATATTGTAATAACCTTGCACACCTTTAGAGAAGAACCTCAGCTATACCACTCTGGAGTTATTATTCAAACGGTATAATTATTCCGCTTAAATAATTTTAATGCAAAGAGCAGTTACAATATACAGAACCATAAGAATCAAATGACCATATTAAATGTTAACAAATGCATAAAAGGTAGGCTAATATGCAAGTATGCAGATAGAAATAAAATATTTTTTCAAAAGTAAAGTTGTTTGCCAAGTGGGTTTCACATTAACGTCCTTATCCAAAGCCCACTGGACTAACTAAAAGTGATCTTTAGGTCCTCAGTAAAATTCAGTCATTCTTGAGTTCTTTCCCCTCTTCCATAAGAGTGAAAAGCCAGGACTTCCCTGAATATCACTGAATCCAGTTTTCAGGATTTAGCTAGCTTCAGAGTATTTAACAGCTTTCTCTTGAACGCAGTGTTGCAAAGATTTATACTTTACTTTTCCACAAAAACTGCAGCCTGGGGCTTCATCAGGATAGTATCTGCACCGAATTTGGTTTTTTAGTATTTGTTTACTGTCAGCAATACCTTGCTCAATTTTTGTACTATATTTGTTCTGGAAATAATGGGAGATATAAATCGGTGAAAACTTTGTGAGTTTGAGCAAGAAATTTAAGGTGGCAACATAGTTAATATTAAAGTTGACAAGCATTGTAAGGTTTTAAAGGAGATTTGAAATAAAATTATATACTCTGTTTTGCAAGGATGGTTTGAGGATTGCTAGAACACTGGTATATTATTTTTTTGTATTCTCTGAGTGTAAAGTTTGCAAAACTATTTTTATTTTTTTCTCTTCTGATCCAGATGGATTTTCATACATGGGAAGCTTGCCACATACATACGATCTTTGTTCCTTTCAAATACATAACTCTTTCATCATTTAGGGAGCTGGTATAACCCAGTTATTTCTTGTTATGGGGAAGTTCAGAACTGTACTAAAAGGTGTTACCTACAGATTTTTGTGCCTTTTTGCTTAAAAGGGAAACAGCCTGTCCCTTCTTCTTGCTATATTATATAGTGGTGTGACAATTGTTCTTTTAATTAGGCCATTAAGACATATACAGAAGACCTGACTTGGCAGATTTAAATTACATAAATCTCAGAGAAAAGTCAAGAGGATGTTTTTTCATGAAATGAGATTCTCGCTGAACAAAAGACTGTACTATTACTATTAAAGTTTTACATCAAGGTTGAATTCATCACTGTACCAGCTATACCACAGTGCAGTTTGAACTGCAATACAGAAGTGATGAATACATGGCTCTAATAAAAATGCCAATTTTTTTGGTGCCAGGTAGTAACCCAGTGACTGAAGATGAGCACTTCGGTTCAGGAATTGGGTATGTCATTTAGCAGTCTTCTAACTAGCATTTATTTCAATGGCATTTTATTAAATATGCCAATTTCTGTGCCATTTCGTTTGACTTCACATGGCGGTGACATTTGTCTTCTTAGGAAATGCATGTCTGCTTCAGCACATGAGATGCTGTCCAGGGCCCTGTTCTAGCTCATGTTAAAACCTGGCATAAATTTGTGTGTGAATTTCATTTACACGTTTTTCAGGGTCAGCTTCACTAAAGGGTATCAAGGAAGGTGCTTGAAGTGTAGTCACACGCAGCACATGCTTTGGTTTTTATTAGAGAGGTATCAGTCAACAGAGGTGGTGGTTGTTGTCTTCTCCTGTTCTACTGAAAGGACAGATTTTGTTCCCTTTAGAGGTCTGTTACAGTTCCCAAGATAGATAGAATTTCCTGAAGGGAAAGGATAAGGCTGTCCTCCTTTTGGAGGACCAAGCTAATAGGTGCTGTTTGTTCCTCTGTCCTGAAACTGCTGTCTTTTTGACCATCCACAAGGCCCCATGCCAGTGGAAGCTGATGTAGGTCCTGAATTCTTAAGCCTTTATAGGATTTCTCTTTTGAATTGATAAAAAATGCACGCATATACTTATTAGACCATTTCCAACTGAAGCATTTATGTTGCACAGCATGATCGAAAGGGTGCAGATGAACTGGTTAGGCATGATTAGCACTTTTGGAAGCATGAAGGCTCTGTGCCTTTTAGAAAATAACATTGCAGAAGAGGTGTTTTTGAAAGTGTAGTAGGGGTTTTTCTGTTTAATTTGGTAGGGAGAACAAGTTGTTGACATCTATAAAAGTTGTGCTTATCTCTTTGGACGCAAAACAAACACAGCATAAGCAGCAGCAATTTGAAGTAATCTCACCTGTGCCAGTGTCTCCTTATTTGTCTTTTAAAATTTCTTATCAATGCCCAGTAAGAAAATTTATACACGTGCTTTATTTTTTGCATAAGTACTGCCTTCAGTTTAAGGATTTTACGGCTTGATTTTAAATTGCCAACAAGGGTGACAGTACCAGTGCTTTTATTTTTAAAGTGGACAAAATATGCCATAAACTGCTCTAAATGAACATACTCTACACTGGAACTGTACTCTCCCTATGTGCAGAACAAAGGTACCCAAATGACTCCAGTACAAGAAGCAATGTTATCACAGTAGCATGAAGCTCCTGGTATGTAAGTCAACTCAGCTGAGAAAGAACAACTGTGTAAGAATAGTGTAATATCTAAATTGAGTTCTCTACCTCTTCTCTGAACCCAGAGTCAATCATGTGACTTTTGCAAGTCTTGTAATCTATGTTGAGTAGGAAACAACAAATCTGGTAGCAGGACTGCCTGAAAAATCTCAGAATTTCTTCAATGTCCATCACTTTCTTGTATAGCAGTATTAAATAGTCAGCAAGAGAGAAAATGCATTAATTAATGTTATTTGGAATAAAAGTTTTTCTAATGTTCCCTAAAATATTTGTTGTTCAGAAAAAAAGAACTAGAGCGAAACGAGATGTAGTTTTATAAAGAAGACAGAAGTTAGTTTTGTAAAATTCATTACCCTTTTGGAAAAGTCAGAAATTAACTGTATACTTCATTAAAAGAGGAAAATGCGATTTGATAGGGTTTGTGGGGGGTTTTTTGTTTGGTTTTGGTTTTGTTGGTTTGTTCTTTTTACTGTTCAGATAAAGCTAGTTCACTAAATGTCATTTCATTGTACAAAAAAAGGTGATCTATTCCCTCACATTCTGAGTTTGTGAACCCTTTACTCTGTTTCAAAAAACCACCACCTGTTGGCAGTTGGTACTATGTAGCTGTTTAGATGTCTGTACCATTTTGTAGCCAGGGATTTCTTTTTTTCATTCTAGAAGGGTTTTTTTAATCTAGGAGTTGCAATTGAGTGTAGTTATATACAAACATAAAATGGTTCTGTAGACGTTACTCTTGATAGATTCTGTATGTACCACTGTAGCGTGGACTCGGTATAATCCTTTTTGCCAGCAATAGAACTTTCATTTAAAGCTTAATAAGTTGTCTCAAACTATAATATATAAGTTGTATATTTTGTGTATATGTATATATCTTGCAATATTATTATTACGGTGTTGAAAAAGCTAAACTTTAGGCATGGCTCAAGGCAGATGCCAAAGTCTGGTAATTGCAGATGCTGAACTGTGGAGCTGTAGTTATCACTGGTGAGTTATCAGTAAGAGAGCTCGTTACAGTTTCACCACGCTGGAAGGCCGGAGAAAAGAGGGTGACTGCGAAACTGTTGCAGGGGGCCTGTCTCATCATCACAGGTCCTTGGGTTTTGAGATGTTGAGGGATTCAAACGCCAGGAAATATGCTTTGCATAAGGTCAGGTCAGCACTAGGTTATACTCTGGCTATCCTTGTCTGCAGTGATTACCACCACGTTAAGTACAGTAGTCTAACAAAGATAATCTAATCATGGAACCTAATCTAAGCAGCCATAGAGCTAGATCCATGGAAGTACAGAGATGCCTAAAGTTGTCTTGACATTTTATGTGGGAAGCCAGATGAATGGTCCACATTCAAACAAACTGGTACAACAAGGTATCAAGATTCATTGTCTGCTCCAGTCTTTTGCTTTTCAGCAGTTCCCTCACCTTTTTTTTTTTTTTGGTAATGGTTTTGGCCCACTCTATACAGCAGTACAAAAAGAGCAAGTAGCCATTGCCTAAATGTGCTAACCCGGCCAGCCTCATAATGTCGGATTTGAAGGCTCCACTTTCATTGGGGAAGTTAACTGTTTGCTGTAACACCCTTTCCCTGGAAGAGGGGGGGAAATTCCTAAATTTTGATGGAAGGTTCTGTTCATTTGTGGAGTATTAATTAGCTGTTACTATTCTAGTATTACCTTTAAAATATTTTATGGTGTGTTAAATGAATAACAATCTCACAGCAGCCACATCTTATTCACAAGGTGTGATGCATGAGCATGAGGCTAGTGTTTTTAAACAAGGAGTAATTTTTGGCTTTCCCCAGATATTAACTAAGTTCACTTAAACAGATTTGAGGTGACACAAGAAGCAGTAGTCTACTTAAAAGCTTATAGTCCTTTGAAAATACTTGCAATTCCATTCAGTATGTGAATGAAGTCCAACCAAAAGTCTGTGGTGTTCCACTAAATAAATCCAGGGTCCTCATTCTCGCCAGAATGCTGGAAGTTACATTTTCCATTTAAAATGGATTTCTAGTTCATGATTATAATTCTTGTATAAATTGTTAGTTTTTATTGGGAAGATATTTCTTGGTTCAGAAAAATATTTTTTTGCTTGGTGCTAAAATTATTGAGGTGGGAGGTTTGCAAGAGAAACTTCAGTATCAGAAGCCAAATGAGACAAAGGGCTAAAAACACATCTTAAGGACCATTAGTCAGAACAATTTGAGCTGACAGTAGCCAAGACTGTTTTATATATGAAGTTCATCAAATAGAGAGTTGGTTTCTTTAGCTAGAAAAAATGCCTAAAGGGGTATATTTTTGCTGCAGTTGCTAGGGAGCAGCTTATACTGTATCTGTGGGATATAATAGGAGTCGTGTAAAATGCACTATGCTGATAATTTACCTCAGAGGGGTTAGAGCTGAACATTACATTGACAGAGCACATCTCATTGTACAAAATATGAAGATGAGATGGATGTTCTTAGTAATGTAAGGTGACAGAGCCACTGTGGTATACAAGTACAGTACACATGTCAGGAGGCTGACAGGAGCATGTCAGTCCTGCATGATTCTTAGGTAGGGCTGTGATTAGGTGAGCAAAAAATTAATACGTTGGCTAGATGGGAGGAAAAAACAGAGCAGAGGAGAAGAAGTAAAACCTGCATTTTGATGTATTTGACAGATCTTTGGAATGAACAAGGTCCTGGGAATCCTAGATAGTGTATTCTCTTTGTAAGACAAGCTCACTTCACTGGAAGTCTGTGCTGCTGGTAGTATGTTGTTTAACAAAATGAGGATGAGTAAATCGTAGGGGGACTTGACCCTGCTCCAAAGTGAAAATGCTCCACTGCATTTGGAAATGGAGCTGCTTAGCTATGAAATGTCAACATCTGTAATATAAACCTTTTTCATTACTTGGTTATAGAACTTAGTAATTTTATTTCAGAATCTGTCAAATTGGAATTATTCTGGTTGAAAACACAGCCTTAACCATTCAATATTATTAAAACTGTAAATGCAATATATGAATTATACCGCTATAACATTGGTTTCTTATTTTTATAGCATTAAACTTTTCCAAAAATTATCAAACTCTTGCTATAGATTGCCATTTCAATATAATAGTTAAAATCTCACAAATATTTCTTCCTTATGGCATCAATGCATCAATACAGTGATGCTGTCTTGAAGTTAATTGCTTCAGTTCTTTGAGCACTGGTGCAAGTTTTTCTCACATACTGTACACAGAGATTGAGTGTGTATTCCTCAGCAGTTACTGCACTTGTTGAAAGTGAATTAGAAAATCAAAAAAGTTAGGAGCACTCTTCAATTAGATGATTAAAGAACCTGGCAAGTAGTATGATGTTCAGTTGAAAACAAAAGGTATTTCATAGCATTTTTAGGCCATGGTAGAATTCAGATAGGACATTAGTTGTACTTTGCAGTTAAAGTGCCACAAAAGGGTTTGCAGTCTTTTGAAATACTCTATGGCATATATTTATAGTTTTCAACCAATTTTATCTTTCCAGCTCAACTGCCTCACCTTGAAAGATGCTTTCAATAAGTAATCTCTCTGTAAGCTGTCTGAAAACATGATGTTATTCCTAACAACAATTTGAAACTCATTGGACTTGGCCTTCACAAAACTTTGTGAACAGATACTATCAAAATGCAACTGAAGTTAATGAAGTTATGTACACTAGCCAAAGATGTATAAAAATTTCCCTTCATACTCTGCTTTTGCAGATTGACTTCTCCAGCCTTTTCTAAATGTTAGAGGGTTTTTTTTCTTCTCTAATCAACCTTCAGATATTTGACTCTTCCAACAGTTTAGCTTCTGCAGTTTTTTCATAAAAATCCAACTTTTTCTCCCAAAGACATCTTTTGGTATTGAAAAAACATCTCAAATTGATTCCAAAGGCTCTGTTCACTGTACAGACTTTAAGTGATGCCTCCTTTTGAATAGATTTGATCCACATGCATTGTAGTGAGAAGCAGTTACTTAATTTCTGAAATTCTCCCTTTTAAATAAAATACAATAGCCGCCTTCTGTAGCTTTTTATATTTTTATATAATTGATTTCTCTGTGGACTATATTATCATAAGTTTTCATTATTATTGCATACATTTACATGGTTTTCATTTAGCTGTTTGGGTTTGCTTTTGTGAATGAAGCATGTAAAAATAATAATTCAAAAGAAACCAGGACTAGACAATGTAATTGCTGTTGTATATAGTTGTCTGCTATCCCACCTTTGTTCTACTTCACTTTTGAAATAGCATAATGCATTTCTGTTAGTTATACGAAGAAGAATATTTTATAAAGAAACAGTCTGACATCTGGAAGGTATTTTAATCTGTCTCTTAAAATATGAAGTACATGATTTCTATTCCTTCTTTCCTTTCCAATTCAGCTTAACTGTTCAGACGTGGACAATGAGCTTGGGAAACAACAAGGCACAGTCAAATACTTTTGCTTTCCTTGGTACAGTGAAAATCTCTACATGTTTTTTTAAAATGTCTACTGTTGCAAATCTCCCAAAGATAAGTTCTTTCACTTGAAACGTTTGGTACTTACAGCAAGATTGCTGAGATATTTTACCAGTAATGATCCTAATACTCGCATAAACAGTTTCTAGAAAAACCTTGAAAAGTCTGTAAAAAAGCTACCTAGGACTAAGAGATTGTTAGGCATTCTTTCTGAAACATTAGACTAGTAACAAAACCATTACTTGTAGCTGATTTTGTAGTTTGGCATTTCTCCAGACTTTTTTCCTGCCCTGGATAATGCCTATTTTATTTAAAATAGCAGATTGGAAGTTGTGCCTCTGCTGCAACTTTTTTGTATTAGTTAATACAAAATCTCCAACTAACTTAACACTGTGGAAAGGACAGTTGCTTTTGTTGTTTTTACATGCCCGAAGCAGAAGATTTGCTGCAAAGTACTGGATCCAAAAAGATAATGTCTTATGGGAAGAAGGGGCAAAACTTGGAAAATAAATCTAGAACTGGATTATGAATGTTTAAATGGGATGTGTTTTGCCCATTCTAAATACCATTGCTGTCTGGATCCTTTAGCTATTTAAATGAAAATCCATATTTTTTCTGAAGTCCAGCTCTAATTTCTTAGCACCTTTTTGTAAAACTAGACAAAATTTTGTTTTATC
The DNA here is from genome assembly GCA_013400975.1 of Atrichornis clamosus. NCBI lineage: Eukaryota > Metazoa > Chordata > Aves > Passeriformes > Menuridae > Atrichornis > Atrichornis clamosus. Next base: position 551,743 of record WBMZ01002486.1, on the reverse strand, counting down.
TTGTTTAAAAACAATGCTTTCAATCTGCAAATGCCACCTGAGTTGTCATGTGTTCCCAGAGACGATACTCAATCTTACATAATGAAATAATATTTTTCTTTTATGTCAGTTATCGTAGTTTAAACCCCGCCAGCAACCAAATGTCATGCAGCTGCTCGCTCACTCCCCCACCAGAGGGATCAGGGAGGAATCAGAAGAGTAAAAGCTAGAAAACTGATGGGTTGAGGAAGAAACACTTCAATAGGTAAAGCAAAAGCTGTGCACGCAAGCAAAGCCAAGCAAGGCATCCATCCACCACTTCCCGTGGGCAGGCAGGTGTTCGGGCATCTCCAGGACAGCCAGGGCTCCACCACATGGAACGGTGACTTGGGAAGACAAACGCTGTCACTTCAAACAACCCCCCTTCCTCCTCCTTCCCCCAGCTTTACATACTGACCATGATATCATATGGTCTGGAATATCCCTGTGGTCAGCTGGGGTCACCTGTCCTGGCTGTGTCTCCTCCCAGCCTCCCACGTACCCCCAATTCCCTCGCCAGCGTGGCCGTATGAAAAGCAGAAAAGGCCTTGGCTCAGTGTAAGCCCTGCTCAGCAAGAACAAAACATCTCTATATTATCAGTCATTATCAACCTTGTGTTCAGTACAAATCCAAACACAGACCCATACCAGCCACTGTGAAGAAAATTAACTCTACACCAGCCAAAACCATCACAGTCTGCGAAGGAAGGTGAGATTTTTAAGTAAATATCACTCCATAAGGGTCATTCATAGAGATTGCAGTTAACTGATACTCTGCTGCAGTTACTCTTGGTAGTTCTGTTCTCTGAAGTCTGTTACGTCAGCATAGTTCAGTTTCTGAGATAGCCACATACCATAGCAAAACAGAACATATTTCAGTGTCATATTTCATTTGGAGCCATTCCATCATTAGTTGTAATATTATATATAATAGTATTACATATCATGTTCATTATTGTAGTTTTTCTTCTTACATGTATGTGATTTGATGCCTTTGCATGAGGCAATGTAAATATAAAAAAGGACAATGGCCCCTTCTCCACAGCACTTGAAGTTTGCTGTTAATTATTCGATCTACATTAGACATATGGATTGTAGGGTATCTCTGATTTTGTAACTTTTGTTGTCAAGAAATAACATTTTTAGAGGGAGGGAAATATCTTCTAGTAAGCTGTATTCTTATAGACTTTAGCTTCTCATCTGATGGGATTGTTGACAATCCTCTGATTGATTTCTTAGGTCAACTGAGAATTCAAGGTTTCATCACAAATAAAAACTTGTAAAGTCAATATGATTAGTGATGTCTTGCTGCTGTCTGCAAATGTCTTTGCACTTCCAGTACTTTTCTGTTTTTAAATACTACTACAGAGGAAGACAACATAGTAATAATAGGGGGTTCTAATTTTATCAGTCATGATACTTCTGGTTGATTTTGTTGAAAAGAAAATTAAGTAGGCTTTGGCACTGAACTGTTATAGCTCAAATAGTTACAGGAGGCAAAATGAACATCTGTGTAATGTCTATTTCCAGAGCAGCATTCACCCAAAAAGTGGAGGCACTTATACGCAAATTCTGAGCCCTCTTAGGAAATGTTCAGGAATTTGAGGTGTGGCATAGGAATATACAGGAATGCTGCTTTTGCTCCCTTACTAAATATCTATAGATACTGTGTCTGAGCTGTTTTAATTGCTGTGTCCAAGCAAGGACTGGCATTCAGTTACACCACATACATACAATTCTTAAATGTCCAGAGAGAGCAATTTTATGACTAGTAGAGTAATTCAAAGCTGTAATTTCAAGGTAGAATGATGGCACCTTGTCTTCAATGCCATATATTCTATAGTCTTAATGCTACATTGTTTCTGATGAACATCTTACCTAGATAAAACCTGCATGTTTACAAAAGGTTGAATGAAGTTTGGGCTGCTCAGACACGTCGACTGCGGGAGGGAGGATTCTTCTCTGCTGTTTAGTGTTGGATTCACAAGCCAGGGCTGGAAGCTGTTTCAAGGTGACAGCACGGTAGCTACTCAAGGATGTAGCCTAAGGCAGTGTACCTCTACATTGTAATTTTTATAGTATATGTGTTTAGACATACATTAAAAAGTTCAGCATTGCTGTGCAGAAGTGATACAGAGATTCTGAACAGCGGTGAATCATCTTATTCTGCCATTACACCCTTAATTTTCACTGCAGTGTTTACGCCAGCATTTCCACCCAGCTCTGGGACGGCTGTAAATTGGTTGTAAGAAAAAGAAAAGGATCTAGAGCAGCGAGACAAAATAGAAACTCCAGTGAGTCACAGACAAAGTCTAACAATCCTGCTCCTGGTAAAGATTCCACTATTGCTGCTCAGCAAGCAAATATTTGATTTCAAACAGTAGTTTCATCTCATTAAATTCCCTAATCCCACCCACAGCTCTATTTCCTGAGAGAAAAGATGCTTCTACAGTGTGGTCCATGTAAATTAGACAATCCTAGCAAATAGTTGGATTGTGCAGGAAAGAGCAGGTCTCCAACTGTCTGAAGATTGGGGTGAGGTTGGCTAAAGTGCGTAGGGGCATTTCAGTCAACGAAAAACAATTGAAGCTGAATTGTGTCAAAGCTGACAAGGTCAGTCTACCCAGGGAGTCACCTGTTCCTCCCTACCTGCAGATTAGCTACTCTTTTTAGAGACACAGACCTATGTAAGAAAGTCTTTTAATGACAATTAGAGTTAGCAGAGACTGACCAATAAACAATTTCCTTCAGCTTGCTGCATTGTGGCATCAAGTTTTAAACCATGGTTGACCCCACTTACCAGCTCTAAGGATTGTGAGTCAGGTATTAATTGTGTTGCCAAGATCCATTAATGCAACTTTCAAAATGTAAATGAAGTTGCAGGAGTTGCACTGCAAGTTAGCTTTGTTATGATAGTGTCCCTTGATAGATGTCGTGGAGTCTGCTTCCCTGGAGATACTCAGAACCTCCCTGGATGTGATCCTGTGCAACTGTGAAACTCCCTGGATGTGATCCTGCACAACATCCTGTACAAAAGTTAACCTGCTTTAGCAGGGGGTTTCAACTACACAGTTCCTCCCAACCTCAATCATTCTGTGATTTTGCATTCCTCTGGAAATGAAGCTGAGAACTCTGTTTGGGTTTTTTTTAAACTGATGAAGGTACCTAAATCAGTAATATTCTCTTCTTAATTTAGCAGTTGCTTTTAAAAGACAAGTAAGAAGACCTGCTCAGGAACTGCATCATTGGTTATTCTTGCAGATTCTGGAGATGCTGAACAAGCATCACATGCTCCATGTGGGTTATGTTTGTTTAATGCAGTCTTGGTTCTGCTTTTTGTTGTTGGGAGATTTTTAACTGCCAGCTAATCTTGAGGAAACTTGTGATCAACATTTCCTTGAAGATGAATGAAGGAAGTAAACACTAAGAGCTCCTGGTCTGAAGTATGGGGCCACTGAGATTGATAGCATCCAAAAAACAGCAGTCATTTGCACTTTCCTACTCTCCTGCTGCTGAGTTTGGTATCATAAGATATGGAGTCAGGACGGGATGCCAGAATTATTCTTTCTTTGATGAATGGTACTTTGATGAATAGGAAAGGGGGTTTTGTTCGCCTGTTTTCTAAAAAGAGAATGTGAGGCAGTACAAGGACCTTTCAATAGCTCTATATAGGAGATACCTTCTATACCTGCATTAGAAAATCAGAAAGGTAAATGACAGATCATTGTTTCTCTTTCCTAGAACATAAAATTGGCATGGAATGCTGAGAGCTTCTAGTCAAAAGAGAGGCCTCTAAAGTCACAAACTTGTCCTAAGCGTTGTCCATAATGTATGCTTTGTGTGCATGTGGACAGCCTGCAGACTGCCTACGGTCATGAATGTAGTGCCCTAGTGTATCTTCTTGGCCACTTCCAACAGGCAGGTAGTAGCCTTCTTAGGTCATTTTCCCTCAACATTACAAGGATTTTCTGTGGTCTAATCCGGTATGTTCTAGACATTCAGAACAAAACAGAACAGTACTAAATATATATTCTGTAGTCTTCATGTGTTTGGATTCACAGCCCCTGGAATTATCTTTTAAAAAAGTGTATCTGATAAAGATACTCCTGTCTGATAACAGTTTAATTAAGCATTGTTTTTCACCAAACTCAGTAGTCCTACAGAGAATTACATACAATTTAAATTCTAAATCACTGTTAATACCAATTAAGATTACTGTGTGCCATTTGCAGTCTTTGTTACACATCTGATGACAGAAAAGATGGTTATGAAATACTGGTATGATGGTACAGGACTCCTTGGCCTTGCTGCCAATCCTTTATTGATGAAGTGCAAAACTTGGCAGGTGGAGTTGGGCCTCTGACCCTTTGAGAAGGGCAACTCACTTTGACATAAGAAACTGTTTCAAACTACAGATCAAGAAACAGGATTAATAGGTGTGAAAAGCAGTTGCCTGCAGACCACAGCCAGCACAAAAAAGGTTAAGGCAAGATTCAGACAAGCATAGAAATGAAGAAACAGCAATATGGCTATGTGGCTATTATTTAGTTTACTAGGAACCATACCTAAAATTAAGTGTGTGTAGAAAACTGAAGGAATTAGTCATTAGGTTATTTTGGAAACCTCAAAAAAAAAGAAAACCAACCAACAACAAACAAACAGAAAGAATAACAAAACCAAACAAAACCCGCAAAACCAAAATCCACTTGAAAAAGTTATTACTTTCTACCTCTGCATTTAACATGTAAATTCTTTTAATGTAATTTTTAAAATTTACTCCTGAACACTGGAGTACTTAGTTTAACACAGGCATCTTCATACAAAGGACATGAAATAGCAGTTGACACATGGATAAATGTCTAAATTATGCTGTATGATGATATGCATTCAGAGACTGTAAACAATTTTTTTGCACAGGATGTTAAGAATCTGGTAGACAGAAACTTTAATGGTAATTGGTACCTATAAGAGATAGAATAATGCAGGCAATAAATAATAAGAATGAGCCTTTTCAAGCCAAAGGAATACTTAGCCTGACTAATTCTAAGGAGGAAAAGAAGTTTCTACCATTTTTATAATTTTGTTCTTCATATGTATGTCCTAGGCTATCAATCAGCATTTTTTAACTGAAGCCAACTGGCAGGTGACACTGCCGTTTATCAACCACCAGTAAATAAAATGTTATGCTCCAGAAAAATTCAATTCCCAAATCCCACCCCTAAAAATCAATAAAGCTTCTCCTCCAGCTAAAGCATTTCTTTTGAGCGTTCATTTTTTAAATACAGCATTTTTAGTCACCTCTCTTAAAAATACAGATAAAAACGAAACCAAATTAATATTAAAAGCAATGAAAGCCGTGGTACTAGAAACAGTTACAAATCTATTTTTAATAAACATTAAACTTTTTTAATTTGGGTTAACAAATAAAGTTACCTAAAATTAGGAAGGATGCAAAAATTTATTATATGAGTCCTTAAAAACTAAAATAATCTTTGGAATGTTGGATACTTATAACTTTACTCTCACTTTCTGAAGCTCTTGTTCCCAAGTAAGACATCACAAGTCCAGTTACTCTGTTGTATAGGATTTTACTGCATTAAGGTGTATCATAATATACCTTACAATATCACCTTTGTCAGTCAGTACCCAGCTGTGGTTGAGTTTGGAATTTCAAACTATAAAGAACTAATAAAATCCAACTTAAATCTTCATTAGTATTTGCATCTTTCCCTTTAAATTTTTCGATGCAATCTCATTCAGGAGATGGCAGAGAAGTAAGACCAGTGCAGTCATGGAGGCACAGGGGTCTGTGTGCTTTGCATTTGAAATCTGCATAAGGTGCCAGACTGTGCAATTGCCTTTTCCACCTTCCTTTGTATATCAGAGCTGTATATAAACTCTCCTGGTGTTGTGGTTGTATAAAATTAAACCTCCTGGAATTCTTTGTGTCACCTTCAATTTCCGCCAGTGACATCTGGAGTCTAGTGTGCTACGGTTTTGGTCTCAAAACAGGCTGCTCTTAACTTTGAGGATATTAATCATTTGATGCATTTGCCTTCCTTCTGATCTTTTGCAGTGGCTTCTAGAGCTCTTTACCTCAAAAAGGCTCCTACAGCTTGCTGTTGGTGCAAATTGAAGCATTCAGTCCTTCATGGAATCAGTGGAGTCTAAAAACTTTAACGTATAAATATCCTTAAAAAAAATCTGGGATCTTCACTGATTGACACAATCTGGTTAATTGTCCATTTGCTCTGTATTTAGTGTACAGAGTGAATCATGTTACTGCCTAACCCCATGCTACTCTTCAGAGAAGCCTATGCAAATCTCTGAGGAAATACCTATTCAGACCCTGTTGCTTCAACCCACCTCTGAGATGAACCACCACACTTTTAAGGTGAATCTGGATGGAATAGAAAAATATCCAAACAGAATTCTAGCAAACTGATTTGTTGAACAGCTCACATTCACTAATACATGTTTTAGCTCAAAAAATGTTACGTAATATTGGAAGGAAAATGTATTTTGTTCATTATTATGCTAATAAAAAACATGCTTGAGTTGCGGGGGGTTGTTTGGGTTTTTTAAAATTGAGCTGCTTGCATGCTCATAGATTTCTAGATGGGAATAATACTAGTACTCCTAGCACTTTAAAAGGTTATGGGGCATATTTACAATGGGAAAGAATTACCATCTCCCTGTTTTGAAGATAAGTCATATGGATAAATGTACTTGATCAAAAATGACATATAAAATATCTCCAAGAGAAGATGAAATTCAAAGAAACCATCATCAGATAAGATCCAGAAGTAATCTCAGATCTATGTATTAAAATTGAGTCAATTCACTAAATTAAAAAAAATTGGAATTACATTCATGTTATTTCTGACAGGTACATTTTCCTGTTTTACAGCAGAACATCAAGAAGGACATTATATACTGATACATTTGGTAACATCTTATTCAATAGCTAGAAGTATATTGAAGCTTACATTTCTAAGAAGTATTTACAAGGAGATAACTGCTAAAAATTCTGCCTAGTGTGTAGAACAGGCTATTTGAGGTTTTTCTCTAAGGGGAAATACAGAAATATAAGGAAGAACCTGAAAGTGAAGAGAACAATTTTCCCAGTTGTTTTTGCTTGTCTGGCAGTAGGATTTATTTTTCTCTCCTGAGTAAGGTTTTACAGTCACTGGGAATAACGTACAGCATTTTTTTGTGGTCCCACTCAGAAAGCCATCTTCAGTGGCTGAGATAATCCAGCACTGGCCCTTTTTTCCTCTCAAGCAGAAGTGGTTTGTGCTTCTGCCTTGCTCATAGGATGCAGCAAGAACCCTGCAGCCTTTGAGTGAGAGACCAGGCCTGCCTTGTACACCAGCAAAAAGACTCCTCCTGTCCTCACACACACCTGCAAATCACCAGTCTGTCTGCTACATACATTGGCAAATACATTTTCATTTCAAAGCCATGTTTGTCACTGAAAGTCTTTGAATTTCATTGATGGTGGCTAATTGTCGGGACAAATGAACTTGCTGTTGGGACCAAATAATGTTCCAGCACCTTTGGAAACAATACCACGTAACGCTGTGGTGCATTTGGGTAAATTCTGGACACCAAGCTGAGGGTCTGTCTGGTTCTAGGCAGCTTCCGAGGATAAGGATTTCTTAGTTCTTTAGCCTTCTAAAAAGTTATTTGCCTACATTAGAAAAAGGAAAAGCTACCAGGAAAACAGACAGCTTTCTGATTTGAAAGCCTATGGAAGAAGTGAAACTAGTTTGTTTTGCCTTCTCATTTGGGTGATGAAATAAATAATGTAATGCCTTTAAGAAAAATAATCACACTTTATTCTTCCCCAAGTGATAATTTTGGTGCACAGAAATGAGGAAAGCTGTATTGCACATGCTGTGTCCTGATACTACATTTGTTTTATTCTATTGTAATTTCCATGTAAATGGAATTACTTGTATGTTAATAAACAGAAAAACCAGGACCCTTCTACCATTAGACAGCCTAACACCAAAAGTAGTGCCACAACAACCTTGCTGACATTATTTATGTAGGGAAGGGTATGTATTGTCGTTTTTCTCATCAGCCCCCACCCCAGGCATGCTGAGGTTTAGTGTCAGAGACACAGAGGCCACCATTTGGCTACATTCTGACAGTGAGGTGAGAAAGTCCTGGCCAAAGCCAGCACAGTGAAAAAAGGGGTAGTTTGTAATAAATATGAGATAGATGGTATTGACAACCTGACAGGGCAAATCCTTGTTTGCAGTGGGAATGACTTGCAGTTAGCAGATAAGGACAGACAGAGGATGTTTCCTATCAAAGTCACCATCACCTACAAATAAAGTTACTACTTTACCCTGGGGCAATTGGTTTTGTCATTCACACCTGTCTTTATCATTTTTTCCTGATACAAACCTGGTTTTTTTATTCTTGTAGTCTGTATGCTAACTATCCCGGGCAAGGAAGGTAAAGGGAGGAAATATGGGCTTCTATTATCTAAACAAACATTTAAATAACTAAACAAAGCAGCCAGTTCCTTAGTTTGCTCATAAAGTATTCCGGTGAGTAAATACCTTATTCCTGACTATATTCATAGACATTTTGCCAAATAAGGTTCTACATTAAGATCTAGAAGACTTGTATAAATATATCACCCTCCAATATTTATTCTTGGTTTACTTTTATGCTCTTCCAGAATCATCCCATCCATGGCCTACATCTACACGTACACGAATTTACTGCAGGTCACTGATCCCAGGTGAAAGTCAGGCTGTGTTACACTGAGTAGGGAAGACAACTGCTTGTGTTACGTGTACCCCAAGGACATTCCTCTATGAGGAGGCATGGAAGAAGCTCATGGATTTCTTGGCATCAATTTCTAAAAAAGACATGAAGTTTTGATGCTCCTTTTCAGCTTTCAGTTGTCTAGCTAAAGCAGCGAGATGCTGTTTGAACCCTTTCCAGTATCACTTCAGATGATCCACTCCAGATCAGCAATAGGAAATGCCATAACCTCTTTGGGTATGTAACAACCCAACTCTGTATGAATTACATAAAAGTGGCTCTCCTTTTACTCTACTCTTACCAAACCTATCACTTGAATGTGAGGGAAACATTTTTCTACCTTTTAATTCCGATTACACTCTGAAGAGTGAAGTATGGCAGAAATTTAAATCAGTCTACCTTTTTTTCTCCCTCAAAGCATCAGTGAGCATGCAGAAAATGCAGGGAGATAGTGAAAGTTCTTGCTGTACCTTTAATCTACTGTAAGAATCCTTTTCTTATTAATAATATGTGTGAAAGAATGAGCTTCAATGGGCTGATTGGTTCCAGGTGCTCTAACTGCAGACCTCAAATGATAACAATGAAAGCAGAGTTTTTAGAGATAGGAGTAAGAAAAGGATATATTTAATATGTACTTTTAGAAATAACTTCATATCCATTCATTTTATGGGCACTAATCTAACGACACATTTTTAGCACATACTCAATTTTTGCACTAATCTCGGATTTTGTCAAAGCATCCCTGCTGTGCCTCTGTCAAGCAGAATTTGAATAAAATGCCTGAGTAAAAAGTAGAAGACACTAAGGAAGAAATCAAGCCATACAAAAAAACCTGCATATCATATTGTAATAATCTATTGCACCATAAACCAAAAGGAAAACTCAATGATTTTCCAGTGCACTCACTTGGCACTCAACCTTCATCTGTGTCACCTGCTCTAATAGTGAATACAAATAAATTCATTTTCAGTTTTCATTGTTTCTGTGCTGTCTCTCCTTTTACTTGTTTATTGTTACTGAGTTGACTTTTGTGAGCATCAGATGAGTTTTGGTGGAAAAGACAGTGTATGTTCAGCCTTCTAATCTTTTGAAATAGGGAATAGATTACTAGAAAGAGTGGGGAAATTATCAAATATAAATTGCCACAGCTGAAAATGAGTCTGTTCTGAGTTATGTCCTATTATCAATTGAATTTTGCACAATGCATATCAAAACACATGGAAATAAAAGTACAAAAGGAAAACAAAATTATTTTACTTTTCAATTTCTTGTTAATAAGTATTTAATTCCTAGTAGAGAACCAGAGCATCTTCCCTTCATAATTATAAACAAAAAGCAATAAAAATGAGTTTAAGATTGAATGAGGATCCTGGTAAATGAAGCTGGCACCAGAGGGATGGAGGGTAGGAGGAAACAGGAAATGTGTGTGTATATGTGTGCATGCATGTACTCTGAAGGGAGGACAGAGATGAAACAGGAGAGGGTGTCAAGAGATCATTAAAAGACTGAAGAAAAGCAAGTGTCTAGAGAACAGAATTAAGAATAACTCAGCAAGGAGGTTAAGAATGAAACTTGGAGGTTTTGGGGTGCATTTCCTAAGCAGACTGCCGCTATTCTGCAGGCAAGAGCTATGAAGCTGTGATGAGAAGGTGGGAGTGAGACCAAGGAGGAAACAAAGAAGTGGGCAGGTAGCATGTAAAAGTGGGTTATTTTTGAAAAGGACAAAAATCAAGATTTGCAAGCTGAGTCAGCATTATCTTAACTACACATTCTTAAAGATCCTAGAAACCTGACATTAAGCTTTTAACTTTTCTATTGTATCAATATAATCAATAACTCAAACTTCTAAATGTCTATTTTTACAATCAGTGTTTCAGCTGAGCCAAAGTGAATCCTGCAGGCACGTAAGCAATATGGTTGTTTTTCACAATACAAATGTTTTATTCTTGCATACTCTTATTAATCACTGTTTATGGTCCTAATACTCTTCATGTAGATGTACTACTTCTGGAGAGTAGTTTTGTTAGCTAGAACTGATGCAAACATTGACAAGCTATTCTGTCCTTTTTATGTGCTGTTTCTTTAGTAACATAGTAATACCTGCTAAGAATGGAGTCTGTAGCACATTTGCCAGAGAAATAATTTGAAATGGCCACTGAACCCTTTCAGTGGCTTTCTTTGCACCACAACATAAAAACACAATTTAGTACTTCGTTGGGCAGAATCAATAACTGCAGTTCAATAATTCAGAAGCTGAGCACAGGCTGATGCAGGACACTGTGCATGTGCACTGCTGGGGAGAGCAGTGGGGCCCCGAAGCATTGCCTGTGTGCACCGTGGACCTCTGAGTCATCACCAGTCCCGGCTGCCTCGTGCTACCCTTGCTGTATTACTGCCAAACATGAGCAGGCTCTGTGCTGGCTGCGTTTGTGCCTTTCCCTACTCATTCCAGGCCTGGACCATTTGCATCAGTACTGTATGAAACTCATAAGAAATCACTGAGGTGTACAGAATATAAAGACCTCACAACAGTATCTTAAAACAAATAACTGTATCACTAAACCCTAATCTGAAATTTTTGAAGACATAGAACCCATCAGGACTTTAAGAGTTAAATTTATATAATCTGACAATATGCAGCATTTGTAGAGTTGCATCTGGCTTTTCTTAGGTATTCTCCAAATACAAGCTATTTTATGTGCTGAGAATTCTGAGATGGAGCTGTTGAGAGTAATTAGGGAAATACAACCTTCCCCAAGAGTTATAAGCTTTTGGAAACAGATTTTGAATCTTTTTTGTTATGAAGATAACTTACTGTTTAAAGAGAACTATACAGTTTCTCATGTTTACATCATTATACCTTCATCTTGCCAGCTCACAGTGGAAAGCATCATAATGGAAGATGAGAAAAAGTTATAAGGATGATGGAAATCATTTTACCCAGAAAAATCAGAGGTCGTCCTCTGCTATTGTTTTAAAATATCTGTCAAGATGTATAGAAAAATGCTCTTGTAACTTGTAATTTTAGTTTTGTTACAGTCAGGATAACTCTTCTTTCATATTAACATACAGCTGATACCTTAAGTGAACACGGAGGTCATGAAAGAAGGAACCACAACCATGGCAAACTTGAGTATCCTAGTAGTAGTGTTTTACTCTGTTATTTACTGAGTTATCTTTGGTTCAAATGCAATGTGCAGTGTTCAAAACATACATTTTCTAAACTAGGAGTTCAGAAGAATTTCCAAAGGCTTTCTGATCGCAATGTGGCTTTTTGCAATGAAAACAGCAAAACTGCCTACTCATGGTGAGGCTACAAAGGACACAGAGATGGATGACTTTGGATCGTGGTACAGTGTTATTATTTTAGTGATAAAGCAGAGCAGGAGGAAAACCACAGCGACTCAGTGCCAACATATGACCAAATTATTCAGACACATTATAAATTAATTAATTAAAAAACTGAACACGTTAAAGGAGATTTAAGAAGTTCATCTTCCAAAGATTTTAACAAGTTCACTCCTGAGAACAATCTTGAGGCAACCTATTCTCAATTACAAACCTTACCTGAGGTCTATTAAAGTAATGAAAAAAGACTCTTTTTGACCTGGATGATTAATCAATTAAGTCTTTCTCTGTCTAATGGCAGATCACTCATGTTGCAATGCTGACCTTTGTGTGAGAGTCTCATGCTGGGAGCAGCACAGGCTGGCCAGCAGGGAGAAACATAACAAAAGAAAAAAATAATTGAAGTGTGATTCAAAGCAAAGCTTTTGCCTTTTCTTTTTCCCAATAGTTGATGTTATTTAGAGTTTTAAGAAGGGAATGCAAACAATCAGGTTTGGTAGCAGCACTTTTCTCTAACTCTGTTATGCTTTTGTGATGCAAATTGATCACATAATTCACAACTCATAGGAAATGCTACATCATACAGCAGAAGAGTGACCCGTCACTGATGAGCTCTTTTTAGATCAGTGTTTTGACAGTGGAACAGTCTTGTTGAATCTCTTAACACCTTAAACCATAATGCAAGGCAGTCAAGTCTGACTGAGAGTTCAAATTCCCATAGAGCACAGCATACAGTACCTATTAGAATAAGATGCCCATTCATTGAAGTAAAAGTCACGTACCACCAAGAGAAAATCTGCTGTGCACTGTGCTTATATTACGCTTAAATTAAAAAACAAACCCTTTTTCAAAAGTTCATTTTCGTATTCTCAAGAAAGAACTTAATATACTAAGGGTTTAGATGATTTCATTTTAAAAATCAAAATACTCACGATACTGAACTCACTTGAAGTGAACAAATTTGGTCTAAAGATAGTTATTTAAAGAGAGGTAATATTTTATCTCTGCTGGTAGCAGCAGTATATGTGAAAAAGCCAAACAGTTCTGTCACAGACCAGGATGATAGTTAAGAAATGGAAAACATCTCTTCTGGCAGTTTCACTGTTCATTTCTGACACCTGGCTGGTACAGTATTGAGCACTTAAATTTATGGTACCTGATAGTCTGAAAAATAAGGCATTATGCTTCCATACACAGAACCCCCTTCTGAATTTCTTCACAGCTGACTTGTACAATATGTTCATTTTTTAGTAAAGGATTTATTTCAGAAAGTTTTCTTATAAACGTGTGATTATGCGTGGATAGTCATTCATTCATCATGCCTGTAAAAAGTGTATGAAGTCTCCTTAAGAAGCCTTTTGGGTCTGTTACAAGACTAGGTTGTTTTGGTTTTGCATTGTATTTGATGGGTAATTTAAACTACAAATGGAAAGCTCGTTTGCTTGCATATTGATGTTAGCAAAGGCTGACAATCTACTAAAGTTTTTTGGCACTGAAACTTACAAGTCTCCTGTTGCAAGAAAACACCCTCCTAGGTACTGAAAGAGCAGTAGAAATCTGTGTTCTTCAAATGGCAGTCAACAGATGACACAGGTAGACTGCTTCTACAACCCCACATTTATTCTTTTCTCTATATTGCAGTTGCCTTTAAAATGCTAGAATTGTACAAAATTGTTCATATAGCCCCTACTTGAAACAAGCTTCCTTGTTTATTACTTCCTTTCTCACTCACTATATTAACAATTGCAGAAATCCCAGAACTGGTTTTTTGCCTGTTCCACAGCCTGTCCAGAAGTTTTGTTTTACTAGCTTTAGTGAAAACTAACCTATGTGTGTTAGTCCATAGATTAGCAAACCTTTAGAGAAAATAAATACTCAAAGATGACAGACCCCCCATTATTTTGAAGTGCAAGAATGTTATGTAATATTTCAAAATGGCTCAGCTTTAGTGCAACAGTGAAATAGCTTGATACTAAGAACCATACAGTATTTGCATCTCCATTTAACCTTGTTTCTCTTTCTGGTTGCTGATCACTGAAAAATCAAAGCTAGTTTGTTTAAATGTTTTCATATTATTCTCTGTACCTGTCTTATGGGACTCACTGCAGGAATTCGGGGGAAAAAATGTGTGTTTCAGGAAGAAATCTCATTGGAATTAAAGTAATGTGAGTAATCGCCAAGATTTTCAGAGAGACCTACAGTTCTCTGATTTCTCCTGCTTGAGACAGGCAGAATCGACATGCTCCAGAAGCATTAATTAGCTAGTCTAATTAAGGTATTATAAAAATTTACAAATAAATGACTCTGTCTTTTTTTTGTATGAAACATCCTTTCTTATACTCTGTTATTCCTACTTGTTAAAAAGACCACACACACTTGCAGTAGAGAAGGATTTTAGTACCTGGGAATAGAATGAAGTGCATGACAGGCAGAAAATCTGCAGTCACCTTGCAGTTTTGGCACCAGCCTTTTCTGATGCAGCTACTTAGGGGCAAGGACTTGCTCCTTTTTACAGAAGGCAAGTCCTGACAAGAGTTAGAGAGGATCTTTGGTTCTTCAGAGTTTAAAATGAACAGTCAATTTAGCTGAACCATGCACTGACTCCATGTGTTTGGATCTTTTTCTAATAGAAAAGTTTGAAAAGTCTTCATGAGGTACAGGAGAGCTGTACTCAATATGGTGTTCTAATGCCTGAACAAAATTTTTAGCAATAGATGGGATATGTAGATTGCCCACATTTAAGATTATTAAAAACTATTGTGAAATTCCTCTCTTATCATTCTGTATTTCAGATTACTCTTCAGAAAGTGGATGGAGAGAATTAAAAGACAAAAAAAAGACAAAAAAATAGACAACTAAATTAGCTGTTTCACAAAGATTACTAAAATGTTGTAATTGCATATAATTATCTGTAACTAGATAGAAAAATATGTGCCATTGGAGATGTAACAAGAAGTTACTTCAGACAGCTGTTCTTTTCTACTAGAACAGGCTGTGCTCAATTATGTAAAATCAGAATAATACAAAAGCATATTTTTATATTTTATATTTTAAGGCTATAAATTAGCTCTCACAATTTATTGAGATATTCTTTGTATTGCTACACAATACTGATCCTTGTGGGAGAAAGTGTTTTGAAGAAGCTTACAAGAACTAGATTTATTTTTCTCAATTCCATGCTAATTCTGTTCAATCACATTTCAAGCAGGTGGTGCACAGGACCAGTGCCATTCAGTGCAGTGGTCTGGTCAAGATCTAGATGTTGGGCCGTGGCTGAGGAAGAAGGCAAAGCGCCTGAGGTGAGACAATGCCTTAGCAGCCTATTAGCAATTTCTGTAGGTGTTCCAAGGTAATTTGCAAGAGGGCTCATGTCTAATTTCATTGACTTCTCAGCTTTACATAATGTGTCTGACCTAGAGAGACCAATGAAATCTGTAAGTCTGGACCTGACAAGGCTGAGGCATTTTGGATCAGTACAATTCAGTCTTCATAAGCACTGAGTTCACTTTTGAGAGAAAGTGTGTGGAATCTTGTTTGTTCTAGAAATACCATTTTCTCAACAATGCTCCATATAAAATTATAATGAGTTTTTCTTTGAGTAGCTTGGCATATTGATCTCTGGACACTACACTGTACAGTAGCCCACCATTGGGACCTGCTAAACTGCCATTTTTCTTCTAGAACAGGTTAACAGATAAATTCTAGCTCATTAATGTGAGTTACCCCATTGATTTCTGTAGCACCTGAACATTTTATAGTATGAAAAAGTTTACAGGCTACAATAGCTACATGTTAATTACTTTGTGATACTACAAATTTATAAAAATAGAACATGTGTAATGATATAATTTTTTTTTTTTGCAATTTGATTTCTTCTGAAGAGGACAACATGAATAAGTAGATAACAAGCTGAATTCAAGTGCCCAAGACAAGAAATGCATGTTTGCCGTCGATGCTAAAGATGTAAGATTATTTAAAAGAACAGGCTGGAAGAATAGGGGATGAAATCATCAGATCTTTAAGACAGGAAGAATGAATGACAGTGAAAAGAGGAAGAACTGCATATGAATCTAAACAAGGCATATGGAATGTGATAAGAGCTTTTAAAACATGTGGGATGTATTTTTTCCATAATGCACATGCTGAGCTTTCAGTAACCCACATGTCAACCCCCATTTAAAGATCAAACATCTTGTCTCTCAAAATAAACACAAGAGAACAAAGAGACTGCAAGTCTGTCTTTAAGAAATGCAGGTGGGAAGGTGATGTAGCCAAGCATTTTTCATACGTAATACAAATATCAAATCTTTCAAATTCAAGTGAGGAAAATGAAAATGTTTTTAAAAGCCAAAACATGAGTATTCACTAGAAACTTAAATGTAGTATAAGCAAATCATAAGGCATTTTGGAGTTTCATATCAGTCTTATAAAATAAATGTTCCTGTAAAGCCCATGTCAATCTAAAGAAAGAAGAATAGTAGAGAACATTTGTCTAAAATGCTTCTCAGTTGCACAGAGAGACACAATAAGTAGTACGATATCATTTTCAAAGATAAATCTATCTTTCAAAGAAAGTCACGGATGTCTACATTATTAAATTATCTTTTATGGAAACTTTCTTGGGAAAGTTCTTCATGTTTATTGTACACTAACGATCTCATTTTGGAACTAGCAGGGTTTGCACATTCAAGTTTGCTAAACATTGTACAATATAATATTATTTATAGTGTTTTCAGTAAGGGGAAATGAAAAATTCTGAAGCATTACTATCAAGGCAACACTACATTACCTGTAACAAAATCAGACTGGGAGAAGCTCTCTTTCCCAGACTGAGGAAGAACTTAATTCCACTGCTGAAGCTCGGCGTGCCACCTGTGACTGTCTCTCCCAGGACTGCGCAGTGTGCACGTCACACAAACGCGTGGAGCCCGTTCAGGTGCTGCAGACGGGTCTGTCTGACCCAGGGAGACACTTTGGAATCAGAAGTGTGGCAGGGCCTGGCAGGTAAGCCCAAACTGGCTTTGGTTCAGCACACTACCACACAAGTTGTGTCCTGTCTATCTTGTCCAGGAGTCACATTCTGACAGCACTCCAAATTGGTACCACCTTGCTGGACTGGAGCTGGCCCGGTCTATATCAGTTTTCTTTCTCTGCTCATGGTACCCATAACCCTTACCAAATGAGGCTGCACACAATACATGCACAATTCTTTCTTATTTACAGAGATGTTTAGCAGGTATCTTCATGGATATTGTCTAAAGTAAATATTTAGTTCTTCTGAAAGGAGGAGCTTACTCAGTCATCATTGAAATAAGCTTCAGAACACACATAAAAGAAAAAAGCCCCATTCTGCAAAAAGAAAAAAGTACTGTTCTGCATAAACAGAAAAGGGAATTATGCCAGGAAGCAACACCTGAGAATAACCACTGGGAAACTGTTGCATGTCTGAAGAGGTGGAATCTTGTCTCAAGAAAAGTTTGACTCCTTTGTGCCAATGTGTTAAGTCTTAGATGACAAGCAAAACAGGCCTAGGAACAGGCATCATATTTTTCTCCAGCTGTATTCAATGCAGCATGTGAAATAGAAGACATTACAAAAACTAAACATATAGATAGCACTAAAAATTCATTAAGTCAACTCTTAATTCTGCTGTTGTTATTTGCTGGCATCACAAAGCATACATAGATGATATTCCCTGTCTCAAGGAGGAAAAATTGTCCTCTTAGTGGCATCCTTGTTAGACGAATGTAAATTGGCTACATTTATCACTCTCTAGATGAGGCTAAACTAGCACTGATGTCATCTAAGAATAAATTTCTGAAATGCACAGATATTTTGCTCTACTTGAAAACAAGTAGCCATTTGCCTTAACTTCTGCTGGTGTTTCTGATTATCCGTAGTCCCTCAAACTCAGAACTGCCTTTGCAAAGCAGTTCCACCTTCTCTTGACGTGAGTAGTATATTTTGCAACCAGCGTCATTATTTTGAATTTTTTCTTCTAACCTTTTCATTAGGTCACCATCTGTTAGAGCAGCTGCATATTTTGTGTGAAGTAGATAGCCCATTGTTTTTTGTATTTAGGAGCATGGACCAGTGAGAACTGCATGTCCCTGGCTGAGCAAAGACAGTATCTGAGCATGGAGCCAGGGAGGAGTCCCACCTCCTGAACCACTGCTAGTGCTCCCTGCAACCCGGGATTGGTTTTTTGTTACTAGAAATAATCATAAGCAATAATGAAATATTTACAAATTCATCATTTAAACAGGGGTGTTAAACACAATGGGTATGCCAGAGTGCTTCCAGTTTTGGATGTATTAAGATTAATCAAAAATGATGTTTGATTAGTCAGTCCTTATTGAATAAAGACTATAGATATTTTTCCTTAAAAGTTACCATAGGATTTGTCTTGAGTCTCTTAAAAGAATAAATGCACAGAATGATCTGGAAAAGTAAAAGAATTCAATAGCTGATGCCAATATGCAGTTTCAGGAAGAAGCACAGGTTTAACAGTATCAGTGAAATTCACATACTGAAGGAATACTGAACTTTTAAGACATTATGAGAGAATAAATTGGTGCAAAGCCTACTGGGAAGGTAGCAGTTCTACCACTGATTCAGAATGTACTGGACATATTTTCTAGGAAGTGCCCATAAGGGAGACAATAACTAATATATTCCTTGTGCAAGTAAGATGAAGGGAACCAAATTGATAGCTGTTTCTTTGTTATACAAAATTATCCTTCTTTGAGAAGATAGCAGTTTGGGGTTTGATGTACCATTGAAAATAACTTTTTGCTGTCAAGGAATAGCTTGTGATACAGTTGGAAGGATTCACTTTCTTAAAATATCACAAAATTAAAACCAACAATACACAAAACCAACTTCTCTCCCTCTTTCTGCCCTTAGTTTTACTTGAAGTAAGTGCGTAGCAGACTTCAACAGCAGTTTACAGCCTCAATGACTTTCTCAATAGCTTTGATCAAGTAGACATAGTTATTGCTATATATGTCAACCATATATATGGAGAATGAGTTACTGTTATGCAGAAGCCTGTCTCATCTCTTTTTTATAGATAAACAATGTGTATATATTAAAAATCACATATTTCCAAAGATATATACATTAACAAAAATGTATACAATTATATGCATTTGCATATTTATATGACTAATAGTAGGTAAGTTCTAAGCATTTCAGGAAGTCAGCTGGCCACCTGATGATATGCCAACTTGCTTTTAACAGTAGAAAAAAACTGCAGATGGGTATTGGTGTACCAATTAAGAGGACTTTGCTGCACCTGGAAGTGCTCAGGTGCCTGCTCTAAGAGGGAGTTGCCTGTGTGTCAAGGCACCAGTTCTGCTTCAGGCACCTATGGACACACTCAACGCCAAGTGTGAACTTCCCGTTAGCTGCATTTTTTTCTTAGAAACTATCATTTCACATGAATAATCAGTTTTCTTAGTGACATTCCTTTATCTTTTTAGTAAGATCATCAGAAGAAAGCCTCTTTTTGTTTTAGCTGCTTTTTCAAAATGTTTCAAATTACTTCATGACTCCAATACAGACTTATTTCATCTGCAGGATGACAAAAGCTTTCTTGATCACATGAATGTAATTTTCTGTTAATGAGAGCTCTTGAGATTTCTAACATGAGCAGCAAATTTACGAAAACGGTTTCTTTTTTTTAAGATTCATTTAATGAAATACTACCAAATTAGGTCAGGCATAAAACACTCAGGCTCATATCTCTAGAAAGAACATAACTGCTACCGTTCACTAATAAGAATGTATTCTGATAGCACTGAGGTAAAATCTCGAAGCATCCCTGTTTGCCTCTATTTGAAACTACTGCAGTATAGGTGAAATACTGACCATGTGTCTCAGATAAAGCTAAAAAGGGGTCCTGTGACTAAACCATGCTGAATGTGATTTAAAGAAAAATTTCACCATGCATTTTATAGAGCTAGTAAAGAAATATAAAATAATCAATAATGAGATTTATGCTGCTTCTTAATATTATTGATCTTTTTTAGTGCAAAGAGGAGGTCATATTAGGCACAATATATATTCTAGTTTAATTACTGAAAATGGCCTTTTTCTGCTTTTGAATAGTCAATGCTTCAGAAAGAGAGGGAAACAAGGTTTTTTTTCAAAATGTTATTTTCCTATTACAGTCTTAATTTTTATTTAGAGTTCTGAGGAATTTATGGTGCATCTAGTAATAATTTTTTACTATTGCGCATACCTTCCAAAAATTGTTCAACAAACTTATTTTTTCATAAAAGAAATAATAGAAGTTCATCATTATTTGTCCACTATGCTATGAAGATTTCAATGCAAATGAGCTGTATACAACAGGTTTGTGATCATAATAACTGTTCATGTTAAAGATAAAAATTATGTTTAAAATAACCCATTTGTAATATGTAACTGGTGTTACATTGATCTTCCTCTGATAAGGTAATATTTAAAATATGGGTTACAAGATTTTTTTGACCCAATGGCAGCTTCTTTGCCATCCACAGGGATGTTTCCTCTGTCTTCAAGCGTAACATAAGTGATTTTAATTAGTATTTCATTAGTATTAATAGTTTATTCTTTATAAGATAATTGCAGGATGGCTCTTAGGATGCCTGATAAGAATTCAGGTATAAACCTGGTACCATCAGAGCAGAGATGGTTTTGATTCTCTGGAGTTTGACCCTGAGCTATCAAATTGCTCCATGGAGAGTTAGAGACTCCTAGAAAATCAAGATTTTTCTGCTGCAAGGAAATTACTTGCCATAATTTAAAAAGCAAAGAGAAGTGTCCTCCTTAGGTAATTGGTTTTTCATATAATTTTTTTAACTCTGAGATTCATTTAGACTGTTTGTTATTTCAGGATGCAGAAAGCTTGGTGATGAAGGAAGGCATGTGAAAGAGCAACTAAATAACAAAAGGCAAAGGTCATGTAGAACAAATCATTAGATTTATTAAGAAATAATGCTGAATTCCCTTATGCAGGTTGTTCCCCTCAAATAAATTTGCATCAATTTGATTTTGTGGTGCTGCAGTACTGGGCTAGACCAGTACCATTAGGAAATCCAGTGATAACTCTTGAAGGTTACTGAGTTTCAGTGTCTTACTTGAGAATATTTGAAGAATGTCCGATCTTTATTGTTTAAAATCCTATGTGTCAA
Organism: Atrichornis clamosus; assembly: GCA_013400975.1. NCBI lineage: Eukaryota > Metazoa > Chordata > Aves > Passeriformes > Menuridae > Atrichornis > Atrichornis clamosus. The sequence continues at coordinate 530,411 of WBMZ01002486.1, read as the reverse complement.
CTCCATATTTCTCAGAGTGAAAGCTGCAGCATCATTCAAGGCTAATAAGTGGTATTGGATTTTGTAAAATCCAGTTGTAAAATCTGACAGTTTAGTACTACAGATTCAGGTCGCTGTTCTTTAGGTCTCTCCTTGTATTCACCAAACAAAGAACGTTCTAGCAGGCATTGATACAAAACAGGAAACCTCTTACTACAGCTTTCAACTCATTAAAGGTTTTCCCAGTTGGCAGTAGGGATAAAAGCTCTTATAAATGGATTGCACAGGGGAGACAGAAATATATGGAGAAAATAGTTATATGGATTAATGAAGAGTAGATAAAATTAACCAATTTTAAAATAGTTGGCAAGCTGAATAAATTTATTTAGGTAAACATGCTCTCTTCCAGGAGATAAGAGGGTCAGAATACAACACAGAACCTGTAAAATAGCTATTTAAATAATATAAACAAGGAGATGCTTGAGAAAATTTAACATTCAATATATTGTCAACATTTGTGCTCATTTTAAGATGCTAAAATAAATCATTAATGGAGTTCCTGAACATCTTGGAATTAGTTTTGTAAAAGCATGAATATAGTTCTGTGAAATATCTGAAAAATGGGGACAAAGACCAAAAGAAAGCAGCAGCATCAACCTTTCTTCTAAATCCTAAACGTGAACAATGTAGTGCTCCCTGCCATTGTCCATACGTTTGCACCAGCCGGTGGTATTGTTCAGACTTAAGTTATGATTCATACACACACAAAAAACTGTGTATGACAAAGAGATTGTTACTTCTCTTGTAGTTTCCTACTAGGAAACTCGAGACAAGAGTGCTTTGTTGGGAAGTTCCTCGTATTTTTGCTCCCCAGTCTTCTGTGTTAGTTATTCATTATATTTCTACTAATTCTTCTTTACTAGTTATTATCTCCTAATAGCCCAGTGAAAGCTTGGACTTCATATCAGTAGGCAAGAACATCTGCTATTTTGGTTGCTTTATATTATTTTAGTCTTCTTTTATGCTTTAGATCTTTTCAGGTCAACAACAGAAAAAAATCCCTTATTTGAGTAGTTTTGGCTGAATGATGGGTAAGTGATACTTACACCATAAAAAGATCAGAAGTGGTCTACATGCTATTCTATAATGATTAAAGCAGAGCTGAAGTTCTGTGTTTATAAGTTGTAACAGGGTCCTGCGCCTGGGGAAGAATAACCCGAGGTACCAGCACAGACTGGGGGCTGACCTGCTGGAAAAGGACCCAGGGATCCTGGTGGACAACAAGCTGTCCATGAGCCAGCAGTGTGTCCTTGTGGCCTAGAAGGCCAGTGGTATCCTGGGGTGCCTTGGGAAGAGCAGTGCCAGCAGGTCTCCTCAGCCCTGGGGAGGCACATCTGGAGTGCTGTGTCCTGTTCTGGGCTTCTCAGGACAAGAGGGACATGGAGCTCCTGGAGAGGGTCCAGCGAAGGGCTACAAAGGTGAGTAGGGGCTGGAGCACCTCACTCACGAGGAAAGGCTGAAGGAGCTGGGCCTGTTCAGCCTGGAGAAGACAGAGAGGACCTCATCAATGTCTCTAAGTGTCTAAAGGGAGGGTCTCAGAGGATGGAGCCAGGCTCTGCTCAGCAAGAGAACAAAGAGGCAACGGGCAGAAACTGATGCACAGAAAGTTCCACCTGAACACGAGGAAGAACTTTATTATGAACTGGAACAGGTTTCTCAGGTTGTGGACTCTGCTTCTCCAGAGATATTGAAAAGCTATCTGGACACAATCCTAGTAACATGCTTGAGCAGGCAGCTAGGACTTGGTGACCTCCAGTGGTGCCTTAACCCCCCGCTCCACACCAAAAGACATTTTTAAGAACTAAAAAAGACTGTGCTCATACATGGCAAAAAGAGGTCCAGACATAATTCGTGCAGTGTGTTTGTAAATGAATAAATAATTCATTATTCAATTAAATAAGTGGTGTGACTGAATATTCATAGATATTCTGTTACATGCAAATTATGTAAACATAAATGAATCCCTGGGGTAGTGCTACCAATATGGCTATGTTTTATAGTTTCTACGTGAGAAGATAAATCTGTGAGGAAAAGAGCAATGTGAGGTCAAGCTGTGGAAAAGCCGGTAAAAACTTCTTAGAGGACAAATTAGTATTATCACATCCTGATAAGAAGGAAAGATTCTCATCTTTTTGTTGGCATTTCTTTAAAAATTTCATAGTTCCCTGAAAATGAGATTGTTAATCAATTCAAAATATGATGGTGACAATAATGCTATCTTATATCAACACACCAGCTGTTTAGAGTAGTCTATGAGGAGCTCAGGTGCCTTGGAATTACTTCATTACTGAAGTAAGAGAGAAGCTACATTATGTACATCCTTTTACTCTTTAGAAACCTCCTTATAGGGATAACTTCATCATCATTTCACACAGAAAAAATGTTATTTTTTTCTGTTTCATCCCTTATTGCAATGTATGAATGAATAGAAAGATTACATAGGTACACAGTTTTTATGGTTTGTTTCTCAAGGTCCTTTTTTCTTTTTTTTTTTTTTTTTTTTTTTTTTTTTTTTTTTTTTTTTTTTTTTTTTTTATTTTTTTTTTTTTTTTTTTTTTTTTTTTTTTTTTTTCTTATTTTGACACTGATATGGACTTAATATACAGTGCTTAGTATTCCTTAGTTATTCCACAGATAACATCTGTGAAAACATCAGATCACTCCTGGATTACCCAAAGAGGATAGGACAGAGATTTAATATTCCAGATCTTTTTAGACCAAAGCCTGAGCAGGTTTTGGAGTGAAATGAAATGTGGCACCCTCCATGAACTGCATGAGCAGTAAGGAGGGGAGAGTAAAGCCTCTTGCTTTCTTTAGTATCTCCCCTCCATGAACTGCATGAGCAGTAAGGAGGGGAGAGTAAAGCCTCTTGCTTTCTTTAGTATCTCCTTTTTGTGACATACTTCTCCATCTGTAACAAACATTTACATTTTGAGAAGCCAGAAGTCAAGTCACTTTCTATAAACACATACTGGTAGGGAGGTGTGAGTCCTTTAACATCATTCTGATCCTATTTGAATGTCAGTGGTTGAAAGTTCACTGCTACAGTTTTGAATTCTTTAAGATAAACTGAAGTCAGAAAGTAGAGAGAAAAGTTCAAAGAGGAAAAAACATGGGAAGGAAAATGAGGGGAAGCAATAGAGAACTCTCAAGTAAAGCACAGAAAATAGGAAGAGTCAAAAAAAAAAGGAGACGTAACAAGCTGGTAATAACTGACATTCTCAGTTCTCAATGAAATGTGGATACTGGCACGTCCTCTGTTCGGCACTAAGTGTAACAATTCTGTTTAGCATGGATTTTATGACACTACCTAATGATCAGCAAAACTGAATTCTGTAATTGAACATCTGTAAGTCAGGCTGAGAGAAGGGCCTTCTAAAGAAGTGATCTCGCTCTAGTTGTTGGATGTGCACTCAACTGTTTTAATGTACACTAGTGTCTAATTGGCTAACTGGAAACAACAAAATACCCCCCATCATGTCTTAAAGGACTTGAGCCCAAAGAGTCATAATGCTCAATGGAGTGGTAAGGGAGTGTCAGGGCATTAGGGTGATATATACTTTCCATATTTCAAAGGAGAGTGGGTTTCTTTGCTTGACTGGAGAGACAAGAACTCTCAAGCTGAAAAAGGAGTTCTCAGTAGAGACAAAGTTGAGAATTTAGCTCAGTGTCATTTGTACTGATTGAAACACTTTCTTGTGTTTATGCTTTATTTAAATATACTATTAACCTATGCCAACCCAGAAGAAGGCAGTACTGTACTTCCAAGAAATATGAAGGGTTTCCTATTGAAATCAGCTGACTTACTATTCAAGTGGGAGACTGTAATGCTGTTTTTTTTCATGTTTCCTGTAAAGTACATGAACTGATCCATTGCTCCACTATTTTCTTAAATTATTTTACATGTTGAGAATGGCATTTTAATTACATTCTTCATTTACCAAGTGTAGTTAATGAAATTCTAAAATACTAGTATGAGTAATACTATAACAATATGACAGGATTTAGCATCACATCACACTTCATTAAAAGCAAGATTTAATTTTTCATAGTGCTCCTGTGTCTCACAGTAAGCAAAAAAAAATACCAGAGAATCAGTAACAAGAGAAGGTATTGATTCAAGTTTCACATCTTCTTTTAGCATATAGCAAATGCTACAGCACTGTGTAATACCAGAAGAGGTAAAGCAAATATCGTTTCTTCCTATTTAGATGTGAGTCTAAAATAAATTCTTTTTAGAAAAAGTTACTTTGAGAAAGGAAATAGCATCAGATAGAATGTCAGAAGCCTCAAGCTGACATTCACCAGCCTTTACCAGAAGTAAAGGCAATTCTAGCTTTCTGTGCTTATGGTTGAAAGTTTACAGCACCATCCAATGGCTACATCTACCATTAGAACTCATAAGACCTCTTAGACTCCAAAAATACCTTAGTAATCTTTGCATCTACTCTAGACTTTCAGACGTAGCTGAATTTGGGATTTTCAGAATTTGGCCCTGTAATTACGTTGTTTTCGTGTGAGAGTGACTCTTGGAATCCAAATATCCCCTGGCCTCCATCTTGTCTAATGCTGTACATGACCCACACTCTCTCACTTCAGAGGCCTTCCTGTGGATTGTTTTGGGTCTGCCTTTACACTGTTGACAGCAACTTTTGTGTCATTCATTTATTCTAAATGAGAGCCTAAAAATGTGTGGTTCCCATCTATGTAGAGATATCTCAGAACTCTGATGATGAACAGCAGTTTGTTTCATTTCCCTTACACTAGCACATAAAAGTGTTGAAGATGACAGCAGAAAGATAGAATTGACTGGTAGATGGGCTTGAGGAAGAGGAACCCTACGATACACATAGCAGTGATTTTGTCAAATGCTGTATAAAAAGTAGTGTGATGCAGTGAACATGAGATAATCACACACATTCATATCAGGATGCAAATTTACTTAATTAAAAGTAATTTGAAATCAATTAAAAAACCCGGTGGATGTGAAGACCTTTCTCCTGTTTTGTAACCGAGACAGCCTTGGCTGTCCAGACATCATACGGCACCGTATATGCCAGCTAGGTACAAGGTCGTTGGTAACCCTGAAAAATTGCTTGTTCTGCAGCAAGGAAGCCAGGTGGTAAGTTATGTAGTGTGGTATGAATTTAGTTCCTTGAAAAATGAAAACTAGTTTGAGAATTTAGATACACAGATTTCAAGATAACCAATGAAACAAAAATCATAGTAGTTGCCCAGATGTCTGATTTTAACTTGGTTCATCTGGTATCCGAAAAAAATTGTTACTGGCATCAGTGTGTCATTATTTCACTCAGTAAATATAACAGAGTATTATTAAGAAATAAGCTGGAGTGTTTTAAAAAGGAACAGTTCAATGAGGCCACAGAGGGAAGAATAACCTTAGGGAGAAGAGTTAATAATAGTTCCAAGTAACTTCATACTGGTCAGTCTAAATTCTGAAATATTCATCCATCTCATTAGCCTTGTGAGAGATATAGGACATAAAACTCTACTATTTTTTTGACATTTTGCTAACACTTAAGCATTAGATGATGCACATGAAGATCTAATCAATAAATGCTGTTTTTATATTGGGTTTTTGGGGTCTGAGGTTTTCTTTGTGAAAATAATTGCAAAAAAGACAAAAATGGAATCATTCTGAATTCCTTTTTGACGTAAGAGATTACTCATTTAAATTACATTTTCTAGAAGTAATTCATAATAAACTGCTACTTAAAAAACTAACATGCATTTAAATATAACTGATTAATGTAATCCCTTATATTAACCCAGCGACTACATGTTGTGTAATAAACATGAGACTTAAAAGTAGGGAGAATTCTAGAAGAATCTTTGCTAGTAAAATAAGAACTCGTGCTCAGAATACATAGAGGTTTACTTTAGTGAAGTGGTAATTTTCTGATAATATCCACATTTTATAGCATGTATATGGCAATGTCCCAATATATCTTAATTTTTCATGTAAATATATGTTATTTTATTTAGCCCAGCCTTGCTTTGTCTGTGGAATGAAAAACAAATGAGCAAACATCCTTGTAGAAAGTCTGCAGTCTCAAGATTCACCTACAGAAATAATACTGGCAGCTTTTCCTATATGGAAAAGCTCCATGATGCTAGCTGTAAAGCAAGATCAAAATCTGAAAAATTTACCTGCTAAGGTCTGTCTTTATAACTACATGCCTTCCTCTGCTTCTTTTTACTAGCAATTACTGTACTTCTACCTCTCAAGAGAAATTATTCAAAGTCTTCATTTTTACACCTCGAGGCTTACTTTAACCACTGCACCCATCTCAGTTCCAAAGCCAGATATTTACGTTCCTTTAAAATATCAAAGGTCAGTGGATTTTCGTGTTTAGAGATGCTTCACAGGAGACACCAAAAATGGTACCAATTCAGGCTACAATTTCATGACAGGGTCAGCGCACGTAAACTGCACGTCAGGTTTAAGTACCACAGTCATCCCCACCTGTGCATCGCCGAGGCAGATGGACACAAGGTGGCTTTCAGTGCCAGAGGAGGATGTTGGAGAGCAGATGAGAGGTGCTCCCGAGGGCGCTGAAGTGCTCGAGTTGTGGGTACATACTGCAGCCTCAGCATTAGAGGGGTTGGAGCCACCAGTCTTGTCTGTCCATCAACTTTAACATACGTTATGTGAAATTGCTAAGTACAAAACAAGAACTATTTCTTGCAGACATTTCGTAGGGCTGTGCAAATACTTCACACAAGTGAATAATTTAATAGCTTTTAATCTCTTTCCTCAAAATAGTCTGTGAATATAGTAATGTCCTCAAAATATAGTTCTTACTCTTTTTTTCTACTAAGAAACAGCTATACAATGCAGTATAAAATGCAACTAAAGTATATTTACATTGATTTATCTGTTTTATATTACTCTCATGATGAAGAGATAAAGTAAAAAAGAGGGTTAGGAAAAGTAATCCGAAAACTAATCAGTGGTTCAAGGTAGGAAACTTTTCTTTGATACTACATACATTCTTATGATACTAACAGGGCAGAAAATACCAAGAATTGGAAACTAGCATTTATTTAGTGAATATCTACTTAAGGCCTGACTGGCCAGCATACAGATATTTGAATTAGCAGGGCGAAAATAGTATGTGTGAAAAGAGCTATCCTGATTGTGCAGAGCTTTCATGATAATGCAGGATTCACTCAGACAGGGAAAACATGCTAGAGCAGCCTACAAGGTCTGTCTCTTGTGAGAGGTAGGTAACGTGGAAGAGGCACATAGCTGAGGTACATAGGCTGGGCCTGTGACAGCCTGTCTTGGCACTCGGAGGAGGCTGCAGTAAGAAGTCTCTGATAGCACAACACTACAGTGAGGAGAGGGTGCCTCACAAATTATGCATTTCAGCTGGATCACGGAGTGTAAATTTTCCTGGAGCAGGAAATTTGAAAGGTAAAGACATTACAAGTGCAGCTTGTGTCTGAACTATGAGGGAAGTTCTGTTTAGAACTAGAAATAAATCTGAATTTGCCTTTGAATATTATCTAGGTGACAAAGGTGATGACTGAATAGCAGCACAAAGGTGCATCCTCATCTCAGAATTTCCTGTTGACGGTTGCTAAATCTAGGAATGCTTTCCTCTAACATGAACAGCATGCCTGTGCATACTGCTTGTACACTACAGACAAATGTAACCAAGTGGAAAAAGACAGCGAATTGTTAACACCTACAGCTTATACTATTTGTTAAATGCAATAGGAATTTAAATTATTTGCTAACTAATAAACGTATACTGACTCCATTAAGAGAATGTATAGGTCTTGAGACCTAGAGGAAGAATATAGAGATTGTAATGACAGGATAATGAATGCAAAATCATAACCTTTTGAGACTCATTATATATAACTGAGATTGCAGTCTGGTTGAGAATACACTATGTAGTTTTGACCTTTCTTTGAAATACAGAAATGGTGCTTAGCTGTGAAATTCATTATGGTCTCCAGTGTGACATAGCTATTCATTTTTAAACTGATTAATTTTGGTTAGTATTGATAAAAGACTTCATAGAACTAAATATAGAGATGCCACAGAAAAGTACACTGTATGAGCAGGTATCATCTCTCTAACTAAGCATTTATAGGTAGCCATTTTTTTCAAATTTTCCATGCATAAAATAACAATTAAGTAGAAAATGTAAAAATGAAATTAACTGTCTAATTCCATATATTGAACTTGGGGTTTAGTCTTTTTAATGAGATGTGCCTCATTAGAAGCACAGATATGATTAAAGAACTATATTCTTGAAGAACAAATGGACAGAATATGCAGACTGACCTTCAGTTTATGAAAATATATAAACAAAATGGCACCTATGGCTTTATCTAATAAATAGTTTTCTTGTAAACTATGAAAGACAGAAATGTGTCTTTGGCTGGATAGTCCTTCAGGAAAGTCATCTGGATTTGAACAAACTGGAACCATCATTGGGAGTTACTCTCTAAGCTGCAGAGTTTGTAAATGACAGGGAATGGAACAGGTTTCAATACTATAGATTAGGCATGGAATTTAGATCATTTAGTGAAAACTGTGCTGTGGCTATTTTATGCCTACTGTGTGAATAAATTGAGAATAATAGTCTTTAGAGATACCTGGTATCATCACAAAGACTGAAAGTCACTGCAAAGTGATGCACAAAGAGTACATGTTAAGTCATTCTCTGTGTAGCAAGACTAAATTAAATAGGATGCACCTCCACTGAGAAGACACAGAGTACATTTCTCATGATTGTGTGTTACATGCTCTTCAATTTACTCATCAGTGAAGAACTGGTCTTCTCTACTCAGCTGTAAATCCCAAAGGATTAATGTGCGTGTTGAGCAGACAGGATCACCACCATAATGACTTCCTATGGCTAATAATATCTATGGTTCCGTAGCACTATTACCTTTTCTAACTGCTTTTACTAAATGATATTGAACCCTCACAAAAGCAAGTCCTGAGAGAGCTTTTCTGTAACAAACAGAAACCCACCAGAAATAAAATGGTCTACTGGCCATTCCAGTAGAATGCTTTAAAATGATAAAGTAAAAATTTTTTGCAGTTTTCGTATGTTCTTTTTAGTGAAGTAATATATGCAAAATATAATACAATAAACATTTTAGCTTATAATTGGTTTACCATATAGACAGAATTTAAGAACAAAAGGTAATGTATTTATAATACAGAACTCAGGAGTAACTTCAGTGTTTAGAAAAATATTAAAAACTATTTGTAAAGTTATTACTTCATTTACACTAGGTCTCTTGGCACATCTAGAATCCAAACAGATGTCTTGAATTAATTTGAGTAGACTGGAGTGATAAACTTTCAAAGCTCTGCTGACCTTGTTGTATCTATCACAAATTGCAGTACCTGAAGATCTTATTCTTTTGCTTTTATGGATAATTATATCTTTGGCTAAAGGTCAAAATTAGTCCATTCAATAAGCAATTTAAAATTAAAAGCTCTAGTAATGTTTCAGTAAAGTTCTGTCATTGTGTTACATAAAGTAATTAAATATACCTAATTATATGATTAAATTTTCCACTTACTGGTTTTTGTGTGTTAAAAGAGTCTGAAGATACCCCACACCATTGTCAGAATAGTGTGCAGAAGTACATTTTCTTACATAGATTTACTGATGCCTGTAAGTTCTGGACTGTGCTTATTTTTAAGCAGATTATTTTACATGGATCTTACTTAAAAAAGTCTTAATTGTGATGTAATGTAATGTTTTTCTGAAACAGTAAGATAATTTTTAAAAATAGAAGTATTCATCTGTTTATGCATGGTGAACTCAGGTTTCTGGGTACTTCCAATAGAATAATCTACCCTACAAGGTTTACTTACATTATGCTGGGTTTATATCATATAACTTTCTAAATACTACTTTTACAAGATATGGATATAATAATAACAGCTCAGATTATATTTTTAAAGACAAATTTATTCATAATGCTCATAACACTCATAATTTTCCTACACTACGAAAGCTAAAATAACATTTTTAAAAAGCAAATTTTGTGCAGTAAGGAGAATTTTTTTTGTAAGATAAGGAACTGTATCCTATTGCCAGTAATGCTCAATTTACAAATCTTGAAAGCAAAATCTAATTTCTGAATGGAGAGAACAGAAAACATCTGCCAGATTTGTTCATATATATCTTTTCACAAGAGGAACAGTCAGGAACAGGAAATCAGAAATTGCAGTTTAAAATTGATCTAATCAAATTAGATTTAAATCTATCCAGATTTGCTAGAGGATTGTGTAAATATGTTACTTAAGTTTGAATTCACATTTATTTAATGAGAAAACACATACAGGATTTACATTAGCCCAGGTTTTCCAGGGAAAGCTTTGTCCTTCCTGTGAGGGTCTGTGTGCAGGCAACAACCACTGTGCTGAGACCCAAACACTGCAGCTCTGTTGTAAGGTACAAGGTCACTTGGAGAGTTAAGATCAGGAAGACTTCTTTAGCTTGGTTGCACTTTTACATGTTCTGCCTTGTGGAGATTGTTGAATGAACTGAATTTATTCCTTATTTAATATGGAATATAATTTCCTGGGGAAGTTAAACTGGAAGATGAATTCCATGAGCCTGGACAATGTAAATTATTTATATAAATAATGTAGCACTAGAAGCAAAGGGGATCTAGAAAAACAACTCCAGGAGCAGGGAAGTGAAGTATAGAAGAAAGAAGGGTTGAGCTGTTTTATTAAAATATAGTGATCAAAGTTCACAAATAATGCTTAATGTTTTATAAGATCAGCTGAACAGCTTCCTAAAACTAGAGATTTAGAGACAGTGAATGTCTCCAGTGATCCTTTATTAATACCATGGCCTTTAAAAAATAATCTAATACATGCAAGAAAAAAAAATTCCTGTGTTTGCCTTTGTGCGCTTCATTTTGTGAAAAATTATTTTCAAACCTTATGCCTAAGAAAAGGAATTACAACTCCTGCTATATACATACAATTGCTTCAGGTTCAAAGTGCCCAAATTTCCAGGTTTTCTCTTTGGAATCCATTTAATCAATTGCTCAAATACAGCATACTATTGCAAGCTAGTACATGTTTAATGATATAAGCTTCAGTACAAGTTGGTAAGGTGGTAGTGGTTGAGCCTCAAAAGAAATTCAGTTTCAGCTCTCTGTGCCTTTTCACTTGGCCTAAATCCCTTAATGTGCTCTTACCTGGGATGCTACAGAGAAGCACAACAGTGTACTTAGTAGGAGGGCTGAGAACACTGCATTTGAGGCATCTGCAGCTTTCTCTAGCCCAAAGGCTAGGAAGAAAACTTGGTGTTCCCTACAGTAGGCTGGAACATTTACAAAAGGGACAGCAATACATAAAAGAAACCTTTATAACACTGACAATATACACACTAAAAGAATTCAAAAGCATGATAAGGGTTAAAAGAAAATTTTATCTGTAGGAAGCTGGGGCAAAGAAACAAAACTATCAGGCCTAAATAATGACTCCTGCCAACTCTTTTCTTTTGTTCATACATTCACTTCTATTCAGGATTCTTTACTCTGCCCTTTACTAATGGCTGAGTGCTTGGCATAAGCCCTGCCAGCTCATTCAAATCTGTGAGGGAGCAGCACTGACCCTCTCTGTCAGAAATCCTGCTTCTTCAATGCCCTAGGCAGGCCACGAGTGAGCCCAAAAGCTGCCCAAGCAGCACGGGCACAGATTAACGATTACGTTTTCCAGTTTCTGGCCATTCTAGCACAGCCCTGGGCGGCTGCTGGATGCTGTCCAGTCAGCAATTTTCCAGTTCAGAAAGCTGTGGGTAGCTGTGAAGAACCACAAATCACAGCTATCTGTCCTTGGCCTGTGCAATAACAGCCCATGGTCAAAAACCAGCCAAAGATAGAAGAAACCCAGGGATTTGGCAATGCTATTTACACTGGTGTCTGACATCTCTGCTGTTTTTAAGGGCACTTGGCTAAACTTGCTGTACATTTTGGGGATCACAGCATGGTATTTTTTTCATATTAATTAGTCAAGATTTTTCAGTGTGGAGATCTACTGTACAGAAAATTTTAAACCAGCATCTGTTAACTAATATTTTTCCAGCTACTAATTTAATGTCTGTTTCTTTGATATAATTTGCCTGAATTCTTATCTGATGATGAATAATAGAACCAAGACATTTGTTATGACTGATAACATCAGGGGCTTGTTAATAGTAACAAACATGAGCTGTTAGATTTGAACCCCTCTCCTTTTACTTGCATTTTGTGGTATGTTCTTTAAACTCGAAGTTTAAGTGGGAAAAAAAGTCTTCCCCAAAGTAATATGAAGACGGATGCAAGCAATACAGCTCTGCACACTATTTTCTTCTAATCTTCTTTATCACTGTGCTGTCAGAATATATTTAATATCATGTAAATTCTGATCTAAGACAATTAGATTCGTTCCGTATCCAGTGAATAACTTCAGTGTTTTGGAATAGTCAGGTCTTTATCTTGTAAAATTAAGTTGCTGTCCCAGCATGCCATTAGCTGCAGATTATTAATGCAAATGTAAGTACATTAGCACAGTAATATAATGGGATCTAGTCTTCTTCAAAATTCCTGGCACCTTGATGAAGAAAGCTGTCAAACAAAAAGCCTGGTTGTCACTAGTAATAGTATATATTTAAGTTTACATGCTCCTACATAGTTTGTTCCTTATCAACTGCTGGATTGAGCAAAATTGGCTTTAGAGAGAAGCGAGTTGGGGGTCAGCTGTCCCGAGGATTCCTGGCATACCTGGCAAAATTGGCTTTAGAGAGAAGCGAGTTGGGGGTCAGCTGTCCCGAGGATTCCTGGCATACCTCAGGATGTTAAACAAAGGGCTTTGTTACCCAAGCTAACAGTACACGTGTGATTTCCTGCGCCCTCACACAGGCAGGGGAGAGACCGTAGGCACAGGGATTTTGTTGGGAAGAGGCTTAAGCTGCTCCATCCATTTCCATTTGCTGCTCCTGCTAAGGGACATTCAAGTTCCCACTGCAATGCCGTGGCTCAGTGAGGAACTGGGAAGAAGGCCACGTTGCACAGAGCTTATCAGTAATGTCAGCACTGTGACTGAGCAGCAGAGGATGGCATTTAAAGGAAGGTGGCCGCGTTAAGATTTACAGTCTTCTGTACAATCCTTCACCTTAATCCTTGCTATTTTCTTGCCTGCTTAATAGGATAGTTTGGGATGTGGGGAAGAAATCTTCAGAACTTAAATAAGCTGTAGTTTTGAGTTGTGCCAAATATGGCAATATGGCATAACTTTGGTAGAGATTATTTCTAAATCTTAAAATTACTAGAGTGCTAAAACAGCAAAAGAAAAAAAAGGGTTCACAGCTGTAGTATATCAGATTCAAAGGGTATACTTGAAGCAGGCCAGAAAAAATATGAAAACATCAGTTCACAAAACTGATTTATCAGATCATTGCAGCTCAAAATTGTGAATCAAGTATGACAGATATGGACATATATTCTTTTTTGGGTGAAGGAAAAATTTCTAGGATGGAGAAATAGGATATAAGCCAGTCATACAATATACATAGGATGCATGATCTCCAGAAGCATATTTTTCCTATATGCCATTTTATCTGAGGTGCTAGTTGAGAGTAAAATCAGAGATTATCCTGGTTGATTGGCTAGAATCAGAACAGGATTTGGCAAATGCAAATACCAGAAATTTGCAGATATTTGTACATACACATTTTTGGGATATCCAGGGCACATCTAATACCAAATAAAATTAGCTCCAAGGTCATGCATGAGTCTGGAGATGAAGATATTAGTGGTTTTCATGAATACAATGTCACAATATTTTAAGTAAATCATCTACTGCCAAGCACAGTTTGACCTAACCCAGTAATATGTAACCCCCAACTCCACTGAATGCTTGTCTAATCTCGCTGACAACTTGACCAATAATACCACTACTTAGAAAATGACCTGCACTAAAAGAAGTGAAATATGATGAAGCAGTTAGTTTGCTTTGCCTGCTGCAATAATGCTGGACAATTTAGATGGGATCCACACCTATCAAAAAAAGTAATACTTTTAATTCAGATTGGAGAACAGACTTATTTAATATATATGCTCAATTTTCTTCTATTTCAATCCTATATCTTAAATTGTACTGTGCTATTGCTCAATGTGATGACATTTGAACAAAGTTTTCTCAGAAAAACATACACAGCCAGGACCTGAGTGAAAAGATGAGTGAAAAGGCAGCAGCAGCGTCACACCAACCTTAACACTGAAAAGTTTGATCCTGAAGATCAATACTAAGAAAAAAGAGCTACAAAGCATACTAAGTAGCAACTTCAGACATTTACTCCCCTAAGACTCTACGGTAACACTGCAGTCATTTAAATACCTGCTGTCTAGCAGATGTGATAGCTGGAGTATGCGCTGCTAAAGAGCCAGCGTAAGCTTTGGGGTGACTTTGTGTACTCTTTTTCCCCTTCATGACACTGTAAGATGCATTAAAAGCAGCAGGTTTGATCAGAATATATGAGGAATCCAGAAGGAGAACAATTTTTCTACAAGTCCGTTTTGGAGAGGACTCCTAGCATCACAGTTTGATGGATACAGCCAGAACACACTCTCTGAAGAGAACATCAGCTCTCTAATAATCAGTTACAGGAGGATTCAGTAGCACATGGGAAAAGAGGAGATAAAGATACTTACTCCAACAGTAATTGTTCTTTGAGATATTATGTTTAGAATGGATGCCAAAATCTGCTCCCCAGTTCACTAGGATGTGGATGGTAAGGGCAACCTGGAGGAATTTGGCTTTCCAGACTTCTGGATCTTTTCACAGAAGCAGAAACTGGCACAAGGTACTTTCCTACGCCTAAGTTGATGCTCTGAGATCTCCAAGATTGCTCAGCTGAGGGACAGAGGTCCTGTATAGCAGAAATCACATTGACAGCAAGACCTTCAACCACTATGGCTTTTATAATGTAAATGATGATAAAAAATGTGGAGCATAAGGCAACATATTTTCAAGTGGGAAGTGGGATACTAAAAATCATCTGCAATAGCTAAGGCAAACACAACATCTATTCATTGATCATTAGGAGAAGGCAAAGGAAATGTACCTACAAACTTCATTCTGTTTGACCTGTTATTCCTGAAGGAACCCAAGTATAGGGAAAAACAGTGAATGGATTTCAGATTTTATTTGCTTTGCCAGAGACATTTTGAATAGCAAAGACCTGTTGCAGCAAATATCCTCTGAAGGGTGGTGCCGTGATGTTAGCATAAGCTTGATAGTAAAATAAGGATAAAAATAGAGAAGAGTAATATCCCCCCTTTGAAAAAAAAATCTTTTCGTATGTCAGGTGTATCTAAGCCCATATTTATTGCTAAAACATTTGTTTTATTATAGGTGTCTATGAATAATTAAGGTACAACTTTCAGAAAACATTGACAATGTTAAGCTTTCCTAAGGGAACTACTAACTCATTTCATTATTTGTACTTTCTTTTTTAAAATTAACTTCCAGTGAGAGGAGATTAAAACTACAGTTGCAGTATTTCTGTGCCTGTAAAAGGCAGAGTGTTACTGTGAAGCAAATTATATGTTAAGTCTGATCAACTCCATGGCCAAGGGCACTCCTGGCAGAGCTAAAATGAAAACCCACAAGGATGTTTTGTGGACAACAGTAAGCCCAGATTATGTCTATCTGTTCAAAGAAAAGCTTATGGGTATGAGGTATATGAAAACATATCTTTTTGAAAACTCATTAGTGCCTCTGATGTTTCAAGATGATCAATGCACTGCTTCCAGTTCCACTAAGAAGATTTTAAAGAAAAGAAGAAAAAGGAAAAAGAAGATGATGAACCCACAGGGGCACCTCTTAAGTGAACAGACATTCCAAGATAATTTTTTTTAAAGACAATTGTTAATTTTTCATTTTATGACTACGTTCTTTCTAAAAAAGCTTAAGCTAATTTTTTATGGCTGGGAAGGGTGGTATTACTTGGGAAACATATATAGATGGAACTTTTTTTTTAATAGGCAGCAAATTATTGCAGCATGCTATGCAAACGTTCTCGAATTTAAATGCAAGTGCAGAGACAAAACACAGGAGGACTTACAGAAACTAATGAAGGTACAGTAACACAATTTAGCTTTTCTACGTAGGATAGGCTGGATGTGTAAACCCCCTTATATTTACCATTAGGTAATGGATTTTTTGAAATTTGGTTCTAGATTCTCTGTCTTTCAAAGCTTTCTTTGTTCTTTTTCCTCCTTTTGGTAGACATCTCAAAACATTAGCATCAGCAAACAGATCAGTAAATCAGCTTTACAGAGCAAACACAGAAATACTGGAGGAAATAAACTTCGGCATAAATTCTACCCTCCTCCATTTTTCCAGTTATTACAGAAATGCGGGTTTGTGCCATTTATAGATAATCTTGTTACCATGTAAGCTACTGGAAATGACTGTAATCATTCTGCCATTGTATAAAGGTAGGGAATATTTTTTTATTTGATGAATGGAACAGAGGTAAAATCAGGGTTTTTTTCCACAAGATAATACTAACAAAGCTGATGAAACAACAGGTCTTAGCCCATGAAAACTAACATTTTTGGTTCAGAAGATGGACAAGGAATCCCAAAGCTCTTCACACAGAAAGCACGAATATTTCCTACTCTCAAAACATCCTTACCTGAAAGTTTTCATTGAAAGCCCCTCTTTAATTATTAAAATGACCAGAATGCAATACTTCTATGAAAACAGTAAGAACAATTCCAGACATTAACAAAGTACTGAAAAAAGACATAGAGAAAAAATTATTTCGATGCACTGTTTTATCCTAAACAATGTGTTTATAGAGATTTTTTTTTTAACGTCAAAATCATACACACTAATAATTTTAAAAATATATGCATAAATATCTTGGCAAACAAGGGAGTCTTGTAAATTAACTGAAGAAGTGTATCCATTTTCTGTCACTAGAAAGAGATCTCTACATTTCCATATTCTTCTAGTCAGGTTGTTTTAGGAAATATATAAAGCTACATGCTAGTAATTTGAAAATCAAATCATATCAAATTGTTTCAATAATGGAAACCATATGTGCATCAAAACCCGAAGTGCCAATATGTTTAAAGGCACTTAAAAACATATTCGGAATAGAAATTTGCATTTCTGACTATGAAAACCTATGCTAAAGCACATAGAGAAAAAACATAAGGTGTTCCTATGGAAGTGTTGGCTTTCGGTTGCTTTTCTCCCCATTTACCTTGAGAAGGAGGCTGCCAGCTCGAGGTGTGAAGCAGGCCCTGCCTCTCCCTTCTTTGAGAGCAGCTGGGTTCCTTCTCTTTCGTGAAATTTTAACCTGGCATTTCAATTTAAGTGAATCACACCAAGAACAGAGGTGAGACTTTCTTTCAGATGTCTCTGTCTTGCACAAATCCTTCAGTATTTTTACATGACACTACATTCTGTAATAGCGATGGGGAGGTGGGTTGCTATTATTATGGGGTTTCTATTTCTTTTATTATGTATTATTATATTTTGGTAACATATATTATCTTTCATTTTATTTTATTGTATAATGTATTATTATATTTAGCTAATATAATGTTCAAAACATGTATGAACAAATCCTGAAATTTCTTTAATTGTTGAAGTTCTAGCAAGGGTAAGTTATTGATGAATAATGTATAAATAGTGGGGAAAAAAGTTGTTTATGGTAGGGAATGTTGTTTTAATTTTGTCCACAACAAAAATTTACATGATTTTGAATGTTTTTCTTCCCTGGAACCTGAGCACTTGTATGGAAACTTAATCTTTGTTATGGTGAAAAAGAATCCATACTGCCTATGTATTATTTGAGTTATTTTAACTGAATATGGCAAGAAAGAAAGCATCATGTAGTTTTACTTTCAGTGACCCTGTTGCAACTGGAAATTTCCATCCAGTGAACTGCACAATTCCAGCATGATTGGGAGCAGAATCTGGCAGTTGTGCTTCTGTTAATATTAATGTAGTGAAGTATTTCAGTGCACAAAAAAATTAAAAAATATTACTAGAAGTATTTAATGCTATTAAGATTCATTATTTAGGCTTGACTTATATATGTAAATACAAAATAATAGCATATAATGTAACTAATTAACTAAAATGCTCAAATATTTTACAAAGTTAAGATTGATATCCAGAAATATTCCATAGGATCCCATTCTGAAATTCTTCCTCCAACAATAACATTGCATTACTCTTCCTTAATATTCCTTACTTTTCCTGGTCCTTTTATCCTTCTAGTTACCTAGATATTAATCTTCTTTTTCTGGCTACCAATTGCTTTTTGGTTCCATAAACCACCAGAATTAGTCTGGTGCTGCTGTTTCTAGGTTAAACAATTTAAGAACCAGATTTAGTGTTATCTTTGTTCTTTCTCCAGAGGAAGTGCATAATAGACGGTACAATCCTTAGACAAGTATTCCTGTGGCATGGATGATTTAATGTCAACATTCCAAGAGAGCTAGGAAAACATCTTATCTTTGTTTGAAATGCTTATATTAGAACTAATATAAGCCAACAGATACAAATGATGCCAAATATGCTGCGTCTTTCAAAGTGTCCATTGCCAAGAGTACATTTTGAACTGGCCAAGTTCAAATGGGTTTCTCTTTATTTCTGAAGGCAGAGTATTGGGCAAGTTGTGGCCAGCTCTTTTGAAAGCATACAGCTGCAAATCATAAAATGCTTAATTTATGATTATTTGGTTTATACTAATGCACTGCATATTGTCATCACTTTCAAGTCCTATGGACAATTTGGGCTCTAGCAAGGATTATTTCTTGTTCAGAAGAAAATGAGTAGAAATAGTCATTGGGTATTTTATTCTCTTTACAAACAGACTATCTAATATCAAAAGGAAAGCACAGTTACTGCTCAGAGAGCTGGCATGACATCCCAAGAGCCCCAGAAACCAATTCATTTCAACCTCCAGCAGCTCATTTCCCCTCCCACTGTTTCAAGAACTCGGCCAAATTCCTTCCCCTATGTAGTTTTGCTGAAACAATTTGTTACCGTAAGGTAAGATGATCCTAGTACTATGTTGCTTTCCCTTCTCCTACATATTAAATCTTTTGGGACAGATTTTCCTTATATTATGCTGCTATTTCTCTGTTGACCTGAGTAAGGGCTGCTGAATAATTTTTTGTTTAAGTAAAAAGAAAATAGGATCTTCACAGTATTGTGTTGGAAAATGTTTTTTGATGACTGTAATGCAAATACCTCTCTCATGCAAGTCCAATGTTTCTTGACACCTTCCTGATTTAACTTCGATACACCTGAACTTGTGAAAAGGGGAGCCCTGATCCTGTAGCTAAAACAGTCAATAGGATTTTTCCCTCCCGTCCCCCAGGACTACTGCCTGATGTACACAATTCCATGGCTGCTGTAGTGCAAGTTATATATGGGCAGATGCTGAAAAGAGTGACTGCACTTTCTTTTCCCAGATATGCATGACAGTGCAGTGAGTCTGACTGAGCCAATTGATTTTTTTGCACTTTTTTGATAGATTAATTTTTTAGCCAGATTAGCCCACAATCCAATTCATCTGGTTGTGCAAAGGTAGTGGGGTGATGTAGGATTGGCCATGAATAAAGGGAGCAATGGGAATCAGACCTCCAGTGAGGGACTGCACTCAAAACGGGTAAAGGTGACTGTACAGCTACAGCTGAAGTACAGCATCTTGACAAAGAAAAGGAAGAAGGGAGGATGGGATGATTTAAGGTTAACTCAACACAAAGCTAATCCCATATTTTCCTCAGACCCTTGGGAGTGCACAATACTGGCCTGGGTAGAACTAACACACTATCTCTGCTGTTTCTGAAGTGACAGCAACTGAATCCGTTTGTATCACGTTTCTTCCTTTTGCCCAAATGTAAGAAGTTCAATTAATGATTTGTTTTAAATAAAGGAGGTAGAACAATAATGGATCAGAGCAGCAGAATTACAATGACAGAAATGCTCACATTCAGAAGGAGGCAGAAAGCAATACTAATCTTGAGAGAGAGATAAAGGGATAGAGAATGAAAAGAGCACAGCACATCTATAAATAACTTCCAAATGAGTATGCAGTATATGGATCGTATAAAACCATCTTTACTCATGCAGCGCTCCTAACATATCCTCTAGACAGAACAAGCACTCAGCTAACAGATACTCAATATTTCAGTTCAAGACTTATAGTAAACTGCAGGTGATGGTGTTCTTATAATCTGTATCTCTATAAACTTTTTAAATGGACAAAAAAGCATAAAAAGGAATACAGAAATCTGAAGGGATGGTGGGAAAGGACAACAAACTGAGAAAAAAAGGAATGCAATCAGGCATGGACAGAAGAACATTAAGGGAATCGAAAGGGGAATAGTCCCAAAGCAAACCCATAACATATATGTTGTAGGTTAATCTCTATTATGAATTATTAATGTAAGTTATAGTGTATAATGCCAATACTAAAATCTAAAGAAAAAATAGCTCACATTAAAAATACTACTGTTGCAGCCACTTAGACACAGATCTTAATGTTTGTCAACAAACTTTTTTTTAAACTAATGATTTACTATGTTCTGCAAACATCTATGTTTTAAATCCTCCAGAGGATTGTTTCATCTATTTCTGTTACCTAGTAATGATTCAAAAAGCCTATAAATATTCAGAATATTAAACATGCTAGAATAAATTTTTTTTAATTAAAAATTATTTTTATTTTCAAAGTGAATAATACATCACCAGCTGGCTAAAGGAGATAATTGTCCTGCTCTGCTCTGCACTGATGCAGCCTCACCTTGAGCACTGTGTGCGGTTTTGAGCACCACAACATAAAAATGACATTAAGCTACTGGAGAATGTTCAAAGCAGGACAACGAGGATGGTGAAGGGCCTTGAGGGGAAGCCCTATTAGTTGCAGCTGAGGTCACTTGGTCTGTTCAGCCTGGAGGAGACTGAGGGGAGAATTCATCACAGTCTATGTCTTCCTTGTGAGGTGAAGAGGAGGGGCAGACACTGATCTCTTCTCTGTAGTGACCAGTGACAGGACCTGAGGGAATGGCCTGAAGTTGTGTCAGGGGCGGTTTAGGTTGGATATCAGGAAAAAGTTCTTCACCCAGAGGGCGGTTGGGCACTGGAGCAGGCTCCCCAGGGAAGTGGTCACAGCTCCAAGTCTGTCAGAGTTCAAGAAGCATTTGGACATGATGTGGTTCTTGGGAATGTCCCATGCAGGGCTAGGAGTTGGACTCAATGATCCTGATGGGT
Organism: Atrichornis clamosus; assembly: GCA_013400975.1. Classification (NCBI taxonomy): domain Eukaryota; kingdom Metazoa; phylum Chordata; class Aves; order Passeriformes; family Menuridae; genus Atrichornis; species Atrichornis clamosus. The sequence continues at coordinate 509,062 of WBMZ01002486.1, read as the reverse complement.
CCCTTCCAAATCAACATATTCTATGATATAATAAATATTACTGTTTTGTAACAGATGTGTTTAAATGTAATTATAAATCGATTTCACATGTACAGCACACATCCAACATGATTTGGAGAAGTGCTGAGCATTTGTCATTCTTTTGGTAACATATCCTTTGTAAGGTACAGGCCTTGTGAGCACAGCCTATGTAACTTGATCAAGTATTCCAGCGAATATAAGCACAAGTGAGACATGAATAAGCCTCTTGGTTTTGCTCCTTTTTTCAGTCAACTTTTAAACTGAAGTTGGTGTTCTTGTTCAAACTGTGCGCCAATATGCCTTTGCAGAACTCCTCCTGTTGGCCCTTCCCTATATGACTAGAGTGACATTTCTTAATCTCTCAACAAATGGAGAATGGCTTAAGAAGACAAAAAAAACCACCAGCAACAAAAAGGCGGATAATGCTATTAATATTCAGAAAAGTTGCAGATCTTGTGGCACACAAACTTCCAGTTTTCCAGCCTGGAAACTTCCAGTTACAGCCTGACCACTCACAGATGAGACAAAATCTGAGGCAGTAGCAGAATCCTGCTATTCATGGGAGACTGTTTGCTCTTTGTGCAGAGCTTATATCTAATGACACTACAATTTCAGTTCAACATCCTTAAAAGCTTGAGACTGTCTTTTATTATGATGCTGCAGCAGCAAGAACAGGGCAGAAAATACACTCTGAATTCCAGCATTACTGAAACGAGAATTTTCTCCATACCAAAACATGGAGGACTGGATGAAAGAGAAAACTTGAAAACATGCTGTGCAGTATTTAAAATACCATGAGCTCATACTTGGAACACAATTATTATCATTTTTTAATGATTCTGTGATTGGAGGCTGTAGAGGGTGCAGCCATTCACTGAAACATGGGTCCTCACTTGCCAAGTAGTCCAACATGAAAATACTTCACATTTTTTTAGGGAGGAGTAAACTCTAATAGGTGGCTTAGTCTGTCTTCATATCAAAATAATTTCAAGGCACTAATCACAGTAGTCTCCTGTAATGATTTGATTCAAACTAGATTTAAACTATCGCTATAAAGACAGAAAATGTCTAGGTAGATGCAAGTAAGTATTTCTCTGCTGGCATAATTACGGTTGTGTAGAAGCTTCCTGATACACTATGGATGAGTTGTTTTTCCATTACCATCATGTAGAAGCTTCCTGATACACTATGGATGAGTTGCTTTTCCCCTTAGCTGAACTAAGCTCTGTTGAAAGAAATGTCAAATTTTGAAAAGGAAGCTGAGAATAGAGTTCAGTTCTTCATTACCTTGGTGAAGCCATGACACGGCACTGTAAAGACACATATGTGCTCAACTCTTCTACAGAGTTTACAATATTGCTAAGTAAATGAGAACACCAGAACATTAAGAGTATGCTGAGGTTTCTTGCTGTGGTAAAGTTCCCCAGAAAGTGTAAGTCCAGTGGTGAAACAACCCTTTTGCAAATTCAGTACTTGAAATAAGCATCAAAAGTATACACAACCCTTACAGGATTTATAGCTTGTTCAGAATTACCCAGCAACTTTAATTTATTCAATCATGATCAAGTAAGGTCTTGTTATTTGCAGAATAACAAAATTGAAAAATATCATAAAAGGTAAACTATCAACTAATAACTTTAAAATTATATATATTTGCATGTAATTCAGCAGCCTCCATTTAAAAAAATATATTATTAATTAGGAAAAAAATGATCTTGTTCTGTTTTTTTGTTTCCTGGAGACAACAAGAAAAACAGCTTCTACCAGCAGGCAGCCTGGGGTGAGCAGCTGTAAAGATGACCTGGTTAGAAGGCTGTGACACAGCCTGTCATCTCTTTGACAGTGTAACTCCAAAAAATACTTCTGAAGCTTCTTTTTGGCATAGTCACTTGCAGAGCCTCAATGCTAGAGAAAAATAAAAGAGAACGCTAAAGAAATTGTCCTTGTGAGGATGTTTTCTGTCCTCTTGATATGGACTATGAGCCTGTGAGTGCTGGTCTAGCTTAGCGGTGTGTTAAGCAACATCTTCATCATTTGGGTTCTCCACAGAACTGATTAAAGCTTTCTGTCAAAATATTTTTTCAGGGAGAAATTATATGCTCATCATAATCAAAATCTGTCAAACAATAAATACTTGCAAAATATGGTTTATAAAAAACTGATGATTCTTGAAATTAGAGTTTATGATTTAACTACTTCAGCTAGGAATATACTCTAATTTGACATTTTAAAATAAGGACAAAGAAAATACTGTGCATTCTTTGTTTTGAAACAGCTTTTTTTGAATGAAATTTGTAAATAAGTCATAAAAAGGGTCAAAATCCTTTTGACTTTAATGACAGAAAATGTTTTGATTAAACTCAACTGATTTTGGAAGGGATAAGGATTCAATACATGAAACATTTCAGAACCCTTTGGTTTCCATTTTGGACGTCAAAAACTCTTCATTTAAAATTTACCTTAGTGTTAAATGTAGTTAAGTTGCAGTTCAAACTAGAATTAATTACTGGATTTAACAACTAAATGTAATGCGTTTGTATTGATACTTTAGACAAGAAGATAGCTGAATACATATGAAACCCACTGTTTCTGCAATTTGGGGATGAATCAGTAGGAGGACTGAACAAAGAAAGATCGTACAGTCAGTCTTCACATGACGGAACAAATGGAAATTCCTATCTCTACCAGAATACCATGCAACATGAATCACAAGAGAGAAAATAAATAAGAAAGACCAAAGAAAAGAGAGGCAGCAACACTGAGAGCTACATGTACAACTGAAGAAATGAAAGCAGAGAGCCAAGTATTACACCAGTGTAAAGGCAGAAAACAAATTATGCAGGGAATCTGTAGAAAGATTCAAAAGATTGCAATATACCAACAGCTTTGACTTCACTGCAGAAGCAAAACCTCAGTCTTTGTTCATACTGTGTAAAGTTTCCAGCACTATATAATGTGTCTCCCATAGCCATTTGTAGAATACAGAAATAACTGTATTTTGTAATTGTAAAAATCCCCCAGATCTATGGGAATTATCAGCTGTGTGCCTGTGGAAACCTAAATGCATCAATGTTTTCTTTTTCTCCCTAGTGAATTTTATGTTCTTTAGAAGGCACTATTCTTATAGCAGTGTGCTGTTTATACACTGAAGGACCCAGCACACTACCAGCATTCCTAAAATCTGGAGCTGGAGGTATTAATTCTAATGCAAATGAGGGTAGGGTTTCCCTGCATGCTGTAGTCCCTACTGAATCTGCCAAGACTGACAGCATGGCTGCCTTATGTCCAGCTAGGAATGGGGCAAAGATAAGCATGAGTTAAAAAAACCCCCAAACCTATTAGCTGCCCAGCTGTTCTTCTCAATGCACTTGGAGTCTAATTATCAGGAGGTGAAGTGCTCTGCAGTTCAGCCAGCAGGTCATCTTTAGAAGCATGCAATGTTGCCTGCATTTCACTTCAGATGTTAGAATAATATGAGGAAATTTTTTTCAGATGAGCTTCCCGAAACATTCAATATGAGATATGTGCTGCTGCAAATGAAAGCAGGAGGAGGCTGACCCCATCTGGAAATGACATTGAGCCAACAGTGCATGTGAAACTCCTACCCCAAACGTGCAGAGAGACAGAATCCCTAATTGGAGATTTTGTGACCTTACGGAACCGTTGAATTCTCAACTTCTTTCAATGCACTAAACTTCAACATTGACTGTCCCAACAGTGTGGGTATCTGTTAGCTTTCAGCCCGGGTTGGGTGCAGGCATTCAGTTCTGTGAATCAGATGTGCTGTGACTCCGCCTTGTCACATGAGAAAGAAGCGCTGACATCATTAGGATTGTGCCTCGTAGCAGGGCAGTGTTTGGAGGAGTATCTGTGGCTACAAAGCTGCACTGGCCTCTTTTCAGTCTGAAAGCTGATGTGGTTGACAGATCACAAATAAAACTGCTGACTCGGGCATGTGGGATCCTGGTGCAGGACTGGAACTGTGCTACAAATGTATGGTTTTGGTATCTCTCCCATATCTCTCTGTGATATCGGAATGAAAGGGGAGAGGATCACGCTCAGTCTATGAGATTTCATATAAAAGTGTCAAGAAAAGAGCAGTGAGCTCTGTTTTCTTGTAGGTTTTTTTATTCTTTCTCTCCTTCTCTATTTTATTCAGTTTCTTTTTCTCTACAACCTTTTAGGGTTTTTTTCCCTGTATTATTTCTCTTCTTCTCTGCTATTTAACTTATCCACAATTTTCAAAAACGATCAGGGTCATGAGTCAAAAGAGAAGGATGCAATTAACAACAAGTTATTCTTGCTATCCAATAAAAATAGAATACTACACAGTTGGAACTCAGAATAATAAAAGGCCCCAGCTAAAATGTTTTTATTTGAAATCTAATTGCTCTAGGAATGGGTTCTTTCCTAGCAGAAAAACACACTGAGATGTAAGAAATCTTGGAAAAGATAATGCTGTGCTAAGGCCTGTGAAAATGAATTCAGTGCATTGCAGAAAGCTATATTTTGGTCCCAGAAATAGTTGATTTTCTTTGCTAGGTTTAAAAGACATGTTTTTAGCTTTCATCAACCAAAAGACATCTAAGAGATTTTTGACATGTTTCAGTTTGGCAGCGACTCAAGTTAGTATCCTAACAAACCTGCATCCCTTAAAGCTGTACTATATCTTAAAAAAATTGGGTAGATACAGCTAAAGAGCAACACATACTCACAAGTTAATGTAACCTTATAGTAGAAGAGCAAACTGATCTGGAGAGCACATGAGAACCCACCATGTCCTGCTACCCAAAAGGTAAATGGGAGTGCAGGAAGAGCAGGCAAAGCTACTGTTGATAGAAATAATTTCATCTCCAGCAAAGAGTGCTGAATTAATAAAAATGTCAAACAATTGTATTTGCCCATTGAAAGCTTGAAGAAAGACAACTTATATTTAGCAAGACTAAACAGAATTACCTCACCAAAAATACATTCTGAACAAAATACAATGGTTATTCTCACTATTGCAGTCAAACAGACAAAAGCAAAAACTATGTGAAAAAAAGCAGGGAAGAGAGCTACACCAGATACTTTGAGTAAGGAAATAAATGCCTGGATGACAAAATTACAGTGACCTGATCATAACCTCTAAATTTTTAATATAATTCAGTATAAAGTTACATTTCACAGTTCAAATTTGAGTTTTAGTTGCAAGCTTTTTGTCTATTTGAGGATAGAGAGCAAAAGAAAAAGGGAGGCTGCAAAGGACAACCTTGATTTCATCTGATACTGGATCAAGCTCCTAATTTTTTCCTACATTTATTAACATGAGATGGGGAATAAAAATATTGGCTGTGTGTGTTCCGTGGAATTTAAGCTACTAAATGTGTTGGGGGAAAAAAGTTAATTCTCTTCTTTGCTATATTGTTTATTGGTTTTGTGACTTTGCAGACTGTAGCAGCACCCTCATCAGATTAACTGCATACTGCACTGTGTACTCTCAAGAGAGAATACTGAAGCAAGGCTTTGAAAAGATGTTAAGCTATGCTACCACAGGAATGAGGGGTCACAGTGAGGTGACTCAGGTGCCTGCAAGGACTACCATGGACTCAAATCCATGGCCAGTCTCATGACAACCTCTCAGTAGAAACTGTCAGTTCTGTTTGCCCTTCTTTGCTATAGGCACAGCAAAAATTACAACCCTTCACAGCTGCACTCTCACATTTGATTTTCACTCACGTTACACGAAATTTCTTATTCCTCTAATTGAACCATGATACAAGGATAGTTTCTTACATTTAATCTTCCTTTACTTTTAAATATAAGGTTTTTTGAGTTTTTAGCAAATATGTACTCTTAATTCAAACATTGCAGTTATCCTTACAGGAAATATTTGATGGTACTGGCAATTCTGTGCTGCAAATTACCATATTTTTAAATTGAGGCATGTGGCTCTATTATGAATAATCTGTGACAAAGCAATTGCCTTTTCAGGGAGTGGTTTCATGGCAAGAGGCAAAGTGTTAAATACCATCCCCAATGCGTTGAAGGACACTTAGTACTAACAAGCTTAAAAAGAAAGGTAGTGCTATGTAATCTCTGAGACAAATGGCATATTTGACAGAGTGAGAGAGTTTAAATTGCTGTGTCTTACTGGCAGTGGAAAATCACAAGGAGCAGTGCTTTCAAATGGATTCTTTGGCACACGCATATAGTATTTCAAAAAGTATTATCCTTAGAAGTTCTTACTCAAAAGCATGCATAAAAACCAAGGTGTCTGACTGTTCAGAACAAGAAATAACACCATCACATTGTCTTCAGAGAATTATTGTCTACTCATTAGAAGGCATGAAATATTTTTTAAGTCCTATAAGGCACTGTGTGGATAGTCATTATTTATCTGTGAATAGTTACTGCATCAGGGGTCAATTCAATTTACAATCTTATCTGAAATACTTTCCACTGCTACTTTCTACATTTTGAAGTGATGTCCTTTCCAATCCTTTGAATTTGTAAAAATAGTTATAGCATTTGCTTTTAGTTCACACAAAAACTTCATTACTGGTTAAAATTGAGTATTTGTTTTCAGTGTATAATAAAAACAAATTGAATGGTTGAGATAAAGATATGGTGATCCAAATGTTAAGGTGGGGAGAAATAAATATGATTTGCAAAACAGTACTTCCAAGTCTCTTTGCCTTTGCTAGCATGAATATAAAATAGATTTTTGTGCTATCCAGCAGTAAAAGAGAGAACAGAACAGGTATTCCTCCCATTCCTATCTAGATGTGTATATAGATAGCATGGTTTTGGTTAACTGACTTTAAAGAGAAATGAAACTTTTTAGAGTCCCCAAGAATCAACCAAAGCTGTTTCTAGTACTTGCTTGTATCACAATAATTGTACAAATCACTGAGGCATCAAGTTTGAAAACATTTCAGAAGTGTCTCATTTTTAATGTTAGAAAGTACCCCAGGAATCAGCTGCAGATATTGCACAAAGAAGAAACAGCCTTTGGCAGGATGACTTACTGTCTAAACTCAAGATAATCTGCAACTTGAATATAAAATTGAAATTTCAAAACTGAAGATCTACAGCTTGTATTGTTTGTGCAGCTGTTAATGGCACCGAATCATGAGTTTATTACAACTTTCTGATAAATTATCTGATATATGGTAGATTGAAAAACCAGTGAAACATCATGAATAAAACTACTTTCAACAACATAGCATGAATGGTCAATGAAAGATATTAAATAACATGACTTTCCTTCACAACTTGTGAATAATTGTATCTTAACAAGTTTCAGTGGGCAGCACAATATCATTCTTATAAAAAATAGAGGGGCAAAGCAGCAGCTCGGGATATACTGTGCTCCCATTTTCTTCCAAATTTTGAAGCAGTAGTCTGATTTTATTAGTTGCAATGGAGGTATCCGTATTTTGGGTACCTTATTGCTGCAGACTGCGCTGATGTGGCCACACTGAATCCCACAACCTAGTGCGTCACTCTCTCTTCCCAAATAGACACCACAGATTTGTGCTTTGCAAAAGAAGGAAATACCTGGCTGTTAGAGTGAAGCAGGCTGCCACCACAACTATTCTCTGTCTCTTTCTTGGCATAAAACCATTGTCATAGAGGGACATTTCCTTGTGGGCCTATGGATTCAGGGAGCAAAGACACAGGCAGAGGGTACAATGGGGATGACGTACAGCATGTTCCCCTTGCTTTACTTGTTCACTGGTGTTTTCCCAAGCCTTAGAAATCTTGTTCAGACTTCCAGGCAAAATAAAAAGAGAAGTGCAAGTATGCAGGACAAAAGACATTGTTGAGATTATCTGCAAGAATGTCCTTGAATGCTTTCTGATTCTCCAAAATCTACAATCTCTATGTGCTAGTACAGAAAGATGACACTATATGGTTTATTGATACATGTGAAATCTCAGAAAGGGCTCTTCCCTTTGCAAAATCTTCCCTTAATGAGAAAGGACTAGACCCCTGTTTTGATCTCCAAGTATTTGCATTTGTATTTCTCCAAGTAATTATGCTTATATTGTTTTAAGATTCTGAATTACCTGAAGGTGTCCTCTAAATGTAAATTTCCTTTTACTGGTATGATAGGATACATTTTGAGACAATGTGATCAAAGATATGGGGTTTCTTAAGATGATACAGCTTTGAAGATCATAAACAGACCCCTGGAAGGTAAAATCTACATGGAAATTATTTAGTCAGATTAAGATGCAGAATTTGAGATGGCTCTAATTATTTCCAGTAGGAGGATAACAAATACAAGGGCAGAGATGAGTAAGGGTTCAGAGATGTATATTCTGCATGGCTTTCAGCCTTTTTTTTTTTTTTTTTTTGTGCACTCAATGGTGAATAACATCAGGAAACTTTATCTTGAGTCTGATACTAAGTATACTAAGTAGTCTGTCACTTGGGAAAATCAGTTACACACTGTTAAGGAATCTGTAGTCTACCTCTCATGTCTTTATTTTTTTAATTTCACCAGATTTTGCTTGCATTTTTCATGATTAAATTTTTTATGTTATAAATATTTAAAGGCTCATTTGGAGGTGACACAACTAAGGTAGATAATGACTGTTGAGCTTAGACTCTGACTAAACTGTTAGATTCATGCAAAGAAGCTCCAGGAAGCCTCTCACTTCAGGTGAACTGCTGGTAACCTCAGGCAGATACACAGTCACAGACATCTATTTTAGACATACTCCAGTGCAGTTCTTTATGCAAGGCAAGCCTTAGTTTCATGAAAGAAATCCTTTTGTCATTATTGCATCTGCATCTTGTCATCATAATTAAAAAAAAAAATTCATGGAAATTTCTTAGTTCCCTACTATTCAACACTAAACAGTAGTTCCTTCCTCTTGGAAGGGGACTCTTAGATGGCAACAAATGCTGCTAATACACAGAAGAGAGATGAGCTAACTCAAGTGGATGAAATTTCAGTTGTTAAGAAATGAAAATTTCAAAAATACTGGGGAAGCATATGTTATCATATAAAACACTGACTTACTGTTTTTAACATTTTAATGGATAATTTTGACTGGTTTTTTTCATCTAGACAGTCCACGTTTGGAAGAATTAATTTCCACCATGGAAAACAAATTATGCCTTTGCAATTAATGGCTTTAAACATTTTAATTTCACTGAGGCTTAGGAGGCAGAAAAAAAGTGCACAAAGGAGAAACAGTTTGGGGAAAACAGTTGGAACTTACAAAAGCAGCAATGGACAGAGAGATGGAATTGAGAATCTGAGACCTGATGAAAAGCAGATTTTTAAAGACGTGCTCTGCTTGGGCTTTGTAGCCAGAGAGGCCTGGTCATCTTCCCAGCCAACACCTTACAGTGATGTCCATGATTCTTGTGCAGGTGACACATGGCCATTGTCATCCACCTTGTTGCCCCTGCAGGACTGAAAGGCTTTTGCTGCTGGTCTATAATATGGTTAAATCTCTATAGAAACCTAAGCAGTATCATTAAACATACTAGATAGTTATAAAGTGCACTCATTAAATGAGATATAAATATTCAGAATCTGTATAGGAAAGATTCTTGCAGAATTTTAAAACTAGAATTTGGACAGATTTTTTTCAGTACAGATTTGGAACACTGTCACAAAGTTTGGGCTCTTCTAGCTTCCCAGAAAAAGAAGTTGTCATATCACAGCAACTACAATGTAGTGGAAATGTTGGTTCACACCAAAACCTATTAATATTTTTCTCCAAATTACATCACATGTTAGAAATTGGAAACCACCTTTATTGCATGATGTGACAATAGTTGAAAAAGACCTACACACTCTTTGCCAACAAATAAGAAAGAGACTTACTTCGGAAGAGGTACATTATTAAAACTAGGAAGGCAACCCAATTTCGGCTTTACTGTCCAAAATCCCACTTGGTTTCCTCTAGGAGGAAGACATCATGCGCTCTTACCCAAGTGATGTCTCTCCAGATTAATACAGGGAGCTGTTCATTCTTTTAAAGGAAGAATTCTTTAGGCCACAGAAGAAACACAAATCATTTAAAGCTCCCTCTGCACGGGCAAAGGGGAAGAAATTGGAGAAGGGCTAGGAGAATCTAACTTGGCGCTCCATTTCTGTTTCCTAGTAGGGACTGTTACATCTTCCAGTTTGCAAGGGAAGCTGAAGTAGCAAAATGTATTGGAGGTTTCTAGAGGTAGTGGATTTGCTGCACTGGGCAAGCTGCAGCCTTTTTTGTTGTAATTGCAGTCACAGAAGTGTTCTGGTTTCCTTTTTACCGAGATTTGTTTTGGTCATTCCACAGCAGTCTATTGCAAAACCAGTGGTTGGTGGTGCATTGTTGCCAAGACTTGATAACTTATTTCAAAACTCTGGCTTATTTGACTGCATACTAGCAGCAGGATTTGATAACTCATTTCAAAGTTCCATGAAATAGTACCATCCGTCCCTTAGTATTTCCAAGGCAAGCACAGTGCATTAAGCCCAGGAAAGGCTGCAGGTCACCAATGTGCTCTACTTTTGACAAATCTTCATGGGCTGTTTTTCTGAGATTGAATTTGTACTTTTATTTCCTCCCACAGAAGACTACTTATTTTTCATTGATTTCCATTAAAGTAAGGAGAGCGCTGATCCAGAAACAGTTCATGAATTGCATTATCCAGTTTAATTAGAGTGAACAGAAAGTTTCTCCACAGACAGAATAGTCAGCATTCAGCCTAAAATGCAACTTTGGACAGTAATGGCTGAGGCTAGCAATGAACTGAAGTCCCAGCCAGTTCCAATTACCCCTTCCACTCATTACGTAGGACATTAAAAGTGATGGTACAGCACATTCTCTGTTTTAATATTTAGTACTATATACTAAATATGTTTGTTTAAATTTCTTTCTCAATTCCAAACCATGTCAAAAATGGTCCAATAGTGACTTTGTTTGAATAATGTATTAAATGAAATTCAATCAAATTGGTTTGCTTTTTCTAACTGTCTATAAATATTTTGCTATCAAGCCAATTAAACATTTGTAGTAACAAAAAGTTAATAATCTGTACACACTGTTGTTACCTTGCTGCTGCAATAATTCTATGGACAGAATGTGAAATCTTAAAAGTTCACTGATTAATCTGTACTTGGGAGAACATAAAGATAAGCACGAGCTGAGACCTGTGCCAGGGAAATAAAGGGAAAAAGAGCATGCAGCAACTTTCCCAGACCATGTAAGCTTAAATTCTGTGTTGTAACATGATGAAACTCAAATAATTGCACAAGATAAATGGTATTGCGTAGAGGCATATTCCACACAAGCAGTTCTCAGATTCTGGCAATAAATACCTTGTGTCTTATTCTCAGTACAGACACATGTTCAGAGACAACAAGGTTTAATACGGTCAGGGCATTCCAGGAAATGTCATAGTTCAGTTTCACCATGTTGATATTATATTGTTGAAAAATTCAAAAGAAAAATATTAAGAGATTGAAAATACTCCTATAAAACTTGTATTTTGCTTTGAAACGATGGGAAGACTACTTTATGATTAGAGTATGAGGGCATGGCCAAGCCAACAATAAGGTCTTCAGAGCTATCCAAAATGTCCTTTTACTTTTTTGGCTTCAAGGACAACTTAGCCTCAACAGACCACACCTAGAGTATTGGGTCACATACCACACCAACTGTTAAATTACAACTAGTGTTTACAAACCTTTGGTTTCTTACATTTCGTGCCTACAGAACCCCTAAAGCATACCCTGGATTCACTACTGAAGTTTCAGTTTCTTACCTTTGTAATGGAAACTTTTTCATGGAAAAGAGTGAAACATCAAAAACATCAACATATACTTTCCCCTTGATCTGATCAATAGATGCCTGGCAGTGGGATACAGAAACTAAATTCTGCTTAACAGAAGGGAGAATTTCTGACTGTTAGAATTAGTTGTCAACAAGGAGGACTAAGACAACATAGTTGCAACTGTGGTACACCATCTTAGCTAGCTAAAAGTACCTCACTTTTGCCAATAGGTTTGCCAGGTTTATACTGAGGCCACTTCCAGTTTGTTTGGATTGTCTCTTCCACCTGAGAATTCAGCTGGAAATTTTTCTAGTAGTTAATCACCTTTGATAAACATCAAAACTACTGACAGAGCTACACCACACACTGTAAGTAAAGACAAAAAAATACACAGGACTATGTGGATTATTCCAAGAGAAATTACTACAGCATTTTAGAGCTGAAAACTACTTTACCAGTGAAAGCACTTTCTATGCCTGTAGGATAGTGTAATGGTAGCATCTGGAGCATAAAAGAATATTACCATGCAGATTTTCAAATTTTGAGTTTTGTTGTGTAAGGTTTTTAAGTTAGAAGTAGGCTGCAGCTTGCATCAGTTCACCAAGGCAAAGGCAGTAGTTTGGGCAAGTTCACCGTGGGCTGACCACCTGCATTTGTGGGCTCCCACACAGATTATTATCCCACATAAAGCTATTTTCTGCAGCAGATGCACAGTCAGCATTTGAGTTGTCAAAAATAAAGTTACTTTAGCTGCACTTCAGAATATGTAGATGGACACGAGAGGTCATGGGTGGGATAAAATGAAATAACTAGTGTGTAGATAGTTTTACATTATTTTAATTGTTAAATAGGAAGCATGTGATTTTAAAACAGTAGTGGCATGGCTTAAAAGCCATGGCTCAAATCCAGCACAGTGATCTCCTTTGTTTTGCAAATCTGACCAGTGGAGTTGGTGACGCCAGGGAAATAACATCTCTCTGCACGGAAAGAACTCGTGGTTGAAAGGGTGGTAGCACCAACAGCCAGCAAAAAATTTTCTATTAAATGCAATGCTGGTACCTCTGTTCTGTTCCAGGACAACGTACTGCAGGCAAAATTATCTGTCCCATCTACTGATCCACTACCTCCAGCATGTGTGCTCCAGGATGAGGAGAGGAGCTGCCCAGCAAGTACATGACATGCTACCACCACGGCCAAGGAATATGGAACTGGGTGGGAGGTGGAAGGGTTGAGACTGTACTAAATGAATGAGACCTAGCAGCATGTGAAATCAAATCAAAGTAAAAGGAAGTAGAATGGGTGGATTTAAAAGGAAGTTTTTCTTAGTACATAGTCTGTGCAGAAATTGAAAAAAAAAAAATCACAGGATCTTAAGGTATTTATTATGGCTCATTAGAAACCCATTTTTAATTCTTCAAGAATTTACAGCAGCTCCTCACAGTTTCTTTCTAAAGAACCCTAGCTTTTAACCTTTTCAAATACAAATTGCTTACATGCAGAATATACAGTATGTGCTTAGTATTCATGTAGGGGTTTTGCTGGGGAAAACTTTTATTTTACATTGATAACACTTCTTAATTTGGACATAAATCTAGCTTTACATGTTTTTAAACAGAAAAACATAGTTCATTTATGTGTTTGTTCTCCCTATAAAACATGTAATATACACTGAGGATATGCTGGGGGGGAAACTATTCTCTTTTTCCTTTGTGTACTATAGTATATCAGTTTCTGCAGCGATAATTTGAATTCCTAAATGTTGTTAACGAAATCCTATATTATTACAGTTCTGGGAAAGAGATATTTAAATATGTAGCTTCTGAAACATATGGACTTGGGAAATGTTAAAAATGAGGCACTGAATTCCTTGAATTAGAAGAAGCTGTAATAGAAAAAGAATATTATGCATGAATTTTGCATGTGGGTTTCCTTTTTTTTTAATAAATGCTCCCACAATAAAATGCTTTTCTTAAATGTGGTGGGATTCCCTCAAGTAAAAGGTCTCAAAAATAGCCAGTCTTTGCCATCACAAATATACCTTTGTCTCAGTTATTCAGCTGACATTTCTACTTCTAGCACTGGACACCTTGAGGCAGTGTACATAAAGCAGATATTTAAGCACAGGCCGGTCTGACAGGCCCATGCATAGCTAAGATGCACATACTGCTGCTGGAGACAGGAAGATAAACCCAGTGCAGTAACGCTTTGAGGGGTTAAGAGACACCTTATCGCCTGCAGCTAGAGCATCGTGGTCACACGCTCAAGATGAATCAATAACCAGAGTTAGGTGAAGAAGTCGTTAACAGAGAATCAGACAGGCTCTTGATTTTCATTTGCTTCCTTCTGCAACATGTGGTACAAGTCTCTTCCTCAGTCACTTGAGCACTTTTACCAGGTAGCATTACTTCTATTTTTTTGTAGGACAGGTTGATGTCACACAACAACTTTTGCTCTTTTTGGTTGCCACATAAAAGCTACCAATGGTTTGTGTGTTCTCAGTAAGTATAAAAGTTTCCGAATAACTAAGTATCTCCAGTGAGAGCTATTTGTTCACTGGTGTACAGGGAGACTGAAAAAAAATAGACCAATTCTTCCTGGGGATTACTCTTGACAATGCCATTAGGTAATTGTCTGAAGTCCAGGGATAATTCTTTTCTTTAGCCTAATAGCCCCATAAATTAAAAGAATTAGGTATTCTTGTGGAATTCAGCACATAGTTGAATGAAAATCAGATCCACTATCCAATCTAGAAATGTGCATAGGTCAAAACCTATTCTTTTTTCTAGCCATTGCATTTTCTGTACTCCATCATAATTGGTTCCTAAATTTGAGGCCCTAAAGGCTGACTCTGCCCTGATACTGCACATAGATAAGTACCTTCTCTCAAAAGAAATTATGTATTCTAGTATTGTGATGGCATTCTTTGCAGAAAAAAAAACAAACCCTTCTTTGCAAATGTTTGGGTTATATATAACAATTTTATAAATTGCTTATATTTATTTTCCTCCAGAAGGTTTTGTCAGCGATGTCTAAATGTATTTCTGCTAACAATAAGTTTAGTTTTCTACCAGAAAAAGAGTGGTATGATGAGGCATAGTAATAATGTTAATTATTAATGTTAATTAATAATGTTATACAGCTGTATGTTTCTTTCTTACATATAGCCTTTTTGCAAATGTGTTAAAGAATATACTTTGGAATTCTTCATTAGTTTAACATATTAAGAAAAGTTAAAAATATCACTTGTGACATTATGATTCAAGCATGCACAGTACTGTAAGAACCATGTAGTGTATTTTTCTTATAAAAGTACAAGAAGTTTTATAAGAGAATGTGAGGATAGAGAAAAAAAAAAGTCAAGTGAACCAATAAAAGTCCCTTTGAGAGATTCCTCCATGAATTGCAAATATATTGCACACAGAGCAGAATTGGCCATTGCAAATTCCCATTAATTTGAAAAAATAATTGTAACACCAGTTACTGAAAACATTCTGAAATAGTATCTTGAAAAGCTGAATACCAAGATTTATATCCCTGAAATAGAGGAAAGGAAGAGTATACGGATTAGATACCTCTAGTTGTGCTGTGGCTGCAGGGTTGCAGCTGGCAGGCCTGGAAATGAACCTGAACAACTCTTTTTTTCCCCCATGATATACCCACAATTAAAAAGCCCATCTATAATAACTGACAAGCCAACAGTTCGCATACCTTTAGTATAATTGTTTTATGAGCAGAAGCACACCATCACACACACTTAGAACTGTATCACAAAAGTACCATAATAACTGACTGTTTCCTTCTGGGTAGAATAATCCAACTTGTCTCCTTTTTACCAGACTTCGCAATCAGTCGTCTAATGCGTCAGGAAAAAAAACAGCTGGTAGGCCAGATTCTGAATGAGAAATGCCTGACTGAATTTTAAAATTTGTTCATTGCCAGTTAGAAACTCATCGTATCTGATTCAACAGTAATGGACACTGGGCCTGGAGGGACAGTAAAGAATTAATTCACGGGAATCTAGTCATGGATAGAGATTGGGCGTTTTGTCTTACATTAATTCTACTATACATGTTCCATCATGTGCCAAGCATGATGGAAAATAAAGGAAAAATAAGATTAGTTTGTGAAAGGTCTACTAAATATAGAAAAGAGAGAAATGCTGTTATATCTAATTGTTGAAGACACTGCTAAAAGATCATAATTAACCAATGCAGCATGGTGAGAGCAATATAAAGTAGGTTAATCATCTAGAGCTCACACAAACTCTGTTAGCCTCTAGTTAGTCTTTTTCCTAAGGTATCAACATAATTTGAATTTCAAAAAAAGAGCTTAACAGTATGTAGTTCTTTTTTGTTAAATAGGGACTTGGACCATAAAAAAAATCAAGTTTACCTTTTCTAAATTTCTGTGTAATCATCTGATCTGAGCTAGTAGCTTAAAACTGAGTAATGTGAATATTCCCCAATAGCTCCAGAGAAGGCAATGGTAAAGCTTTGAGTGTTAAAGTTTTCAGTCTTTAGTCCAAGACATTAAGTACTGGGAAATTCTCATGAAGACAGATTATCTCTGCTAAATGAGAAAGCTTTTACGCTATGCTATGTTACACATCCATGCTCTCCGTTCCATGTGGATATAAATCCATACTCCATCAGTGATGTCAATGTAGCTAATTTATACCACCTGGACATCTGACACACACAAAAAAATAGCTAAAAAATTATTTCGCAGTGTAAGATTCGTAGAAATGAAAAGCAAACCTAAGAGGAAGAACTCCATAATTCTATCCACAGCCATGTGTATAGAAAAGCAGTGTTTGTTTTTTATTACCTTTATTTTTCATTCTAGATTTTAAAAATTGAAAAACTCAGTTTTCCCTCTCACACTGTTAAAATCTGTTACTGTAGGATTGAGGAGAAGAAATTTAGTGAGGAATAATAGATTATATTAAACCTAATTGATTGTAGGCAGCCATCAGGGATATTCATAACAAGGAGAAGTGACCTTAAAAATACTGAGCTCTTGCATTGTATTTGTAGGATGTGTCATTGTTCTCTCTCAACTCCCACTCCCCAGCACTCATTACTTTTAAAAATCTAAATTTTGCATTGCTGGGAACATTACAGCATTCATTTAGAATAATTCTTTGTAAGTCTACCATGTTTGATTTTACTTAATTTTCATGGCTTCGAAAATGACCAGGTTTGTAAATTTTATAGTAGTAAAGAAGGTAACAAATTCTCATGAGTGACTAAGCTTCTTCAGCCAAAAAAATTGTCTTGCAACTTCCGTTTCTCAAAATCAAACAAAAAAAGACCAAAAAAAAAAAACCGCCAAAAACAAACAAAGCCACCTCCCTCCCCAAAGAAGCCCAAACAAACTAATAACAATTGAATAAGTCCCACTATTATACTACTATTGAAACAGAATTGTTAAAAAATAAAGCTCGCCTATTAAGTTCCTCCATCAAAACAGTTAAGTTTGTGTAGTAATTCAGGGGGTTTTGCACTAAGCACTAGCTACAGTGTCTTCCTAATGAAAGTCATGCACAAACAAGTTACTTAGCTGTTGAAGGTTCTGAATACAGACCATAAAGGACTGGGCATTTTACCAGTGTAAAAGAGATGCTAGATAGATAATCTCGTATGTATTAAAGGCAGCATTAGAGATTTGCAGGGTTTGGGGAGGATAGAGGGAGAGTAGGGTAAGGAAGTTCTGACAGGAAAATATCCGAACATCGCAAAGATTAGAACATCACCTAAACAAATGAGGATTACTTGCTTTACAGATTTCTTTTGTAAATGTTTTTACTAGACTCAGATCAGCATTTAGTTCCTCAGCACATGTTTTGAATTCTGTGTTTCTGGGGAGTTTTACCCTAATTTTTTCACAAGAATTTATTTGATTTTTTTTTTTTATCCTTTTAAAGCTGGACTTCTTTAAATGTTACAGGCTTATACTTGTGTTTTTGGAGATGGTGGGGAGAAATGCAGGTGACTAGGGAAGCTTACACATTTACACATTGGCAGATTTGTCAAAATCTTTCTGTTTCATCCTATTTTTCTAGGCAATTCTCTGTTTGACTAACCTAACATCTTAGCAAAAATTATCAAACCAATTTCCCTTTGAGTTTTATTTTCAGTTTAAAAATACATCTATAAGGCACTCTGAACTTTAAAGATGGTAAATCAGACACATAGCTGTGGCATGTGTAACCTTCAATTCAGAATATTCTGTATATTAGATTAATATTTGCCCCATTTTCCAGAACAATGCTAGACCCCGATTGATAATGTTCTTCTGTTGACTGATCCTGCTTTTTCTGTTGTAGCTTATTTAGGACATATACCTCCATAGCTGATTCTTTTCACAACTGTAATTTAGAAAAGATTAATTCTTTTCCGTTTGTAAGAGGACATATAATTGCCACATATTCTCAAGAGCCCAAATTGACTTCTTCAATCTGATTTTGTGCTTCCTTCAAATTATACTTTTTAAAAGAAGGAAAGGAAGGTGGAAAATCAAACAAGCTAATTTGGATTTTATAAATAAATCCCCAAACCCCAGACTCTCAGGACACAGATGAAAATTAATTGCTTATACAATACTTCTAAAAGTAATATGGGAAGCATGCATTTCTTTCTAGAAATTGAATCATCTGGGAACTTATATAAATTTTGGAAGAACGATACATTAAATTAGATTTATTTATGTAACATCATTGAAAAGCTTCATGTCGGAAGATGCAAATCGTGAAGTAAATCAAGATAAAATTATGACAGTTGACCAGAAACTAGGAATTATTTATTTTCTATTTACTGTTTAGGTACTTACATACACTGCAACTCTCCTTCTTCCTTTTAAGAGTTGGGAATCACAGAGTCTGGAATGCATTTCTTACCATTGCACAAATTTTGGAATTTCTTCCATTTTATAGAAGTGGAACAAAAGCCCAGAAGCCATACAAGGAATCTGAATTTCCTACTCAGAAGCCTGTGTTATATTCCAGACCTAATGGTTAACCATGCCTCTGTCACTTTGAAACAGCAACTCAGTTTGAAACTATACATATCTACTCATTCAGTGCTACTAGGTGACCTGAAAATATTAAGTTTGTGATAACTAGTTATCTTCCAAATAAGGTGGAACTTTTTAAATTTTAGTGTGACCTCAATGTCTGTTTTTAAAAACAGTTCTGCTGAAAGAAAAATAATTGATCAGATTAGTCCTATGTATCAATTGTGATCACAAGAGTTTCTAGAGATAAGAATTTCTTAATTAAATTAAGTGGGTATGCCCTTTGTTTGAAATTAAACTACTTGACAACATTTTTTGGTCTTCCAGAAAAGAACAGGGTTTGGTGGTCTTGTCTGAGCTTATAACTCTTCTGCCCATTGCAACTATTTGCTCTGTCCTATGTTTCACCATAATAAAATAAATATCATTTACTACTCACAACAATAAAGATCAGTAGCATTTAGGCCAGTGCCTCTGTCAGGAGGAGGACTGGAGGAAAGAGAACAGCAGCAGGAAAGAGTGTAAGACTATTCGTGTGCTGTGGTTCTGACTCAAATAAACCACATATGTCAGAGGGAAAGTGTCTGATTCGGTTTTATGAGCATTTCTACTTGGATAATTCAGCAGCAAGCAAATTAGTGATCCTGATAAACTTGCTTTCAAACTCCTATCTTGGCTGTGCTACTCACAGAAGGAGCAGGCAGAGAGAAGAAAAAAGCACTGCTCTTCCCTTCAAGCTCTCCAAACTCTCTCCACACTTCCAGTTCCCCTCCTCTAACATTCACCATGGTATTCCTCTGCTAATCTCTTTCTGTGTAGCACACTTCAAAACACGACTCCTCGCACGTAACCAGGGACGGGAGATACTTTGCATAAGGAGAATGAAATCAGAGAGAAAGGTATCTTGAAAGTAAGTTTGCAGGGTGCATCATATAGGACATAAGAGGACCAAAGGAACCAGGAAAGAGGGAGAGTGAGGCTCAAATTACCATTGCAAAGTCCATCCAGCTCAAAAGCATGTACCAGCAGCAACTGGAAATACAGGCACAGTTAACTTCTTACCCTACAAATTCTTACTTTAAGTACTTGTTTATACATAGCCCATTCAGCCTTCATCAGCACAGGTGTCTGAGACTTGCAATGCAAAGGTTCAAGGATGAATATTTGAGCTTTAATTATTTTATCCAAACAGGTTTGTTCAAATTTAAACACAATATAACTAGCTTTCAAATCATGATATATGTCTTTAGAAAGCACAGCGAGGGGGAACCAAATAAAATCTTATTAACTGTATGCAAAATATATTTTAAAAATTTGTATAGAGCAGCACATGAGGGTAGTCATAAAGCAGGGAAAAAATCATATAATTACGTAAGGCACAGAGATTATAGAATTCCTACCAGCAGGAACTAAATTAGTGATACTGGTAGTCTCAGATACTTGGTAATAATTAATAATGAGCATAATGAGCTAAAATTTAAGGAATAAGACCCTCTTAATTAAACAGTAATTTTTAATCAGAGTCTGAAATGCCAAATAAGACAATTGAGATAGTTTTGCAGTTAGCAATTGATCAGCTGTATATAAGAACAATATTCAGGACAAAAGAAAATATAGCCTGTTGCACTACTCTGTATTTAGCAGATTAATTAAATACAGGAAGAACTGTATTAAAGCCCATGTCTAACAAGGAATTTCCCATCTCAGGGAGACAACTAGTATGATCAGTTTTCATATCAAGCTACAGCATTTCTGGATCACTGATTAGCATCAGGATGGAATCAATAATGCAACAATATTGAAGAGGCACAGAATCAGCCCTCCATTTTATACAAAGGATTATAAAAGGAATAAAAAACATGGAAATTTTAAGCAGATTTAACTGTTCAATTGAGTTAAAAGAGGTTAAAAGTGCTAAAAATAAGCAACTAATTTTTTAAAAACTGACAAAGCATCAGATGTTATTTATTCTTTCACTCAGAAAACAGAGACCAGTTGTTTAGATGTCAGCTATTGAAAAAAAATCAGTGTTTGAAAGTTAAAATGCTCACTGGAAAAGCACAGTTCAATTAAGCATAGTCTGCACAGATCAGTCAGAGAAGGTCATACTTTACTGACACACAGGAGTACGGTGAAGACATTACTGCCATGACTGATGAAAGGAATTCAGTAGATTTATGATACCCTGATTTGACAGTGCCCTTCCCTCAGAAATTAATGACTACAGAACAGTGCTAGGACATAGGGAGTAAATAAAACTGTTAGTTAAAAATAAGAGCTGGAAAAAATACATTTGAAAGCTTGTTTTTTTCAATTTTTGGGGAAAGAATTATGTAGGTCTAAATTAAACTTCTAGTATACCCATATTATTTGGTTTGGGACAAGGACACTGATTCCTCTTTAAGGGCAACTAAATTTCAGGGAGATTACATTATTTAGAGGAATCAGTAGATAACCAAGTTGAGTCTATACAAAAGTTAACCCATGTAAGAAATAGCATGCACACACCTTGTGTAGTAACACTGTTCAGAAATGAGGAGGTGTGAAACATCACTGAGCAGTGTCCTTCTGCAATTGCTAAGGACCAGGCATCAGCATCTCCCAGAATCCAAACTATGAAACACAATAAAAACATGGACCTGTTTCTGTTATTTAAGGTGTTTAATACAGACCAGCTGGGCAACCATTTAGCATGGGAAAATAATGTGTTGTCCCATGACAAAACATGAGTTTTATACTTGAGTTTGTCTTTGGACAAACTCAAATATAAATTAACTGGTGTACACCTACATTCAGCAGCTTTTTAAATTCCTGCCTGGAAGAGACAGATGTGTAAAATCATTTTTCATAAATTCTATCAGTGCCTCTAATGGAACAAAAAGCTTCCTATATAAATTTTAAGCTACCGTATACAACAAGAGCAGATCTAGTATAAAATTTTAAGAATTTCTGATATCACATGAAAGGTATCATCTTCTATGAAATGCAGCAAGTTTTCAGAGTAAGTGCTGAAGAGCTTTATCAGATACATATTAGAAGTTCTTTTAATATTTCCCCGTAATTGAAACCTGTGTTACTAAGTTACATTAAAAAAATGATTTTTTCTCCTAGATGAGAATTGAGATGATATAAAGTAATCAGAATTACAAACAAGACTGTCAAAAGACAAAGTCAAACTGGGCCAGAGAATCAGAAATTACAAGTGCAAGAGATGAGTTTGAAACTAGAATAAGGGATAACTAGAGGTTGGATAAAACATACATGTCCATAATGATGGGACATTATCACAATATTCTTAAAATCAATTAAAACTTTAATTTGCCTTTTCTGAACTTTTTTTTTCACCTTGATCTGGCCTGAAGGGAATTTTTTCCCCCTACCTTTGAGGAAAGTGTTTACTACAAGGGAGACAGTCTGCCTCTTCTGGTTCATGTGTTGAGAGATGCCATGGTCCTTGGAGCTTTAAGCCTCACTGTAGTAACTGTGAACTCCCCGGTGAACTCAAGACTCCAGATCCCAACATGATTTTCTCTGCTTCACAGCATGTCATGTGCAAACACTAGCCAGTAGCCTGAAGCCCCTAAATCTCTGAAAACTGAGATTTCCAGATGGCATCTGATCTGACTTGCTCCTGAAACAGTGTTGTAGAAGCTGAAGGAACTAGAGCAGATGGAGTAATACCCCTACCTGATTATTTTTGAGCAATGGGAAAGGTGCAGTTCAGGTATGGGTGAGCACTGCAGCTCATTATCATTTTAACCAAGCCATTTTTATGTAAAGGTTTTAAAACAGAACCAAGTTACCATGGAAACTGATTGAAGCAAAGACTTACTGTAAATTCTTTTCTAGACAATGATAACAGGACTGACGGGTGGTTTGTAAAAGGAAAATGAGTGCAACACAGAATAAGGCATGTTGATCTGTTTCTTCTTGCTATAAGCATTGTCATTTATAGCTCTGCTTTATCTCTACTATTTTCTACAGTGGTATATTGAAAATATTTCAAAAGAAGCTTCCATCCAAATGAGCCTTTTATTTTGTCATAATCATATTTGCAAGGGGATGTACATGCTGTAGAGAAAAGAGCTAAAGGGCAGGGCATTCCACTTATTTTCCCAAATTATTATGTCTTGCCAGAACCATCAGGGAGAAAGAGCCATCACTCAGGAAATACATTTGCATATAGTGCCCTTTCCCACCAATGTTTATATTTTTGTCCTGAAATATGCTCTAGGTACGTTTACATCCTAGCACAGTGCTCCCCTTGTACTATGAAAGAAGGTAACAGGAATTAGGTTATTTTACTGAAGAAATATTCTTTTTCCCTTTCCCATAAAATTGAAAATATACCTATTTTCAGCAATCCTATTTTAAAAAAATGATTTGTCTCTTAGCCTGATGGATGATGGTAAGAATAACAGAGTACACTGCCCCCAAAACACAGTGCCAGAGTTTTAAGAAGGGAAATTGGTAGAACATTCATCAGAGCTTGTACCTTTTCCACTTGGAATAGCTGTCACTGTCAGCACTGGAAAAGATTTCAGCATATGAATATGCAATGTTTTTCTTTTAATTCTGTGCTGGGTGTTTCTACCTGCTGTGCTTAATTTCAGAATCTTGTGTTACCATTAGAGGAAAATAACCTCTTCTGCAATACAATTTTCTACCAAAAGGAAGGCAGGAGAAGTGGCAGATTCTTTCTTGAATTTGTCCTGATACTTTTCTAGCCTAAAGTTTCTTCTTCTTGGTTCTACCTCCCAGCTGGTGGGAGGCTCTCCTGACACAAGCCATAAAGCAATTTTCTCCCAGATTTTAAGAGGTTTGCTGTCATCAACAGACGCAGTTTGTCCCAGTACACTAGAACCACAACAGAGTCACCTTTTCCAGCATGTTTATCTTGCAGCTAGAAGTAACAGCAGCAGCTGCTTTTGTTGTCAAAAGTAAATATACTTCTCACCTTCAGTCTCTGCCTTCCTCAGCACTGTGGGGGTAGGGACATGACAGATGGTTCCTGCTAAGTAATCACAGATAAAATGGTATTTGGTATATGGCATAAATTTCCAGGCAAATAAGAATGCTTTTGATTTAATATCCTCCCTGTGAAAAGCTGGATACCTTAATAAAATGTGGCATGCTCTAAGGAAACACATCTTACATATTTAAGTGTATGAAGATGAGACTAATGGCAGAACTCTGTGATAAATGATGCACGAACTAACTCTTACTTGTCATAAGGGAATTTTGATGTCTGTGTTTATTATATGTAAAGCTTTTTGGGAAAGAGACAAAGGAAACATGAATTCAAATTCTACTCTTTTTCAGCTAATTAAATCTTTATTTAGGGCTCTGTCCACCGTACAATATTTGGGTATCTCTGAGCCACAGAAGGCTGCCAGTTCAGGTGCAGTTGTCAGCCACATTTGTGCAGAGGTTTGTGCAGTCCTTGAGACTGGGCACTCCAGGACTTCTTGCATTAAAGGTAGAACCGTTTAAGGAAGCCATTTTAAGTATTTCTATGCTTTTTGTCTTCATTCTGACACAAATCCTCCTGGAAAAGGGCCAACAAATACAGCTGTTGTCCCTCTCAAGTAAATCAATTCCCCATGAATGTAAAAATAATTTCAAAGATATCTTATTAATTCTAGAAATGGTGCCCCAGTAGTCAACAGTTTAATACAATTAAAATACCTTGGCACCATTGTATGTTCCCAAATTTTAATTATTTTTCATATCTGGCTGTATGACAAAAATGTGTCATTTCAAATAATCATCAGATTCCACATACACATGTTTGTCTTTGACTTAATTAAGGAAGTCAGAGGCTTAGAAATAAGAATGTTGATAATATTTAAGTTCATAACACAGGACAATGCAATTTTAATTTACAAATTCTCACTTAAAGACATGATTATTCAAAAGCAAAGGTGGGGAAAAGATGCACAAGAGATGGAGGAGGGATTGTTAGGAACTGGAAAAAGCCAAGATATAATTTCTGTGGAAAAAACAAAACAAAAACCAACACCAAAAAAACATCCAAGAGTGATAAAACAGAAAAGGGAACAGACAAACCTCTTTAAAAGCACAACTTACAAAATTGCCATTTACAATATAAAGATAATTCTTCCAAGCCTGATCAGAATTGTGTGAAAATCACTGAACTTTGCAGAAGGGCCTCAGATAAGCACCTCATAAACTTCAATACCAGGCCTAAAAGAAAAGAGATCAATGCTGCAACTGAACTAGTCTGTGACACCTCTGAGTATGACTGGTCGCTCTAAAGGTGTTGCTTGGGTTTATGAGGACAACTTGCCAAACACTAGTAGTTTCTGTTTCTCATTAGCGCACATTTTGTGTTGTAAGACAGACATTATTTCTACACATTTGTGTTGCCACATTTTGTGCAGAAAAAAAATGTACATAAATAGATTCTGTGCATGGATTTAAGTGGCTAGCAATACAAAAATATGTCAGTATTCACATCTGCAAACTTACTACTTCAGTACTTGATCCCAAGTCTCTATTTGTTCTATCTCTGTTTTCATGGCAGACAGAAAGAAAAGTAATAAAACAAGAAGTCTTTCATTTACCCATGTGTGACTCATGGATATTTGTCAATGCAGGTTTATCAATATAGAGTCTGCACTGGTTTCGTATCTGACAAGGAGACAAGCGCACAGTGGAGAATGGCAGTAGATGCGAGGCAGATCAGCAAGAAAGCAAAATTAAGGACAAAAAGACAGAGCAGTTTCTAAAAAATCAGGTAAGGAATTCAGCTGATTCTATATAAAGTGTAAAATGTACAAAGAATGGTATCAAATAGTTTATCTTGCCCTTCCTAGTTTTTCTGAGAATTCCTTTTCTATGTGTCTATGGTCATATGTACACACAATCATACATATACCCTACTAACCCCCACTCATACAATGAATTTACTTTTTTAGCAAAATTGCCATTACCCTCACTGCAAATATTTCTTATACTGGTATATTACATTTCTTTTTATTAAATCCATTTCTTCTATTTCATTTTACTTCCTTAAAAAAAACCATTGTACTATTTCCTACAGGAAACCAGTGAGTAGTGTTTTGACAGAGGAGTAAAAGAGAGTTGTGCCATGTGTGCTACTGTTCTTGCTCAACAGTTCTAAATTCTCAAACCTTACAATGTCCTGTCCTCAAACTAATCTCTTGGGCACCGCAGAAAAGCCCCATCTGTTATGATCCACCTCTCCCTTCCTACAGGTGACATGTGAAAAGTTCATTTAGAGCTTGGGCACATTTACATTTCCTAAGCATGACTAGAGAGGAGTAGAAATATATTTACGAAAGAGCAAATCTGGATGAATAGGAAGAACAATTCATCCTTTCCTCTTCTGCTCTCCTGCTTTGGAGAAAACTTGCTGTACCACTTGTAGTGTCACAGTGGGAGCACTTTATGTGATGGAGACTGTATAATCTCTATTGCCCAAAATAAGGTGGCAAACTAAGGTAACGGCATGTTACCTGATGCAACTGTTCATGACAGAAACATCCTATTAACTTTTTAGATAGACTTACTTTTAGAATAGACTAAAAGTGTATTTTTGCCATAAACAGAAGGCAAGAAAATCATAGTTAAACATTACAAACAAACTCTACTTAATCCTTACCTCTCCCTTCCATTCAGAAAACTAAAGCTAACTTGAGATGCTGGTGTAGCTGCACACATGAAGTATTAAGAAATGGTTAATTACAGTTAATTACATTAATTAGCATTCCTAAGTAACACCATCAGCCTATCACACCCATTTTGTATATCCATAAAACAGAAATTCCTTTAGAGTTGGGCTTTGTAGAAATACTTTATCCACAAAATGCCTATTTATGCTTCTTTGTAATTTTCGTGGGACAGCATCTAATGCTTCCAGACAGCATATTGGAGAAGACCGACTCCAAACCTATGGAAATTCAGTACTGAAATAACACATTCTACGAATCCACAAGATCTCTAAAGACATTAAAAACAAACACACAAAAATCCTCAGTCATGCCTCACATACTACATACAACTCATCATTACTGTTAACATATTAATTAGCTGTTGCACAATTGACGATAATGCCATCTTGTGTTCATGGTAACTTTCTGCAGTTTGGTAAGGTTGCCGCACGTTGAGACATTCTGCCAATTCCTTGGGACACGGTCAACTGATGGCTGCTGCAGGTTTGTGGGGTATCAGCAAGGATGCCTCTAATGGGAGCAGCAGCATCATACAAGCCAGAGTTTCTCTAGGACATGCAATATCCATCAGTTACAAACTTGGGAATGTCATACTGAAAAAGCTCCATGATAAAAGACACTGCATGCTGTTGAAGCTGATTCTGTTTGCCATATGGCATGTTATTATTTTGTATTACCTTGGGGAGGGCACTAAAAGTGAAAGGAGAACAGAACACACTCAAGGTATAACGAGTAATAAGGGCAAATTGCATAGTTCTCAATTATATCAGCAAGGTCTGTACTGAAATTGAGATGAAACTAAATAAAGAGTTGAAAGTGTGCTACACAACTTTCCAGCTACTGAAAAGTAATAAACCCTTATCAGGAATATTTAAACAGGAAGAAATTGCCAGCCACCATATGTAAAAGCCTACAGACAACCTCAAAGCAGGCTGATTGAAAAAGTCAGCAAATGCTATGTGCAATGCTTCACACATTCCCAAAATATGGTTTTACGTCAAAGGTATTTTACGTGGGGTAGGCTGGAGAAAACATTTAATCAGTAATCTCTAAATGAGAGTCCATATGCACAGCTATAATAAAACCATTGAATTAATTATTAAAACAATAAAGGGGGGGGGCGGTATTTGCTGAAAACAATTAAAGTAAAAGAATAATAATTAATCACGTCTATTTGATATCAGGTAAGTGAGCTGTCCCTAGGGTCTAAGAAATTTCAAAACAAACAACAACTCCAAATTTAAAAAGGCTTTCTCTTTACAATATATTGAAATTCACAAGGAGATTGTTATTAATGTGGCCAAAACTTAAGCAATATTTCAGGAAAGAATGATGATGAAAAAATACTTCATATTTCACATGACATTATGTGCCTGCAAATTCCATTCTTCCCATGCCAGTAAATTGAGCTTCACCCCTTCCTACACTAGAGTGCCATCTTTGGAGCTGTCATCTGGCTGAAGCAAAATCCAGCAAAGGTTAGGTCATTCTTTGGGAGCTATTATTCAGTCACCAGTTAAATGAGAAATTTTGTGATACCAGATAACAGAAACATACAGGCCTGCTGGTTTTTGGAATAGCTTGGCTCTGAACACCATAGTCCTTTAGATGGGGCATTTTAAGATCTGCTAGAAGAGCAGAGTATTTTCAACTTTTTCAAGATAATTGTGCAGTACTTCAGATGACATCTTCAAAACTATAATCTATTCAAGTGTTCAGTTTGAGCAGCCAAAAAGTAGATCACTCCCTTCAGCCAGATCCTTAGCAGGATTAAATTAGATACATTCTAGTAACTCCCAATGTTTCACATTATGGGTTATGCACTTTGCTTTCCTGTTAGTTTTTACCAGCTATTAGGAATAATCTATGAAGTTTTCACACATTTCAGTGTGAGTGCCATTCATGCTTCTGTTCCAGCCATATAAAAGGCCGATGGCAAAAATGACTGGTGTCACTAAATGAGGGTTATTACTCAGTGAGAGATAAGGAAAGAAAGGGAAGGAGAAAGGGAGAGAAAAAGCCAGTTCTCACTAGTGTACTCAAGGGTGTTCTTCCTTTTTTAAGTGAGCAGGAATCTTGAATATGAGTTAGCTGACAGCTCAAGTTTAAAGACACAGTGTTGTAAATATACTTGCTAAATTACCAAACACTTGTCTATTATTATCTTTTTTAAAGGCAAGTTGTTTACTATTGCATGAGAGAGTAATATTTGTATATTTTTTCTTCTAAGAATGAAAACAATTCCATACTAATGAAAGAGAACTAGTGCTTGACAGAATCAGTGTTTACCTTACCCTAATACATTAAGAATTTACAACTACATTTTAAATAGTTTGATTTGTGCTATTCTGATAAACTCTGTCACCTTGACAACAAGCATAAATGAATGCATTAGTTATGATAACTTTTCAGTGCAGCAGTTTTAAATTGGTAATGAAAAATAACTTTTCAAAATACTTGGCAATTTCTTCTGAAAAGATAGACATGTTTAATTAAATATGGGAAATGGAATGTCAGTATGAATTCTTCGGATTAAAATCTTATCATAGCATGGTAATTATTTCTACTATTCTTTTTTTACTAAATTTACAAACTATTCAAGTTTAACATTGAACAACCCAGAAAAACATGAAGAAAATTGTAACTGGTGAAGTTTGGGAGTTGAACTCAAGGAAAGAATCATGTTCCAAAATTTTCTCATGACAAAGTTTTTTCTGCTAGTTCAATTCATTTAGGCACTTAATTTTTCTGATTAATTGATCATGACGGTACTTGATTTTCTGATTAATTGATCATGACGGTATTATACTATGTATAATATTGATGATTATTTTAGATATGTTCACTTTCAAAGTCTCCAGTTAGTTTAAGAAAATGCAGATAGGCCAAAAATTTCCTGTTTCAGAGGAGGAACATTCAATTACATTTAGCAGCAAAATCAGAAGCAAAGTATTTTTAACCAACCACAGTTTTAAAGTAACCATATTTGAAGAGTAACAATATTTTAAGAGAATTTCAGAGAGGACAGAATCTTAAAGATGCAAGAGTACATTGTACACTATCAAACGATATTGTCTATTACACACACCTTGGTTTTAGTGAAAATGCAGTATTTAAAATTGAAAAACTGGATATATAAACTGGAATAATAAAACTGTTAGTATGGTCAACCTCTGACTTTCACTTCCAGAGGCACTACAATACTGAATTTTATAAATACACCTCTACTCGAAAACTAAAAATAAGCAACTGCTCTGTGCTTTAGAGGTGCCTAAGACCTAGCTAAATAAATTTTGTGTAGATTTTAGGGCTTCTTTTAATATATATTCAATCACCAATTCTCATTTGTTTCTTCTAAAAACATACTCTGCTGGATATTTGCAGTACATTATCAACAGAAGTTATACCCGCTCTGCTGATTCATATTAGAGTACTTGTATCTTCACTGGATTATAAAGTGTTGAAACTGTGAGTCAACAACACAGTATAGTAAACAAAACATTTAGGATTTAAGTGCTTTTTCTAAATAAAGTTATTCATAGCAGATTATGGACCAGTGCTTTCAAATTCTTCCTTATTTTGCTTCCTTATTCTGCTTCCAAAATGCTTCCTTATTACAAATCTAAGTCTTTTTATACCAGCAAAAGCTGACAGACTCTCAAGGTAAATGACTGGCAAAGTGTCACATCCTGATCACCCAGCATGATCTGTATTTTCTGTCGTTCAGAAGAAGCCTCAATATCATTTGAGAGTAAGGACCACAGTATGCCTGTAATGGTCTAACAATGTTATTTGTTAATTTCAGGGGAAATTTTCAGTAAGCCGATCCCATTTTGCAAGCAAGGCTTTTTAACTACCATGTCTACATTGCACATTTGGCCAATCCACTCACTAGGACTGAACAGCTTCCTATCCTTTTATTCCCAGAGAGGTAAATGTATGTTTTGATATACTGTGTAGGTTCAAAGGAAAACAATTATTTGAAGTAAACAACAGAATCTGAAAAATGAACAAGGTGAAAAGTATAAAACAGTGTTTTCTGAGCGAGACTCTGCCACCCTTGTTTATGCCCTCATCTCTAAGACCACCACACCTGATCCAGCTGCATCCTAAAAGCAACATTAATTGCTTTCCTGGAACAGACTAGTGAACTGCATGCCTAGATGATCTCTATAATTTCTTATTTTTAAAGCCAGTGACTGCAATAACATAATGCTAGTAACAATTACGCTATAAATTTTACATAACTGCATAGAAATCAACCTGCACAGTACCCAAGTCTCCATCAAACTGCAATGAAGCGGGAGGGGTGTTTTAGACTGGAAAATACAAGACTGAACAGGAGTGAAAATACCCTTTTGTCATTCCTTGCTTATCCCACCCAAAGACCATCTGATTTCTATAAAGTGAATTCAAACACAAGATATATAAATTCCTTTTTGCTTTTTAGAATATTAATTTTTTTGACATTGCAGATGACAGTAAATGTGATTAATGGCTGCTGATAATTGGAGTTTCATTCCAGTGGTTATTGCTTGTCAGTAACAATTAATAGCTCCACAAACTCCCCATTCATTTTACAACATTAAAGAATGATGGCTTTTGGGAATTATGCTAAACTAGCACTTTCAATTAGATTTTGAATTTTATAGTATATTGGATAACAATTTGTGGTTTTATAATAGCAGTGATGGTTTATTGTTGCATGGTAATCGCCCTCATTACATGTATGTTTATCTAGAGAATTACAATTTCTATAGCCATTAAAATTATTCAATTACATGTTAACATTTATTTAAAATTACAGAGTGCTTTGGTCTTTATCAGTAAAGATGGTTTTTAATGTCAGTTACATTGGTTTTGTCCCAGTATTTAATAGGCAAGATGCAGTGTTTTAAGGATGAAAAAAAGTTTATGCTCCTTGGTATCCAGCAGCAGCTGTAATGACACATTGCACGGCCATGCAGCTGCAAGTGTCCTGCCCACAGCTGGCTGGGCTGTACAAACAAGGCAGCAACTGCCTCATCTGGTCACTTCCCAGAATGATAGGAAGAGAGGAGGGGAAATCTTCAGCAAAGGGAAAGGTACGGATTTTTGGAGAGTCACTGAGAAGTATCCTCACCTTTGGCCTTTTCTCCAGTAACAAAACTTCCTGCAATCTGAAGGAAAAAAAATAAACAAAAAACAACAGGAAGGGAGAAGAAATCACAACTGGCACAGAGGAGCACACAGAGGAGAGAGAGCTACGTAAGATAAAGTTGACTGAAAATGTCATTGGCATCAGGACAAAATGGTGCATGGAGTTTGACGTGAGAGACTGGAAAGGGTGTAATTCTTTTATGTGACAACATTAAACTTAATAGAACAATTTTTAAAGTTTCTTAACTGAGAAACCAGCAGGCGCTGAAGTTTAACATGCACATAAGATAAAGCTTGAAAATATAAGTATACAAATAAAAATTCTGCCACTCAGGAAGCCAGTGCATTTCTAATACAGACATCTGTATTATCAGGATCTGAGTCACAGATCATTCAATAAAGTTAAACGAAGTGGAAAAGGGAACAATGTGGAGAAAGTGCTTTCTAAACTTCTTAATTAGGAAGGCACATACTGATTTCACTTCCTTTAAGTGCTTTTGCCTAGGACTCTCCTTCAATTTTTTGATGCAGAGAATATCATTTGGACTATAAATAAATATTTCTTCTGCTTTGTGTCTTATTTCAACATGCTCTTAAAATTTACTGATAATTTTATTTTTCTAGTTTAATCTTAAACAAATCATCTAATGAATCTCCCAAATAAAGAAAATTCTACTAATTCAATCTTATAATTTTCTTCCAAACAAGGAAATTATCCTAGTGTAATACAAGGTAAGATGAGAACCTGTCTCAAGAAGCACTAAATTATTTTAGCAAATTAGGTTAAGGAAAGCATCAGCAGCAAAAATGACTATGATAATTCTAAGAAAATTCCAAGTCAAAACTGCTGCCCATTACACATTCTATTTTATATATTAATTCTCCATCCAGTAATGATCATTTCCAAGTTAATGTTAAACTCTGAATAAAGTCAATGAGAATAAGATCAAGACTTTTCTTATTACTATTTGATTAGTTTGTGCAGGTTTGCAAAAGCAGAAAATTACTGGTGATAGGGGAACCTCCAAAGATGTTTGTTTCATTGGAAAAATCGTAATATGAAAGTTTGGATGATTATACAGATGTATGTAAAACCTCTCTGATTTACTTCACTCCTGGCCTTCAGACCATCTGTTCAGAAATAGTTTTTCTTATGCTTTCATGCAACCACTGTTAGTCATTTGTTGTATATTAGCACCTCACAGCTCTAATTAGTGTTTGTTCTACTGTGACAGGGGCTGTATAAACCAGGTGAAACCAAGTGCAGAATAATTTGGGACTCAATACAAAAACGAACCAGCTTAGCAATTCCCAAAGTAAATTTGATTTAGTGTAGATTAGGTCGTTTTTTTGACCAATTGTTTTTCTTATAATTTCTTTTCAATTCCCAATGTTATTTGGAAAATAATTTTTTTTAAAAAGCCATCAAATTAAATTCACAATTATGACATAAAACGTCATGACTAGGCAGCATGTATATCAGTAATCTGATGGAAAAGGACAAGGGAGTTCAAAAAAGCAATTTAGTTATATTCTTTGATCCAATCTAATGAAACTTTAATCTTTCTATTGTAAAACACAAATTCAGGCATTGCAATGCCTCTAGATCCAATTATAATGTCATATTCAGACAAATAATTTTCACTGCTCAGTAACTCTCAGGTTTGATAATACCAACAAAGAGAGTCCCATAACATGTGTCCCATATTGAATTTATTGGGTGGTTGTTCCTTATTTTATGACTTAAGGTAACATCATATAATCCACATTGGTAATTCAATTACTGTTTTCAAAATGTAGTATTCTACAAACACATTAGGAGACTTCCTTGAAGCAAACTCCAGGGGCATGGAAAAGCCAGTACATCTGGGCAGAACAAGGAATGTCAGAGCTTCATTAATAGTCCTTTTTTGGGTGTAGATTCTAGCTTCTGTGTGCCTTGCTCATTCTCAAGTACCCAGCATTTCAGTATACCTTGGGCCACTGGATAATTCAAATATGCATATATTCAATAGCATAAAACTCATCAGAACACATATGCAAAAAGACAGAAGCTGAGACCCAACTGTTTTCTGCTTTGAAGAATCATTTGTTCTTTTCTTTTCTTTTTACTATGAATAGCACCTATAAGTATTGAGCACAGCAAAGCCAGGCAGAACATAAACTATAAACAGAAAGGAGAAATAGGCCACACAAATACACTATTGTTCAAATGGAGTTCAGGTTGTCTGAGTGCGTTTTATAAACTCAGCCAAAATATCTGCTAGAAAAGCTCTCACTAAAGCATTAGTTACTCCATCTTTTCAGAGGATGTTGGGTATCCTAGTGGCTCTGTCCAGAAAACTACATGTATTACTATGAACTGAAGTGGGAATAAATTCCCTCACATACTGTACTGTGCCCTGGAAGACTATAACATCAGAGATGAAGATCATCTTTTACCTTTACTCTGAAACCTATGGCTTTTTAGAATTTGCAGGTTTTATGCTTCTTTACTAATGGTAAGTATAGTTATGACTGTAGTTCTGGTGAATTTGATCTAATAGAAGAAACTAAAACCTTAACATTTTACTGGTGCTATGTTTATGCTTGTAGTTTGTAGCTTCATTCCTGAACTTCAGGAGAAGCAAGATTGTTTTAGCCTCCATTGTCAGTGTAAAAATTCTCTCTCTTCTACTCCTGGCCTAAATTGTCTCTCTTCTACTCCTGGCCTTACACATGAAAAAAAAGAAAAAACCTCAAAAAGAGTTTGGCTACAATTTTCAATAGAAGGTTCATCAGTATTTGCTATAATTTCACAGCAGAAAAGACCATACAATTATACTAAGAAGGTTTCAACAGACATCTGTATCACAGCTTCTATATTCACATCATTGCTATGCTTATCAGATGCATGGATTTCAGGCATATGCCTTCTCTGATTCATCCTTCTTACTTTCTATAACTGCAGTTTAATAAGCAGATAAAAGCTTCTCTGAGCTTTCCAAGCAGGAGCTAATTGTTCTATACTCTCTGCAGTTTCCTCTCCAGCACGATAACATACATCAGTTGCTAATGGTTAATTAATTAGTGCACTTGCAGCTCAGTCTCCTAAGGAGTAAAATTAAATTGTGTGGCTTTAGCCTAGAAAAACGTGGAGTCAAAACACACATACTTAAACTGGTCAAAGAGGTTCCTTGTCACATGGAAGAGGGAGTTGCAGACCTAACTTTTATTCCAGGTGGCACTTGACTTGATGTTCACTGATTGCATCAGTGGCCCAAACGATTTCTTTGCACCTAACACCCCGAGTATACCCTTTCCTCTCACGGAAAAACTATTTATTCACTCCTACAAGAGGCTGTACACACCACTATAACTACATGATTCAGTAATTAATCACTCATTCTATCTGAATTTTGCTTACATTTGCCTGAAGCTAACAGTCTTGGTGAGAGACAACTCACCAGCATGGAGCACCACCAGTGCTAGGAATGCAACACTAGAGTTCATTCATCATGGAAAGTAAGTAGTGTATTGTCATCCTTTGCCCAGACTTTATTCAACAGCTAGTGTTTAAATGCACATACTTAAGAGAACAGTAGTGGTTTCACCATTTTTACTAGAAATGTTGTTGATACCTATGTGCATTGAGCAAGTCATGCCCAGGTATCTTGGAAACCACGATAAACAGAACTGTTTGGAAATATTGCAGTGAACAGATTTTTTCAAGATCTGTTTCCTTAAATCAGAATTCTTTTCCTGAAGCATTTTGGATTTTTATGAATTTCAACTGAATGGAAATCACATTGATAGAATCCCTTGTCTAGACTCCTGACAGGTTTCTCCAAGAGATCCAGAAATGTTTCAGATTGTTTTAGTTCTGAGCAAATACAATGTTTTGAGAAAAACTGGGATCAATTCTTGCAAAATGGAGATCTTCTTTTAATAAGCTTTTTAAGGCATATTATTTCCACTTTTCATATCTGGTTCCCAAAGTAATATTGATAATGAACTCTAAGAGGTACTTTACATTTTGGAAACTGATGATGGCCACTTATACTGCAGGTAACTGCAGCTATGTCATCATACAAACAAAAGAAAACAAAATCCCAAACAAAAGAATCACAGCTGCTTTTTCAGATACCAAACTAGTGCAATTTTCAAGAAATAATTTTTGTCAGAGTTTTTTGTCAACTTTGTTAAGTTTACCTGATATGCCTCTGTCAGTTACAAATTGTTTCTATAAGAGCAGACTTTATCTTATGATTTGTATGACTATCAGTAGAGATAAGAACCCAGGAGAATAAAAGGCTCTTTTTCTTATGCTAGAGAGGGAGCTTAATTTGCAGTAATTTAAGTCTGATAACAACTCTCACTTTGTCTCCCTTATTTCACAGAAGAGCTACTGCTGAGATACTTTGCCATATTTTTTCCTTCCTATAGGAAAAATGCACCTTGAGCCCTTCTTCCTCTGTTTTTTAGTACAAAGAATTCGTATGAGGTATTTATATTGTTCTGAGATTAAAACAAAACAAACAAAAAAACCCAAACAAAACCACTAAAACTTTGTCTATAATTCATTGAGATTTGACTTTGATGAGGGTTCCTCCTGTTGAATTCACAAGGACACAAGCTGACCCAAAACTTATTTCCCTTATAAAAAAAGCAATCAAACAGCAACCCTCAGACCTGAAAAGAAAATAAAAGTAGCCAGCTTGTGGCTGGCTCCAGGAATAAAGGAGTTGACTTTTAATAATTTTTCATTTCTCTGAAGCAAAGTTCTTTATCTTCTCTAATGCTAAGCTGCAAATACCAAAAGGAGAACTGCTCAATAATTTATCAGTACCTGGAAACACCTGAGTTTGCCATATGGTTCATCTGTAGGGAGAGTTTCAACTATGCAATATTTCAGAGTGAACGACATCAATTTCCATTACAGTGGAAGACATTTTATAGAGGACACTTCCCCTTAGTTGCTTTTTGTAGAAATAGGCATCCTAGGTAAAGTATGTTGAAACTTTGGGCTGCTGACTGGCAGCTCAACAAGATAGGAAACCTGTTAAATGTGCATTGCTCAGAATCACAACCTTTAAATTAGTCATTTAAGAATAAGGTTGGCTGTATTCTGTTCTTTCAGCCTATAAAATCTGACAGATGGGGAAGTTGCACTTCAGTTCAACAAAGTAACACATTTGCTTGTAGAATTCTTCTAACTACCTCCTCTGCCTGGCATCCCACTTCCTTAAAGGCCTGAATAAATTTGAATTGACACTGTATTAAAAAGTGCTATCAAATTGGCTGGTTGTTCTGATTCCTTCCTCTTGAAAGCAAGAATTAGAAAAGAAGTCCTTTAACTCTAATACTAACTTTTTACTTTGAAAGAAGAATTTCTTCATGCTAAACCTCTCCTGCAAATGGTATCAGATGGACCTATTTTTAAAATATTTTTCTACTGTGGCTACTTTAGAAAAGGCAGTACTCTAAAGTTCTCTGCAATTTATTTCAGCTATTCCGCATAACTAAGACATTTTGTAAACTCAGAATGTGAATATAGATTAAGGTAATGTGATAAAATATATAGAACATAATTGATGAAGAAATGGGTAAATGAGCAGAAAGAATTGGAAACTGAGTGAATTTGCATCAAATTCTAAACATTTTCACTATCATTATTTTGACTAATCAGTATAGGAACCCTTTGTTTTGTTTCTTTGAGAGGGAAGAAGACAGAACATATTGCTTGGATAACCTTCTCTTATTTTTCATTTAAAATTAGAGACTCTACTCTTAAAATGTAAGACTGGCTTTTCTAGAACATTTATAAAGATTTTGCTTCCTAAGTACTTCAAGTTACTGGCTATAAAAAACTTCATGTATTCACACTGATGAAGAAAACAATCCCAATGCATGCAAACTTTGTATCTCTCTAAATCACAGCAAAGTGGCACTCAAATTTTCAGTGAAGGTAGTTTTTTGTCTTCTTTAGAGAGTGTAATTTCATTGGAAAATACTTCTGGTTAGAAACATTTCTGACTTTTAGTGCAGAAATTGTAGCATTTGTGTTGGAAAATCATTCTTTGGAAAGAATGCTTTCTGAGCGAAAAGACCTCATCACTTTTAAAGGTAACAAATACAGTAGCTGTTTTCCATTGGACATAAGCAAAAAGTACAAGATATAAAGTACAAAATAAATGTACTTTAACTGTTTCTCAATATTTTTTTCAAATGAGAAACAGTAACAAAGGGCTATGGGAATTTTACTTTTTTTTCGGCTTTCTTTTTAAATGATTCCTAGTGGCAAAAGCTGTGTGATATAAGACAGTGCTTTTTCAGATGTCAAGGTAGAGCTGAATACTTCCAATATATTTTGTGTGTGTGTATCATAGTCTCCTTTACTTATTTTACATCTTCCAAATGGAAAAACAGTTTAAAATATTGGGGAAAAAAACAACTAATGAAAAATAAAATTTAAAAATAGATACATTTGGAAACTAATTCCCACTTTTAGTCAGCTTTCTCATATGAATTGTTTTCTTACCAAAAATTACATAAATCTATTGCCGACAACACCAGTTTGGGTGGGAATGTTGATTTGCTGGAGCGCAGGAAGGCTCTACAGAGGAGTCTGGACAGGCTGGATTGAAAACAATTGTCTGAAGTTCAACAGGGCCACATGTCAGGTCCTGCCCTTGTGTCACAACAACCCCATGCAGCACTACAGGCTGGGGGCAGAGTGGCTGGAAAGCAGCCCAGTGGGAAAAGATGTGGGAGTGCTGGTCAACAGCAGCTGAACACAAGCCAGCTGTGCCCAGGTGGCCAAGCAGGCCAACGGCATCCTGGCCTGTATCAGGAATAGTGAGGCCAGCAGGAGCAGGGCAGTGATCATCCCCTGTACTCGGCACTGGTGAGGTCACACCTTGAGTGCTGTGTCCAGTTCTGAGCCCCTTAGTTCAGGAAGCACATTGAGGGGCTGGAGCGAGTCCAGAGAAGGGCAGCAAAGCTGGTGACGGGTCTGGCGCACAGTTCTGATGAGGAGCAGCTGAGGGAGCTCTCAGGTAACCAGACAAGAAGAACCAGTCCTCAAGTTGTGCCAGGGAAGGTTTAGATTGGATATAGGGAAAAAAAAATTTCATGGAAAGGGTTGTCAGTCATTGGAACAGGCTGTCCAGGGAAATGGTTGAGTCACCATGCCTGGGGGTATTTAAAAGGCTGTAAAAAAATTTTTACGTTTCAAAAAGAAACCATCAGAAATGTAATGATGTCTGCAAAAGGTTTCTCTATTGTTATTGTATTTTACTTGAAAGGCAATGGAAAAATCTCTAATTTCAAGACACGACAGTGTATTTAATGTTCTACACTGCTTTTTTTACAGAGAGAGAAAGGCCTTCATAAGCAAATTCATTAGTTGCATTTAACAAATAACTCCATAGGAATTCATTAAACCAATAAATTATTTTTAAAATTAAATCAAGTCAAATTACTGAAAGAAAATTCTCAGATTAGGGTTAAATGCTGGGATTTCAAATGGAAATCAGTTTTCAGTTGTTACCTGTTTTATGGTGTTTGGATGCTATATAACTAGGTTTTTGCTGGTTTAAAAAAAAAAATTCTTTAAAGCTATGTGTTTCATGAGTTCCTTATTGTGCTCCATTCTGCTGTACACTTCACTTACAAATTAAATTCTCTTTCAAGGAAGTCCCTAATTGTTGTTCATGAGCTCTGCCATAAAATAGATTGGGGGTTTTTTTTCTATGAGCCAACAATTTTCAATAGAATAGGGCCTTTATAAAACATATTTTAACACTCCTGTAGATTAATAATGTGTTAGCAGAAAAAGACACGTTGAGCCTCTCTCAGTTATCGCTCCATCCCAATTATACTGTGACATTAAATCTTGTGACATTTAATAAGAAAGGCCATTTCACCCATGGCTGCCTCAGCTACTGACAATTTATGCCACAGCATCCCCTCCTAAGAAACTATTCCAAAAGAAGGTGGCTTTCTCATCTGCTGGTTTCTAACTGCCCATGTAAATTAAGTAAGATGTAGCAAAGTATGTAAAATTGTCCATCTTACACTTACGTGATGCCTTTGACTACAGAAAGAGGAGTTAAAGTGCTGGCATAAATTCTTTTTTTGCAACTGCAATAGTGTTAATGGACTAAGACAAGAAAGAACCACAAAATAACAATGTATTTCTGTATAGATATCCCTTATTTCTTTATAGTCTTTCACATTTGTGCATATGAATTCACAGGTTTAAATATCTTCAATTTTTTTCAAAAACCTGCCATTAAACAAAACTTTTAGTGACACCACTAAATAAGCCACTGGAGTAAACCTAGGGTTGTCTTCCTCAAGGCAGAACTGAGTAGCAACACAGCTCAAGATTCTTACCAGGGACAAAAAGCATACACACTCCTTATCACAGACTATAGGCAAAGAAATCTCAGCTACCTGCTCACCTGGCTCTGAAACTGGAAGATGCACAGCTTGGTCTGAAATAATTAGCCTTGTTGATAAACAACTGGCTTCAGGACTTGAACTAGAATCTCCACGCAGTACCAAGTAACAATATATGAATGCATCAGCTGACTTGAGGATTGTCTTGAGGATTTCTGCAGCAAGTTCCACTGCATGGTGGTGTAAAACAAAGCTCAAACCATTTCAATTCACTTCGGCCTCTAAAATAGCAAGTATATTAAGTCAGATGTGCATAAGGCTATCATTTTCATATTTTCATTTAACTATGGAGTCACACACTTCTTGAAACATCTTAGCTTTCCAAAAAAAAAAATCAGTTCTTACAGCAATTCATTTTACTCCATTATGAAAGAGAATTTTATGATAACATGATTTTATGATATCTGGCCCTTCCCCTTAGTGGGAAAGATGTTTCAAATCAAGTATCCAAGCATTGAAGAACAGGCTGTTTGCTGCCGGTAAAACCTTTGTGAAAGTCACAAGAACTAAAGGATTGCATCCTACCTGTTAAGACTGGGTAAACTAATTCAGATCCATGCTCATGGTAGAATTTTTTTTTTTCCTATGGGTTTATTTTGTTCAGCAACAGCTATTTTGCAGTTTTCCACTGATCTTACAACATAAAGTATAGGAAAACAACAAGCAAAATTAAATGCTTAATCTTGTCAGTCTTTTCAAAGGAAAAGAAAAAAAGCAGATAAATGTTAACTATGGCATTCTATGAAAATCACATGCTTTTATAAATTTGTGGGTGGAGAGAACAGCGTGTGCCTTCACGTATATTGGCAAAAGTTAATCCAGCTGCTGCAACCTCAGGACATGTCACAAACTGCTGTGCAAGATGGATAAATGAACGAACCATTGAGCCATGGTTTTCATCCTTCTTTGAAAATCATAGTTATTTTTGGTTTTAGTAGAAAATGCCTGTGCAGAAATAAGCACTGCACAAAATAATCTGAAAATATGCATTCTAGAAAACAGTGCTTTCACTGGAGATGCCCATGCCAGTATCAGATTTAATGTACCTTTTTGTGCAATATCTCTATAAAGTATCCATGCCTAATACAGAAGATGACACAATGCTGACATCTGTGTCAGGAGTAGATAAAACAATAACCAGGAAAACACACTAATATAAATCATGAAAGTTAGGGGGGAAGCACCGAAACATTTCAGCTAAGGCTTGCCTCCTAATTGTGGTAGTTCTAGGGACAAGAGACAAGGAACATAAATATTCCAAAGCCTATTTTGGCACTGTATATTTGAATCCCTGCCAGATAACAGCAACCTTTTCTGAGAAGTATCAATGCTCACATCAAGGAGTGCCAGTTTGCGGGTTGTTGTTACTACGGCCTTTGAACAAGGGTCAGAAAATTATTTTGAGTTTTGAATGCACACTGAGCAAATATTGAACTAAAATGAGAATTCAAGATTTTATTCTACCTCTATATAAGGCTCTGGGAAATTTCCCTACAATATTTGATGTTTTGCAATTATAGCTCTGATTTGTAGATTTCTGATTTTTTGGCTCTACATGTTCAAAACCAGTTCATTAATTATATTCCAGAATTATAACAGAACTCTTCAGCTGCAACATTTTTTAAAATTCTGCTTCTTTTCAAAACTTATTCTTCCACTTGTGATCATAAATGCTTTCTGCACCAGGATACTAAAATCATTTGCAAAGCTTGAAAATACAATCTGTCATTTTTCCTGTTCTGCAAGAAAATTAATGTAACAGATTGTTTAATTTGAAAGAGTAGATAAGCACAGTGTTGATGAATTGCCTTAACTATCAACATGACTGGGAGATAGCAATAAAACTTCCCTGGTATGTACCCATCAACACTGCGATTTTTAAAGGGTTGATGATTATCTATGGATAGAAAATAAATTCCATCTCTACCTTGAACTGACCTGCAAATGTAAAATTTACTGTAATTTGTGCTGTAGCAAATGATGTATGTGCCATAAAACCTAAAAAACCTCCATAGTTCTGGCATGCACAGTGTAAAACAAAGTTACAGGTCTGTATAAGAAAAAAATTGTAATTCCTTGGAGTAGCCTCACAATACTCTTCACTAAAACCTAATTAATGATAAAAAACTTGAAGTCTGTTTTCTCCTCACTGTAGTTGAATTACATTAAAGGGCCTTATGGGTCTGGTTTTGCTTCTTACAGAGTCTGTGACAGCTTGTCAGTTTTCATTTAAACTCTTATCCCTAGAAAACTTCTCTCTTGATCTCTAGCAGAGCACCTTTTAATATATCCCTAATATTATCAACCTAATAACATGACATAGGGCATGCTCAGAGAATCAAAACACTACCCCTTAGCTATAAATAACATACAGCACTGGGGCTTCCCTTACCAAACACTGAGTTGTAAGTGATGTAACTGTTACAAGTGAGGCAAAGTTTCAAGGCAGAAAGAATGGATTTTTTGGACCAACTGGCATAGCTGAGGAAAAAAAAAAAAATCAACAAATCTAGAAAATGTTATGTTCCCAAAAGCACATCTATTTTACCCAGCCGTATCAGCTACTTTTAACAAAATATACCCTCTCTTCCTGAAACCTCACCTTTTTGGATTGCCACAGATAAAACACAACCACTACAAACATTTTCAAGTAGTGATGATGCCATGGAAACACACATAAATATTGGGGTTTGCATGTATTGAGGCAGTATACATTTACTGAGAGAGTTCAGAAAGAGTACTGTGCAAGAAAAAAGCATTTTCAGCAAATACTAGTTCCCATGAAAATGTTTACACTTTTCTGTTTAAAAACTTTTAATTGAAGTTATCTGTCTTCTATAACACAGAGTAAATAATATTTTATTCACCATACTGAAAAACTGGGACATAAGGTACACTAAGTACACTTAGTGCTCACAAAAAACAGACCCACTTTGACCCCATTCAACTGTTCTAGTCCTAGATGATGAACATAATATGAGATTTTCATGTGAAGATGATGTGAAGAAGTCAAGGAAACGGACTGGAAGAGGCTAGACTAGTACAGAGCAAGGGTACGCATTTCGAGCCTTAATTTGAATCGGTTGCTTCCTTTAAAGTAGCTTTATTTCCTAGATAGTAAAATAAGCTCTTGAAAGCATGGCAGTACAACTTTCTATAGCCCTTTCCCGTAGGTTTACTGTTTCCCTTCCTACAGCAGTAAGACTTGCTATAGGCTTACTGTTTCCATAAATATTGATGTGTTTTTTCACATACAAAGGAAGGTGCAAGTGACTCCTTTCCAATAGCCTCCAGCTGTGCAAAACAGCTATTTATCACATGCAGGAGGACCTGCTCATGTGGAACTGGCAGGCAGCTACAAGTGTTGGAGTCACACTGACTTTATCCTTTGAAAACATGTTCCTTAAAGCTTCAATAGTAAGAGTAATTGTATTAGCAACAGTAACAAGAATTATCAAATGCTTTAAGATAATGCTACACAGAGTTCTGAGGC
Organism: Atrichornis clamosus; assembly: GCA_013400975.1. Classification (NCBI taxonomy): domain Eukaryota; kingdom Metazoa; phylum Chordata; class Aves; order Passeriformes; family Menuridae; genus Atrichornis; species Atrichornis clamosus. Next base: position 465,463 of record WBMZ01002486.1, on the reverse strand, counting down.
TATGATGATACAGAAATAATTCACTATAAACATATATCCCCGATCATAATGCTTGAAGTTGGAAAACATTTACGACAAAGTACAGCTAAGGTCTGATTCCACTGCCATTAGAACTGATGAGAGTTATATCCCTAGCTTCCATGGTAGCAGTTCATAAAAATGTATTTACTGGGGAAGGCAAAAGTAATTCATATGTATGACTGCATGAATTCTTATATACAGGCACACAGCTGTTATAGCTCAATACATTCCTTTTTTCCAAAGTCAAGATAGTTGAAAAAAAAGGCAACAACTTTGTCCTTTGTCTAATTTCTTGTTCTTACGTTATATTCTAATATCATGTCTTCATGTTTCCCATAAGCTTTATGTCTAAAAATGTCTTCAAGCTCTTCTATTTCTGATATGAATTAAATTTATATATACATTATGGCCAAGTTTCTATTTTAAAAAAATCCTTATCTTTGAAATAGGAATTGAATTTCCTTACTCTATTGAAATGCCAGCAGTAATTACAATGTGGGACTTTGTCTCATGCAATTTCTTTGGCTTTTTTAAACCAAGAATTAGAAGTTTGATAGCAAATTCAAATGAACATATTATTTGGTTTATCTGAAAATGCAGAATCAGATCCAGTTAAGTACAATTAACCTCAAAAACTGCCACCACTTCTGAGAGTGAATCATATCCCTCCCAGCAGTCAAACCTCCATGCAATGGGAGAGTCTCTTGAGAGTCTCTCAACAGCCACGCACATCCTCCAGCCCAGAGGGGCGACTGCTGAGCTCCTAAATGCCGACACTGTCCACGTAATATTGCTGCAGGTAATCTGTGCAAATGAAGCACAAGGACTGTTCATCTTTAGTTTCTTGTGCTTAACGGGCAGAGGAATTGAAGGACCAGTGAACTGTAACTTGGGTGGGACTGATTAACTCTGAGGAGAAACGAGGCAAGACATGCAAACTCCTTCAGTACAAAAATGGTGACCATAGAGCAGTTCTGTACCTTAGAAAAGGATTAATTTTTTGTCTCTACAAAGAATTAACAAATCCAACTCCTAAAAATCTAACAGCACAGTTAACTGGAAGATACTGATAGAATTTGCTGAGAACTAAATAAAAATTTACATAAATGTAGCAATACACATATAGAAGCTACTTGTAGATCATAAATAAGTCAATAATTAATGACATCTTGGCCTCCTTTACAAGCTCCAGCAGTGTAAAAAAAACCTTGTACTGAAAGAAAATACTATTTTAGAATTTCTTTGCATTCAGGGTACTCCAGAGAAAATACTGAACAGAATGGCCCTGCAGAATATCTCATGAAGAAATGTTTTCCAGGATGCAACTCTAGAGGTATCTTGGCTTTTCTAACTAGACAGTTAGGACTTCAGAGCTGAAGAAATAATTTGTCTCTATAGATCATCTCCATTTGCTCATTGCCTGGAATTTTACATTAAGCTCAAGATTTACAACCTTTTATATGTCATTCTAAATCAGCCTGCAGCAGGTACACATTTATGTGAAATTCGATTCCAAACATTCAATTTAACAGAGCCACATGGTCACAGAAAACTCATTCTGTCACTTGGGGTTGTCTATCCATGAATAATTGGCCTAACCTACCTCTCTGAGTGCTATGCTGAATTTTCCAAGTTTTATTCTAAAGTACATTTTTTCAGATGCGTAAAAGAACCCCTTGTTCTTCTGTAAAATCTGTTTTCTTTTATCTGAGAGCCAAATAAATTATCTGGAAGTGTATGTAGTGAACAGAATGAGAAGTGAATTTTGGCTATTTCTAGGCTGAGGGGAAGAGTTGTAGTAAAGACGACTTCAACAACCCCAAAACCATAAAGAACTGTACATTTGAGATGAAAGATGGAAAACTGAAACTTTCAGAGTAACATTTTACAGACAGGAAGATTTTACGTGCCTGAAAGCTGATGATCTTTCAGCACATGATAGCTGTAGTGTCAGTTCCATAATTAATCAGTAGCACAACATATGCTGTTAGGCCAACTGGGATTTCTGAAAAGATGTAACACATTCAAAACACCATCTAATTTCATTAATCTCCAGTTTTACAATATGCTGTAATATTGTACTCTTTCAAGAAATAGATGTAACCAGGGAGTCAAGGCTACAATACGATGTTACCATGGGGAAAGAATATCTACATTCAGAAAGGAAAAACATGTCATATATCCGATTATTTGATAAAATAATGTCAGAAAATCACATCAAGGTGAAGAGGAAAGTTTAGAAAGGATCTATACTGACAAACTATAAAAAACACTGACGTGTTGCTCAGCAATCCTCAGTAAAGCTGAGTAAGAAGTTTCAGACAAATTAGAAACTTCATGCTAGGCTCTGTGTCCACATCTGGAACGTAATATAAAAATCATGTAACTCTTATTGCAAGTAAATTGGAACTACTGATATGTTAGCTTCATGACTGTCGACCTCCTTGCCCAAAGCCCCCAGAACAAACACCTGTATGTCTTTGAATGGGGCAATTCGTAAGTTGGGTGTCAGAAAAACTGCAGGAAAAAAAAAAATTCTTCAGTTCTCTCCACTACCTTTATTTGACCTCTCCTCTTTCCCTCCCACATATCACCTTAGCCACCATGGTAATGGCTGTTTTAAAGCAATGTCTCTCCTTTAGTGTGTTAATACTCATTTCACTTGGAAGGGGTAACTTCCATACTCCAGTTCCCAGATCTGAGTCATCCTCCATCTTCTGCCCTCTGTGAGTGTGTAAGTATTTAAAAGTAAAATGATAAAAGAGGGATTGAAATGATCTCTCCTGCCCCTCCTTCTAAAATCTTAATGCAAGTGTTTTTAAAATGCAGTCTGTCATGTCTATGATTCTCTAATAAATACCAGCCTTACATAAAAAGTTACAATTTTCTATTTTGTTGGGAATAAAAGCATTTAATCTAAAACAAGTTATTCTTTCCTTCAGAAGCCTACTTAAAACTGTGAAAAATTCTTTTCTCATATAGCTGTAGTTTTCAGCTATTTCACTGGTTTAGCACAAAAAAAAAGTGCATTTGTTGTCTGCATTTCAAATATGCAACATAAGTTTATCAGATAAAAAAATCTGACCAATTCTTTGGTTTATGTCATTTTTTAAGAGCTGAGATTTCAATAAAGTAATTGCCAGAACATGCTATATCCAAGTATTCTGTGACAAACACAGGAGACTGAGCCTTGCACCAAGACTGAGACACTATCACCTAGAGTAGGCATTAGCATTTGCATTCCTCCCTTCAAAGGGTGTCAAGAATGACATTGTCACAGAACCACTCTTTCCATTATTACCTGGGAAAAACATGAAAAATGATCAAATGTGCTTCTGAGAGGTAGCTGAGACTGCTAATGGAAAAAGTGACTTGTGCTACAATGGCATAGAAAATGTTCATAACTGGCATTTGAGGAAGGGCAATGACACTAATACTTCCATCACAGACTAATTTGCACCCTGAAGTGACATTATGTTCCAGTAAGATAACCCATGACCAGTAACAAGGTGCTAGACAGATGTGCCACAGCTGGTTACTACCTGAAGCCAGTAGGTACACAGCACTCCAAGTGGATGCTGCATGGGATGGGGGGTGTTCCTATAGCACAGCACTGCTGCAGAGAGCTGCAGAGCAGTTGTGGCTGTTCCATGAGCCAGCCTGTTGTGAACAAGTACAAGAGGGACAGGGTAAATCAGACATGCTCACATGAGGTTTAGTCCAAGCTACACTGCAACACATTGTGAAGGCACTGCATCCAACCAGCTTCAGCAGCATTTCTTGGTATGATATTGGGTTTTGTTGCACTAGACTGGGGTGTTATAATGCATTGTTGTACCTCATGAGAGACAAATCATGCTGTCCTGATCAAAACACTTCTTTAATTACTGGCCTCTGAGGGTTATGTTAGCAGCTGCCCTATGGCACTTTATGGTGCATGCATGAATGGAATGCAAAAAGCACACAGCAAAACCCAAATTTCCCCCAATTTGTAAAGAGGTGTACACATGTTGTCTTCTTTTGTGATGATACTTCTAAAATATGATGTGAGCTGACAAGAAGGCATTTTAATAGTATTTAAGGGTTTAGTACATAAATTCTTCATTTATATTCTAAAATGCTACAGGATCAACAAAATCTAAAACATTTTATATAAATATACTTTTATGGTAATGTATAGGGTGTCAAAATTGCACATTTGGAGAAGAAAAAAAAATTATTATCCAGCAACTTTTTTGCAAGTGTTTTCTAAATCCATAATAGCTACATACATGACAGATACAGCTTTCTCACCAAAATGTTACGTTTCTGTGTTCATACTAACTACTACAAAACATTTTTGTTTAATTAAAATAGCAAAAGTTGTTTGTATATTCTAGTATTGAGTAAAAAAGCGTTAAAACATGTAAGAGAGACACAATAACAGAGTCTAATAAAATGGAGAAAGAGCAAGACAAAAAACAATATTTGGAGGGGAACTCAAAATATTTTTACAATCGATAGAAAAGAAAGAAAAAAGGGGCACAGAGGAGGTAAGTGTAGTTAGTAGACAGAAGATTTATTTCTGACAATATACAACAAGGAGCATCAATGAAGACATTTGTCTAGTTTGAAGAAAAGGAGATTGAGGAGTGACCTCATCACTCTACAGCTTCCTGAGGAGGGAAAGTAGAGGGGGAGGTGCTGATATCTTCTACCTGGTATTCTGTGATAGGACATGTGGGAATGATTCAAAGTTGTGCCAGGGGAGGTCTAGACAGGCCACAATGAAGTATTTCTTTACCAAGAGGGTGGTCAAACACTGAAACAAGCTTCCTAGAGAGATGCCTGATGCCCCAAGTCTGACAGTAAGAGGCTTATAGGCAATGTCCTTAATAATTAAGTATAATTTTTCAGCCCTAAATTGGTCAGGTCTTTCTATCATTTGATCGTTGCATGTCCCAACTGAAATGGTCTATTCGGTTCTATTGACAAGCAGCAAGTAAGGCAGGAGAGGAAAACTGGTGTAGACAGGTATGACATGGGGAGGGGAGGGAATTAGAAAGAGCTTGGTCTTCAAGAAGTCAGAGAGGACACAAGTGAGAAAAATAAGAAAAAGAAGCTTCAGTGACAGGGGAGAAAGGAAAACATTATGGAAACTGACCTGTCATGACAGATAGAAAAACCAACAGGACAGTCAGCAGCAGACTTGGAAATAAGAACTGGCAGTGAAACGTGAGGAAGGGCTAATGAAGGTTGCTTTACAATGTGCTGGGTTTGTGATGATGACAGGACATAGAGGAAATGCAAGGAAAATAGCTGGATAGGGAACCTGAGTAAGGAATGAGTGATGATGTGTTGGGAAGCTGGATGTCATTGTTCTTCATTACTACATTGTAACTGATTAAGATGTCAATTCTCACGTGGGATAAGGCTGTGTTTCCTAAAGCTGAGTTGGGCATGATATCCCACCAGGGTTGTGTGGATGCTTTGTACTGTTCACCATAGAAATAACCTCCTGCAGCCCATGCAATCAGTCTTTCATTTACAGAAGCAACTCTTCTTTTAATCACAGTCACCCTTAATAGCATCCCCTCTCAAATCTCATTTCTCAGTCAATCAGTGTCCTTCAACAAGTCTCCTCTTGTTTTTCTGCCACAACTGCCATTCACAGAACACTGGATTATGCTATAGGTAGCCATGTCTATTTGGACATGTATTTTAATGGATAGTCTGAATTTAACATTGGGTTAAATTCAGGGACACACTAATTGAGAAGCACAAGACAGAAAAGACAGCAACCAAGCTTCACATTTAAATGAGCGTTTGCTAACACTGCAAGTATATGAAATTCAAGAATCGTGTATATCTTACGTTTGTTCCTGCCCAGGATAAACAGACCTGGCTCACTGTTTGCTTATTCGGCCACCAGCACCATCTCACGGGGATGAACATGGTAAGCTACAGCTACTTAGCTAGAAGAGACCCCACCCATCTAGGAAGACCAGCATGTCCTGAGTCAAGAGGCTTCTCCCACATCTCCTGTTCCCTGGTGCTTATACGGGCTTTTCACTTATTCCTCGGTTTAGCAGGAAAAAATACTTTTTCTGTTTGCTGAGGCTGCACACAGGCTTCTATCCCTCCATACACTGCACTCATGCTTGCATTCCAGGCAAACTCAACTCCCTGAAATCCTAGCTGGATATGGGGGGAAGGTCATCAGAAGAAGAGTGATATCATTCTCAGCTTCCCAATGGTCTGTAACTTCATTCATTGTCAGGCTGGGGAAGGGGCCAAACGAGACCAAAGAGCACCTAACACATCAGATTTATACAGCACTCACTGCCTTTTCTTGCCGTCCAATGTAGATACCGCATTCATCCAAGGAATAAGAATGAACAGTCTTTCAAGAAGTGCCCTAAAAAATGTAAGTGTAGTATTTTTCCAGGAAAAAGGATTCTAATTTTGGGTCTCTAGTGACACGTGAGGCAGTGATAATATAAGCTAGGAAAAACAGGAGCAAAAGCAAAGATGTTCTTAATGATACACAAAATTCTAATTAAAATGTCTCAGCAAGCACTGAAATTTATTTGCCACTGATATTGTGACATGCATACTAAATTTAATGTGTAATCAGTGCTAATCCATTCCAACCCTTGCAATATCAGCAACATTAATGCAGACCACAAGTAGAATTACAAAAATAATGAGGACAGCTCTGAAAGACAGTTTAGAAAGGTCCTCTAAATATCATCCAAGACAACACTGAGATTACAAGAAATTCTGTGACCTCAGAAAACTGTCTTGTTCCCTTTCAGGCCTAATTGAAATCTCTGCAGCTAGGATGCAGAATTTATTCCTTTCAACAAGATATCACTATTAAGGTAAAGTGTCAACACAACTGCTACAATTATTTCTATCTTAACAATAAAGATTCTTCATGCTTGCCTACAGTCCAGACCAGGACTTGTGTGTCTGTAGAAACCTAATTCATTTTTTCTACTGGAGAGGACTGCATATATATTTTAAAGGGCTTACTTTTCTTGGTCCTGTTGCTTCATTTGTTCTTTATAAACAGGATATACATGTACAGTTCTAAGATCTCTTAGCATGCATATATTGTTTAATAAGATAACTTGCTTATGATTTAATTAATGCCAAAACAGAAGCACCTACAAATATTTTTAATGAGCCAGCTTGAAATGACTTACAGTTATTCATGTGGCTTTATTTTTAAAAATGTATCTCAACTGCTTCCTTAAGGATTGTGAGGACCAGTTGAGCAATCAGTTGAGGATTTTTTTCATAGTTTTACAAGATTTAGCATCTGTCAGACCAAAACCTGTTTCCTAAAGAACATAAGGCCTGACCTTGAGTGGAAAATAAATCTCAAGTTGCAATTATGAACATTACAATTTCTCCGCTTTCTACAAAAACTTGCCAAGAAAGTTAAATGAATTTCAGAAATATGTAGAGACACTGCTGTTAAGTTACATGGAAATCTGAATATACAAATTCCTTCATGATCATCTTCTAAAGTATCCTAAAATCCAAGTCAAGTGTATTTTAATGTTGCACCGATACAGACCTGCTTTCTTCTCTAAAAGGCCACCAAAATGCCACTGAAGTTAAAATGGATGAGTTAACCTTTTGAAAAGTACTCACAGCACCACAATTATTCTGACCTTTGACTGTACAATCCTTTAACTGTGCTAGCTATTAATTTAATGTCCATTTGTAATTTTAAAAATTATTACTACACGATTGAAAACATTTGTTTGGCAATCCATCACCATGACATGTAGCAGTTTGCAACAATGAAGTATTTTGGTACTGGCTGTTTTAATTATTTAACCAGTAATAAATAAGGCAAGAACCTATATGTAGGGAAGACAAAAACTACAAGAGGGGCAGAAGCCCACAGAGAATTGATGTGAAATGTTTTACAACCATCTTAATGCATAAAGCTGTTTTGATGGATAGATAGGTATTGAGTTTTTTTTAGAAAAGAAGGCAAAAACATAAAATCAAATGTGCGCAGCCTCCCCACAAAAAGTTGATGTGGTTGTGGCTCATCCTTCAGCAAATAGAGAAGAAAAGCTCACCTCCACAGCCTTGGAGACTTCAGTTGTAAGAGGAGGAGAATGGTCTGGATTCCAGTAAATCCTGTACGGCCAAGGTAGAACAGGAATTCTTACCTTGATTCTGTTCATAATTAAATTGAACTTGCACTGACTAGCACTTAAATGTTATCAAAAGTAATGAAATACCAGTCTATACCCCAAATCCTTCTGAGTTTGGTGATTGATACAGATTGCCAGTTACCTGTCTCCTCCACTGACAGCAATTAACCTGTTGATTTTTATCAACTTGTATGCCTACAAGTTGAAGCACTGGTGACAGTACATGTTGGTCAGCAATGTGACTTCACAGCCCAAGTGATCTCTTGGGCACTTGTGCATTTCCTGAACATTTTTTCTACGTGCCCCCCTCTCTTAAATGTAGAGAATCTAAGTTTGCCAAGCCATGTCAGAGAGGCAATGTCCAGCCCTGAAGGTTAACCAAGTCAGAACAGACATCTGCCCAAATCCCATGTTGAAACATTTTCATAATGGGAAAGGAAACAGACTCTGATGCCTAAAGGACTGATATAAATCAGATGTGAAATTATCACATGCAGCCAGTAGAAGAGCATAACAGCAGCAGCAATAACACAAAACTATTTATTACTAAGTTCCACTGGCTATGGCAGTACATCTTAACCTACTTCTCAGTAAGAACCAGTGAGTAATCAACATTAGGTCTTAAAAGTCACTCGTGCACTGATAAATATAAAGGCCAGAAGGCAAAAGCATCCAGAACTCAGCAGTTCAGTCACCTACACTTCTGTCAGCACTTCCTTACCAACTGCAAATTTTTGAAACTGTAAAATAGAAAGATGTCAGTTTAAAAAGGATGCAAATTAGACAACTTAAGCAAAGTAAGACAAAAAATGTATCATGAGCCAGATGCTAGATATTGAGTAACTCTCAGGAACTGCAATGCACCAACCCTGAATGCAACCACAAAACCCATTATAAACCACAACCAGTGCATGTAGCTCTGTTTAAGAAGGTAGAGTATTCAAAAGATACCCTTTGATTAACAACATTATTATTTTAACTGTTTTGTAGGAATCTTAGAATAGCTCACTGTCTCTTACAGCAAGGTGAAAGGATAATACTGTAGCCTGACCTTCCTATTCAAAAGAAACCCATACATCATTTTAAGTTATTTTACTGCCACTGTATTATTTACTGCAACTTTAACGTCTCTCATTTATCTAACATTCTCCAGATATGCATTTAAAAAGAACTCTGGGAGTTGATGGTGAATATAATTTCAGCATTGATTAATCTTTCAGCACATAAGAACTGTGACAAGTCAGTCCTACATTCAAACTTTGATGAGATTTTTAATGACTGAAGAAGCAATGAAACTTCCAAGAAGATCACTAGAAACATGCCAACTTACACGTGAGAAAAAAAATAAAAATCCTAGAAAGGAGATATTTTAGAGGAAGGGAAAAAGTCATCACTGAATTTTCTAAAGAGGTGAGAAAATTGACATGTAGGCAGGTTTAAATCACAGAGGAAATAAAGTAAATATCAAATGAGAAAAGCTGACTGCTGCATCCCAGTGGAAATGCCTTAAATTAAAGCAGAGAGATGCAAGAGTGAGAACTTACAACAGTAACCTTTTGAGATCAGGTCTGCATTACAAAACTATTTGCAAAGGATAACTAAACCTATTTCATCCTGTGTACATGGTTCAGAATTAAAGGCTAGATATTGAGACAATTCCTCCTCTGGCTGTTCTCATAGTCTGAGTAGCAGGAATCTAATGCAGTCATTCATGAACCTGAAGAGCTAGACTGAAATTTGATTATATTAAGATGAAAAATGTTCACAAAAACTTCCATTAGATATGTTATTAAATTATCAGATTAAATATATAAGGACATAGCCATGACTTTAAATATGATATCCTATGAAGTCCAGCATTTTTGCTGCTAATGGAACCTTGAAAACATGTCAAATATATCCGATATATTATTCATCAAGTTGACACCTTGTCTGGCTGGCAATTTTATACTTTTCTGTAGATATTCAGAATATGTATTTCTAACAATTGTTTCAAAAGAAAAAGTCTTGTCAGGTGTGCACTGATGGACACAACTACCACCTAAATATTTACTCCTGCTTTCAGAAGAGGTTGTGGAAAGTAGCAAGGCAGAACACCACAACTGTGCTGTCCCATAAAAGTGCATCAAAGAGCACCAGAAGTTGGAGTTTTTTAATGCCAATTTGTCAAAATCAAACTATTATGTAGAGAACTGAATTATTTCAATAAAATTATAGCAGAACTCAAAAGCAGATCTTCAGTGGAAGCTAAGAGAACCAGCTTCTCAAAAGGAAGTTCCCCTGGTTTTCTGTCAACACATTTAGCCACTTAGCCAGCAACTTGCTGAAGGCTAAAACATAGAAGTTAGCCCAGTCCCATACATGCAGGTGTTCCATTTACCATCTCTTCACCCAGTTTACCAAGCGTAAGACTGAATAGCTTAATTGTCATGATATTGCAATTAAAAATGCCCAATGTATTATATTTCCAAAATAAAAGAAGTTCTTAATTGATTTCTCACATTATCCCGCAGGCTAGATTTACGTTTAATTAGGCCACTGGAAACTCTTTTCCAAACTTAAAATCATCATACAGTATTACAGTTTCACTGGGTTCAATGGCTAAATAACATTGGGAGTTGCATCACCATTTCACTTGGCAAATAACTGCACTTAGGGTCTTATGTACTGAGACATAATAATGAAAACATAGGTAATTACCAATATACAAATTTAAGAGATCATATAGTTTTTCTGCAACTTTACAATTCAATATAACTTGGCATTTTGGTCTTCTATATTGGACACTGTGTTACTCCTGGTCTTAAGTAATGCTTACTATTATCTGCAAAGGTGAGTAAACTTCAATTTATTCAGAAGCAAGGATGATTCTCTCAAAGCATAAATCAAAACAGTTCTCTTACTGCCAAGATCAGTGGTGAAAATTTAAGATGTTATCTTAACATCTTCTGAAAAACCACCAACAGATATAATTTGCGACTGGGGCAAAAAAAAGTTGTAAAGTTTATCCACCTTCTCTCTGTTCAGTGTAGGACCATAATAGTTCGACAGCAAAAAGATCAGCATTTGGGAATTAGCAGATAAGAAGAGAAAACTTGCCAGGCACTCTAGACATCAGTTTCTGTTACCCAGAATTGAAAAGCTTTGATTTCATTCTATGCTGCAGTCAAAAGAGGTGATTGTTTCTCATGCTCACTAACACTGCAGTGGCTCCAGGAATACACTAAATAGAAGCCCTTTTTTTTTTCTGGTCATACATGTTTAAAAGCAAGGCGTTTACAGTTGTCTGTTCACACATCCTATGTGTATTTCAGAACCTGGTTTTGTAATGAACATTACATGTACTAGATTTTCATGCACAAGATTTTCCATTAGAAGAAAGGAATTTTGATCAGTCCATTGCAAGAGATGAAAAATAATGGAATAGTTTTTTCAGGGATAGAATTCTAATTCAATAATAACAACATGCATCCCTCCTGTTAAACACCAAATTCATCCAGCCCTAACATAACATTCACTGGCATAATAGCAGTAAGAATGCACAATAAGATCTCAAGTAATACAGCTATTTCCTTCTTAGATGCTATAGAGACATGAAACACAAAGCTTAGACATGGAACATGTTGATCTAGGAAGCTAAAGTATCTTAAAAATAGTAGATATAAAAAGCATAAGAAAGTAAACCTCTCAAAAAACCTTTTCAGGGACACAAATGGAATAAAAGCTTCTGGAACTTGAGAAAAAAGTAGTTCCCAAGGACATGTGGTAAACTATCATTTATCATCCTCATTAAATGTGTGATATATATATATTGTTAATAACACATTTTACTCTCAGTGGTATGTGAACTGGGATCTGAAAGTAATACAGTCATTTGTAAAACCAGCATATGTCCTTGTAATGTGGGAATATCCTCTCAAAACTGTATTTTGGCTTCATTGGATATAAAAATGTGAAAAAACCACAACAATCTGCCAGTTATTAATAATCATGGACAAATTTATGGATTCACAAACTATAATTCCTGTAGATTTCCCATGGAATGTTATTTTACTATTTATTCAGTTCTGTAAAACTCCAATTTATGAATTGCTTATTCCAGTAAGATATTTTAGAAGTAATCTCTACTGATAACCATCGTCATGGAAAAACCCAAAATTTTTATTTATATATATGTGCAGTGTGTGACTCAAATACTGGATTTCTTCTACTGTTCTGCTTACAAGTGTGTTTTAGTGTAATAAATACTAATATATATCTTCCTAATTTTCAGAATTATTTCTCACAAAAACCTTATAAACAATGAGAAATCATTGCACCACAGGTGTGTACTCATTGCATTCACAGATAACTAATTAAAAGTCAAGAAAGCCTAAAGAAATTTCCTCATAACACAAAAGTTCCATTTTCCCTGCAACAGTCTTCAACAAATAAATATCACTATATTTATTCTGTAGCATGTTAAGTAGGATAATATTATGATGGTTAGGGATCCACCAAGAATGGTAATCCAGCAGCAGCATTTACCCCTTTGGCAGGAAAGCCCAACTGCACTTGAAGCAGAACTTCAAAAAACCCGTCTGGACATGGTCAGGGGCAAACAGCTCTAGGTGGCCCTGAGTTTGGTCCAGTTGACCTTCAGGGGTCCCTTCCAACCTCAACTGTTGTGAGATTCTTGTGAAAATGGGAGCTGTAAACCCCTGTTGTTAAAGCACAGTGAAACATGCAGCTGTTATTACCAGAAATTGGTACCTCACGTTATGTCGTACTTCAGAAATAAGACCTGGGGCCATGCTCTTCTCATTCATTAGCTGTGATTAGCCAGTCTGTCCCAATTACCTTTGTGCAATCTAATCTAGGATCCAGCAAACACTTCGGAGATATGCTTACCTTCAGGTACATAAACAATCCAGCAGAGTCAACCAGCACTTTTATATGCTTGAAGGCAAATATGCCCTTTCATTTATTTTAGATAAATGCTTTACATATGGATAAATGCCTTTAGAGCAATATGATGCTCAGGATTTATGATTTACTAGAGTTTATTACTCTTGGGAGCAGTATCTGCATTTTGAACTCAGAACCTGTCATGTTAAAATAACACAAAACCAGTGAGAAGAAATCACATACCTACTCTGAGTCAGTTCAAAGTCAGCATATGATCTCTCAACAGTAAATTTGTGGAAATTATTAATAATTTACTTGCCATTCATAATTTACTTGAGTTTTTTTGCCTTTTTTACTTACTAGTGAAATGTTTGAGTGGATCACAATTTTCTCATATTTATTATTCATTACAACTATTTGCTGAATAATTTCTGCAAACAGTTCCTCTTTTGTAGCTCAATCCCATTGTGAATGTTTATTATTCAAAATTTAGTCTGTGAAACTAATTAAGTCATGTATTAGACTTTGTTCAGTGTTTGCCTGAACATTATTCTTATAACCAGTATGAGTTCTCCAAATACCCTCCTCTCCAGTATGAACTTAAATTGTATTCTTCTGTGAACACTCCAGTAAAGTTTATTTGCTAGAACATTCATAGAAAGCAAACAGCATGAAACAACTGGATTTTAAAATCTGTACAAATATTGGGGAAGAATTTTTCTTCAGGACCAACTAAGCCTACCAACAGAAGAAAGTACAATCTCACTTACTGAGCTGTTACTCAAATGACTGAACATGAAGATCCCATTCTTCTCCTCATAGTGATAATAAGGAACACTGCAGTATCAAAAGCAGATGCCTTCTTTTTGCACGTTTCTTGTACCCAGTTTTCACAAGTATTCCAAGCACTACTTAAAGGAACATGGCAATAATTTAATTGCTACATTACTGCAAGATGACTCTAAGACAGCTAGCGTTTTACTGGGAAGGAGAAAAGGAAAAGGGAAAAGTACAAAACGAAAGTGTATACATCACACACCTCTTCTAGAGCCTCAGAACTTTCACATAACTGACCTCCAAGTGTTTGTAGAGATTCTCCTCACATGTCAAGAACTTAAAGCCTTTTCATTTTGTTTTTCTGGTTTTAGTTCAAATTTTTGAGACTTGGCATACATTTGATCACATTGTCAGACTTCTTGCAGTAACCATTAGGACCCAACAATTTTTTGAGACCCCCATTCAGCAGCTGGGGCTTTAAGGACAACACCAGCTATTGAGAGACATGCAAAGAATACAAGAGACCTGCCATTGTTGAAAGGCAGTAGTGTTGCAGAGCTCCTTTACAAATTTGAGAGAGGCAAATTATTTGCCCAACTGCACACAGCCACCCAGCAACACACATCAAGTTGCTGCTCAGGACTGTAGCATTAAGAATTAGAACTGAAATAAGATCAAAGTGACCCACAAACTCACAAAACCCTTTCTGCAGAGGGATGAATTTTACAGTGACTCACCCCTCAATGGTTAATTAAATCTAAACTCAACACCAGTAATACCATAAATACTAGCAATGATCTGATTCAAAATTTGGTGATTGCTAGAATTAACAGTTCCACTGGATTCTAAAGAAATCATTTAGAATTTGACTCTGGGAAACAACTCAAAAAAAAAAAATGTACAAATGAAAAACAATTTTTAAAATTTTCCTCCATTTCCACTAGTGGATACTAAAACAACTTTGTTTCCAAGTTTCCATATCTTTGTTTCCAAGAAAAATCTCACATTTTCTCATGGAATTGCTAGTTACACTCTTACCAGTGTGCTTTCATCTTTGTGTTAGTGCCACTCTAGTTTACAAAATGGGAACGGTGCATTGGGAAAAGTGGTTTAAAATGAAAAAGCATTTGAAGCACAATACTGATTCAGAATAGTAGAAAAATACAATAATTAGGATGCATTTTAACCAGAAAAAAAATAACAGGAGAGAAAAGTTGGATTCCTTTTTTGTCAAAATCTCTTTTGAGAGATTTTTGTATTAATTTTGCACAATTTACATATTCTGTAGCCATTTTCTCTCCCCCAATAATATGAATATTTATTCTAGAATCATCACTCCTCACATCTCCTACAAGTTAATGCTTTTTTCCAGCTGGAAACCTATGCACTGGTTACATTTCTTATTATGTCTTCAGAAATACATTGCACGTAGACAATTTTGGGGTCTTTTTCCTTCCAGGTTAGGAGCTGAGATTTTTCCCTTTCTTATGTGTTGTCTTGGTGTGAATGGTGGCACAGACAATAGCACACACAGCATTCCCAGAGGGAAGTGTAATACATTTCATGTCACTGGGCTAACCACAGTTAAGAAACTACATGCTGCAAGCTACATTATAAACTATTACAAGCATTTAGCTGCCATTTCTGAAAATTCATAATTTTTACAGCCTCATCAAGGAAGCTTCTTGTCTAATGTGGGTGTTTTTAACTTAACTTTGATGCCAACTCCCAAGCCATAGCAAGGGACCACAGCTAGAACTGGTCACAGCAAATTCACTCTAGACTGCGCTGTCACCGGGTTTCGTGTTCACACCACATTTTATAAGACACTGTGAATGCTAATGAATCTTGCAGTGAATTTCCAAGATGCTATAAAGAGATACATCGCTTCCACTATTTAAGCAAAAAAAGCTTTAGTGAGTGCCTGCATAAGATCAAGAAAATTCTTAAAGTACTTTATTATCGTTATCCTTTAAACTAAAAGAAGAATAACCACAATGGATTTCTAGTACAAATATAGCTGTTTGGTCACAAGATGTCAGACCTTACACCTCCTTTCCAAATACATTGTACACCATAGGTACTTGATGGCCTTCTAGCTTAGACTTCTTCAGGTGCATTTGCTGGCCACTTCACGTCCTCAGACAGTGGAGATAAAGTACTAAAAGCTAAACATGTATCCTGTGATTCTTCCCTTTCTTCCTACTGGTTCTCTTTAGAAATATAGCAGTTAGCTCTGAAAACTATTTTTGAAATCAATTCTAATGGGCCAGAGAATTGAACCTCCTTGAGGTGTGGTTCTCTCTGTGTTGTCAGGATGGGTTCATCGGGACAATCTCTATCTTTCAGCAGTTCTTCAAAAACCTTTTAGTAAGCCTGCAATAGCACTGCCAGAGAGATGTAGATAACTGACACTGATTACAGAATGAAAATTCTATCAAGCTTACTTCCAATTGCTGACAAAGAATACACACAGAATTATTGTGCATACTTCACTGGAAGAAGCAGCGTTATTTTATTTATTACAAATCTCAGACATTTGGGACTTTAATCTTACGGGACAGAGTTATTTTTCCTTGGGTTATCAAAATACAGAATAATTTTGCAAGCAGTTATATGTTTTGCAGTCTTCTTTCCTGAGCCTTAAAGCAAGCTCCATCAAGTTAAAAAAAATTTAATAATATCTAACTGTCTGACGCTGCTGCAGGTCTATAATTGTGTGTCACCTTGCAACACTACGTTGTCTAAATCATTTCTTTTTCCTTTTGGCAATCTACTGAATAATTCCAAATACTGGTGATGAAGGATTACACCTAGATAAATATTTCTTATTAAAGTATTGTACAGGAAATAAAAATTCATATTCAGATGTAGACAACATTTTGCTGAAAGACATTTAATATTAGTTTAGAACCTTCTTACTGACAGCTGCTCAGCAGGACAAAATCTCTTCATTTGATTAGAGTCTTCAGGGAGTCTCATGAAAGTTGTTACTGAGAAAGAGTAATTAGGGTACTCCCTCACTTTCACCCTCAGTAATGGGTTTATCTAAATGTGTATGGAGGCTTACTTTTAATGTTTTTAATCTACAAATATATAGACAGGATAAAAACTAGAGGAACTTAAGGTTTCTTTCAACCCAAACTATTCTATGATTTTATGATTTATGAAGGGTATGGTTTTATTCATATAAAAACCAACAAAGGATAAATAAAAAACAAAAAGATAAAGTTTTATAAATTCAAGTAGTTGCATTAAATTGAAATATAGCAGAAAATCTGAATGATAAATTGAAAGACAATGTTAGTAAAGTTAGTAAGTTGCTTCAAGGTGCAGTTCAGTATGATTTGCTGACTTATTGCTACCACCATCTCCATTTAGCTGTAATAAACTACAGACTGTAGCCCTGTGTCACCTGGAAAGGAGAAATTTCCATGACCCCTAGTCTGGGGAGATTCACTCGACCCATAGTATTTAATTTGTTCATTCTGCCTAACCAATCTTTGCTTCTCACTAATATTTAATGTTTAGAACAACCTCTGTACTTATTTAATGTCTTCCCTTGCCCTGGTGACCTAGAGATACATGAATCAGGCCTAGAAAGATGGCAAAGGCCATACAAGATAAAAATGAACAAAAACAAATTAGCCACTCAGATTCCCCTAAAGAATTGATTATTTTCTAAAAAAAAAAGTTTACTTTGAAGTCTTTCCACCCATGCACTGTGTCCACCTATTAATATTGAAATGCCAGGTCCTAAGGAGATAGGGTTCAATTTACTTGCAGAATACTGAATATTCTGTTCATGACCATGGTATTGCCTCCCTGCATTGTGGTTCATTATGAAGTGTAGGGTGTGGGCTTATTCCTGAGTCTCGTGGGAACACTTCAAAGATGAATTAGATGTATATTATGAAGAATTCCAAAACCCAAAACACACACAAAACTAATTTTCTCATTCTTATGTCATGGATTAGATTTCTTTTCAGTTGGATCACAACTGACCACATATCCACATTGTCCCAATGAAAGTGTATTAAAAAATTCTTCATTCTGTTCTTGACACTCATTTTCCTGAAGCTTAATTTAGACTGATGTACTATCTTGTGTATCTGCTTTTTATGTCCCTTAATATACATGTCCTACAACTTCAGTTGGAAAAAAAACCCAAACAACAGCAGCAGCAGCAGGATTCTGCCTGTGAATTTATTCAAGGTATGATCTCCCTCCTCTTCCATTCTATACATAAAAGCTGAGCAAAGCTCAGTTTTGCTGCCATAAACACTGATTCCATCTAAGGGTTTGGATAAGACAAAGTGTTTATCCTGACCTGAGCTGAAAGTATTTGTAACTAACCGCACAAATAGACAGGATTTAGGATGTTAATTAGGTGTCGTACTGCAATGCTTAACTCGTAATTCCACATTCAATGGACTTTAGAGAAAAGCTGGCTTAAGAAGTTCCTGCCTTTCCTTTGAAGCACTGTAACTGCTTGTGAAACTCTGCTATAAACCATGTCACGAACTGATCCAGGTTAAAAATAACTGTCCAGAAAAAACTGTTTTCCCAAGTTAGTACACGAGTATAGTATACATTTCTACCAATACAGTTGGGAGAGCTGCCTTTTACCACATTCGGAGAGGACCACATGGTCATGGGTGGTTAAAGCAGTCCAGCATCAGAGCCCACCACGTCCAGACTTTTAGCCCCAGAGCAGGGGCTTGCCCACCCTTCCACCTTGCAAGAGAAGCTCTTGGCTCTGTATTTCCAAATTTTCTAAAGCAGACTGCTCAAATGAGAACAGAAAAAAAAAAGTCCATTTACTCAGAAATTTCCAGCTTTTATCATCAAATCACTTTTTTAGCAAAGATGTGTAGAAGATATCACCAGATAAGAATTCTGAAATATGTCATTAGGTCAGTGCAGTGTACCTCAATGTGGACCTGAAACACTGATATAATTTTAAAACAAAAAATAGCATGGGCTGCTTCATGTAGATACCAAGCATGTGCATTTTGCAGGTGTCTGGAGTAAAAATGCCAATAGGGGTTTTACGCTAAACTCAAGAAAAAAGATTATGAGAAAGATTTCCATATTACTTGAATAAGATGACTTCTTATATGGGCATAAGAGTGAAAATTAAACATATCTCTCACTGACTCCTACTTATTGGTGAAATACCAAGCATCAGCATTTTATAATTTAAAAAGAAAAATCTTGTCACTGCAGTGCACAGAAAAGATGAGGTTTAGAGGGTGAAAGCTAGCTGGGTAGAGAATTACCTTAATGTTTGTAATCCCACTTTCCTTTGCTACAGAAATGAAAGAAAGTCTAGGTCTTATGTTAAAGAAAGTAGAGCAGAGAACTGAATTTTCTTCATAGTTCTGCCATTGCTTCCTGCATGAACCCAGGTATATTGGTGCAGTCAAATCTGCTGTGTGTTCTGAGCAGTTTGTATTCTGGTACACAAAGGTTTAGGTTTGCAGAACTTTTAAGAATTCATAGGTACGAGTTAAATGAATTGACTTGCTAGTATTATAACTCCAGCTCTGGACAAATATTAAAAATTACATTCTTTGATAAATAAGGTAATGTTTACTTCACATTAGTCACCCAAACTGGTCTGTGCTTTGAGGATATATTATTGTCCCATAGTACCATGCTGTAAAACAGAAATAATAATAAACACTCATTTTTCAAGAGTATTATGAAATGGAGACACTAACATTTGTAGTTTTGATGGAGCCCATCAGTCTTAGGAGGAAATCAAGTGTCCTATTCAAAGAAAGATTTGAATGCTGCAGTGAGCCAGGGGGCCACAAACTGAATGAAGCGTGTTTTTAAATGACATGTTTGCAAACTGTCTGTTAAATGAGTACTATCCATCTTGTGACCTGAATGAGGCAGGCAGGGAAAGACTTGGAGAAGAATAGTGTGCTCTCACATAATTAAAGTCTGTATCATAATACAAATGCATTCCAGTCCAAATACTTTAAAAGTTTGGCTAAGTTCCTAGCAAATTAATAAAAACTGTTACAATGAGACGTTCTGGGAATTGTAAATATAGCCTTGTTTCCTGTCCTAAATCTAACATACACTTATAACAAAAATCCTCATAAAACTAATGAAAAACTTTGCAAACTAACACAAAAACGATCTGGAATAGCATTCCAATGCTGGAAGACCAAATCTTTCAAAAGGCTTTGTTTTGTGTTGTAAAACTTTGAGACAGAAATTATCGTTTGAAAGAGAGCTTCTTAGTTATTTTTATGCAAGACAAAAATTAGGAATGAAAAAAATCCTATATTGACAAGACCTGTTCATGATTTGAGTCTGGTTATAATCACTCAGATTATGACCTCAGAGTCAGTGCCATTTAATTAGTATTCGAGTGCACGTACTATAGCTGCACTTAGTTACAATCCCAGATTCCTATCTATTATCTAACTGATGATTGCTACTATTTGGCATTCAAACAGCTTCCAAAAAACAGGAAGTGAAAAACCCAACATGAATAACAACTAGTGATACAGCACACTCTTACACAAGTCAAGCTTACAATAAATGCTAGATCTCACAAACATACACAAAAAACCTCAGTCACCCAGGTACCGAACTATCAAAGCAAAAGAAGGCCCTAAACCAAGGGTTTATTCTCTTTCATGAGTGATGCTTTGTGTTTTCTCTTTGTTTAGATTATGAGCTCACATTTTAGTTCTACAGATTAGAAGCTTGTGTGGTAGTGCCCATGAGGCCCAATATCACAGATAAGTCTAAAAAATTGTTAGCTCACTTTTTCACAAGCAATGCTAATGCTAAAATCACAGCACAGTTCAGTAATATGAAAATCTTGATTTAGCCTGTGCACACAAAGGTCTTTTATTTTCATCTAAATGACTCCTTTTGTTGACAGGATTATACTCCTGTGCATTAAAAGTGAACACAAGATTAGACTGAGCTGCTTTTTTACTTAGGACATTTCTCTATTTAGGGCTTCTGACCCAGAATTTTCTTTTTTAATTTAGTTATCCATTAACTATTTTGTTGTTTTACAACCAAATAAACAGTGAGTACTTCAGCTCAATTAAAAGCCCAGTGTAATTTCACTGGTTCTTTGAACAGATCATAACAACAGCATACATCAGTGGTATTGCTGTCAAAATTCCATAGGATTTTGCCTAACATCTGGAAAAGGAAATAAAAAAGGACAAATACACAAGAAGCGATCTAGTACCCATAAAGATCTGATTGTTACCACCTGAGGGCATATTGATTTACCTCACCATTGAGAATTTGTTTGTTGTCCTTTTCTCCATCCTCTCATATGACATCATCTATTTTTAATGTTGACACATTTACATTTTAAAACAACCAAGAGACACTACTTATGTATCTTGCTAAATGAGAATAAAATTCAAACTGAAATGCATCAACTATTTCAGCTGACATCCAACACATCTACTCCTTTCTCTTACTTTCCATAACTCTTTACTTGGATTTATAAATCCTGTCATGTTTTTGGTGTAGCAGACTGTATTGTCACCATAATTTGTGATTCTTTAAAATCTCGCATTATTTACAAGGTATTTGTCTTAGATTTTCAGATTCTTCAATCAAAAATGTTTACAAGAAAGTCTTAATCTCTTTTAGATGCAAATTTAAAGTACACTTTTAGGTGTTACAGGGCTTATAGATTACTTTTTAAAGGCCAAAATAACGAAAGTTATAAAAATCCTGAATGAATACACAACATTAACCAGGCTTGACAGACCACTTTACAGCAATAACCTGAAGTCTAGACTCGTACAGAAATTTTCATCAAAGTCTGTGCTCAACTTCCCGTTTTGCTTAATAGATGAGAGAGTTAGCTAATATGATCCTAAGTCAAAAACGGGACAAATTATGGAATGCTAGAGCATTGGGAGAAATGGGAGTATTGCCAGTAAGGAAGCTAAGTGAGCACAACCCAGAGGGGGATTGCACTGCAAGTGGGAGCCCTAGGAGAAAGAGCAGGAATCAGGGGCTAAAGAGCAGGGATAATAAGCAGGCCACAAGGATAAGGTACAAAAATTTGCAGTGTGAGTAAAACCAGAAGCAACCTGTTGAGTGTCCCAGAGCAATCAGTGCAATTTGCTTCCATGCCTGGTGGGTAGACAGCTATCAGTCAGGCTGACACCACTCTTCAACCCTGGGAGACCAGTTACATCCAGGTGACCAGCTATAACTGAGTATTGAAAAAAGACTACATGGATGTCCATCTGAATTTTGTTAACATAGGACAATTTCCATACACAGGTATAACATGAATACTTAAAATATATTAGATATTGCTATGTAGTAAAGTGGCCTGATTAGGTCATTGAGAGCTTTGAGTTGACAGTGATCTCAGCCCATCGTTTTCTGGTTTTCTAGCCAGAGGCAGATTTCAGTGAGATCCACAACTTTCTCCCTATATGTAGACATATTACTTGAAAGAAGCAGCACTTCATATGTGTGAAAGCAAACATACATGGCTGTACGTAGTTTTATATTTAGGCTGTAGTTTATTTTATATGTTATAGCAGAAAAATTGTCATCATTGACTGTGTGAGCTCATCAGCACAGAGGTAAAAGAGTTATGACACTTCATCTGCAGCTGAAAATTCTGTCAATTGACAGAAAAGGGGAAGAGGTATGTGGGAAATACAGACAGGCAACAGATATAAAGAGACAGAAGTTTAATAGCAAGTACACCAGAGAAAAGGGTATGAAATCCACTTGATACAGGTGAAAGATATCAGCTTACTGCTTTTTATTTATAGATCTGCATAGAAATGCATAGAGCTTTGTCATACAAAAATTAAATTGATGCAGATAGCTCAAAAAGCAGACGTGAGCATTAGAATGAGCTAAATTGTTGTGGAATAGGAACTGCTTTGTCCTCTGGTCATCACAATAAAAATGCAATGAATTATTCTCAAGAAATATCCAATGTCTTGCTAATGAGGCCTAAGGTGTCATTATACAATGCAGAGTGCTCAGACAGGAATCAGTGATAAGCAGATAAGTCTTAGGGGAAAAAAAAAAAAAGGTGCAAGACTAGAAAATACATAACAGCAAAAGCCACACACAGACATATCCAAAAAGGAGGCCTAATACCCTAAGCAAAAAATTTTTTTCTGAAAGGATGTCCTCTCAAAGACCAACATTTTTTATGAACTACTGAAAAGATAAAACACAAACAGAACTTGTGAAGTGCAGAACCACCAGTTAATTTCTGCTGCTCCCAAAATACACCATAAAGGTATCAAAATCCAGAAACGTTATCTCAGAACACATCTTTCATGTTTGTACACACTTAATTGTTCTGATTGATGCAAGACTATTTACTTCATTAATACTTGAATTCTAGAAGGGAATTGAATGTTCTAAGGATTCAAAGATTCAAGAGCAATTGAAGGGACTGTGAGCTAAATCTAAAATATTGCTCAGCTAGCAGAGTATCTCACATACAAACCCAAAAAGGTGGGTGCATTGTAGCAGCTATGATTACTCAACAAAGAAATGCTATTTGGGCTGTCACCACCTATGATTGTTGTAGAAAGGAAGTAAGTTCTGTGAAGACTGAAGTAACAGAACGAATCAGATAATTTTCTGTGAAATTAATTATTATTTTGTTTTTCTCTAAAATGAGCAAAAGGTTTGTACAAGCATAATGGATACATGTGTTGTACTGTACGTGTAAATTCTCATTCATATGGGATAAACCACTGTAGCAATGCTTTGAAGTTAACAAGCCTTCTCAGTTCATTACAGATAAAAATACTGAGTTTCCACCTTCAATATGAAATGAATAAACTGTAAGTTGTGTAAACAACTTTTGAATTTAATTTCTGGTACCACAGAAACAGCAACAGCAATTTCCTTTTCATACATTTGAGATATATAAAGATAGGCAGCAAAGAGTGACTCTTCAAAAACTTCCAAAACTGTTTTTAATTACTTTTCTACATTTTTTTAAAATGAAGGCTTAAGGCAGTTACACATAGCAGAGATTATTTTTACTTCCAAGCACTGTGAAGCAGTAATGGTTTATTACTTTGTACTTGATAGGATGAGTGTTATTTACAACTCTAAATGATTCTGAATTTTGAAAGTCTCTGATTCAATTTCATAAAGCAGCAAAATGATGCTTTAGATTGGATACATAAGAGAATAAGAACTTGCTAGAAAATAGACAACTTGAGAATATTTCTAACAGGAAAACTTTCACCTGATAGAAATAATAAAATGTATTTCCCCAAATGATGTGGAGTTATTTTTACCTGTTTTTCTTCTTATAGAAACATAAAGAAAAATACTTTTAAGATCATCAAGTCCAACCATTAACCTAACACTGCCAAGTCCACCACCTTGTCATTAAGTGCCACATCTACACATCTTTTACGTATTTCCATGGATGGTGACTCAACCACTTCATCGGACAGCCTGTTGCAATGCTTGAGAACCCTTTCGATGAAGAAGTTTTTCCTAATATCCAATCTAAACCTCCCCTAGCACAACTTGAGACTGTTTCCTCTTTCAAAACAGCACTGATTAACTACAAATTCTGATACTCTGCACCACACACCTTCCACCTAACTAAAAAAGTATCAAGCACTTCCCATTTACTGCTGTCATTTAACATAAAAATTTATGAAGTGTTTCTGAGAATAGCTCACTAGATCACATTTACATTGAAAACTCAGTCTGCACGGACTAAGTAGGACTGAATTAATGAATGTACTGTTGCTTCACATACTAAATGTCTGTCACTAAAGGGATAATCTGCAAATGCAGAAGCAGGGACTGGGAGATGCACCGGCTGCAGTCACTGATGGTCCCCTCCTCTGCAGTCTCAAGAAGCTAATCTTGCTCAGTTCAGATTGTTTGATCCGTGTTCCTGGGAATGACTCAGGACCTGAGCAACAAGACAGCACGTGTCCACATTTTGGGTTTTATTTCTCCTCTGTCCCAATTTCCTTCCCAGAAATGCTGTGCTTGTGAAAGGCACAGTGTGACACTCTAGGAGCCTTACATCTCTGCACAGACAAAGACAGTCTGGGTGGCAGCAATGAAGCAAAATCTTCCCTAGAGCATACGCTAGGTTATCAACAAGGGAGGACTACTTCTGGATTAAAGCTCTGGCCCACTGCCATCTACGGCAGAACCCTGACTGAAGTCAGCATAGCCAGGATTTCGTGTCTGTTGCAGCAATTCCGACTCCCTGCCTGTTCTGCCTTGGGACTTCCAGCCAGCACAATAAGGGTCGTAACAGTGCCAGAAGCTTTTGTGTTGTGAACTGCAGGCAGAAGTTCTGAAACCCTTCACATAAAGAACCAAATACTCATCAGCAATTTAAGAAATTTAAGACACTGCCAAACTGTAAGAGATTCAAATCTGCATACACAAGTATGACGTTTCACATTGGCACACCTGCTAAAACACCCGTATCCTGCTTAAGTACTTTCATTATTTTTCTTTTTTATAAAAATGTTATGGCAGAAAAGTCATGTTTTGGTTGAACACAGAGCAAGCAGCAAGTTAAATTATATACTCAATACAAATCTCATGCAATAATGATGAAAGAAGTGTAAAATGACTGTAACAAAAGCAGATACTTTATGAAGTAAAGTCTCCTCTAAATTCAGCATGTGTAGGTAATATAGAAAAAATGGAAGTGCATTCAAAAAAATGAAATTGTAGATTGGACTGGCCAAAAGTCTTAATGAGACTGTAAAATGTTATGATACACCTCTGTTTAAAATATACTCAGCCTTTGTCACTGCATATAAAACAGATAGAAACTTAGCAAGATGTCAGGAACATAATTATAAGTCAAGCTGGCATGGAGTTACAGTGCCCAAAACACAAAAAAAGCCAGTTCTGAGTCCCTGACCTGCGATAAATTTTTGCTGACTTCAGCACAAAGCAAAAATAACGCAAATAATTGTGGGCTGCAGGACTGACTAGACCTTGGTCATTGTTTCATCTAAACACAGTAGAGCTTCAGTTTAGTGAGGTTGGCATGAACTTTGCAACAGCCATTCAAAAAGCAGTCAAAATTCTGCTGCTGCTACTCAATGAAGCATGCAGCATACAGATGCCCTGCTTACCCTATATAACAGTCATTTCAAATGAAATGGATATTTATAGCTGGATTTATTAGACTTATGCTGCCATATACAAATACACACAATACTCTATTAGATTAATTTAGACTAACTTAAGGTGTTGGGGTTTTTTCCTAACTCTGAGTCCATATTTTAAAAGAAGCATTTAAA
Organism: Atrichornis clamosus; assembly: GCA_013400975.1. Taxonomy (NCBI): domain Eukaryota; kingdom Metazoa; phylum Chordata; class Aves; order Passeriformes; family Menuridae; genus Atrichornis; species Atrichornis clamosus. The sequence continues at coordinate 439,314 of WBMZ01002486.1, read as the reverse complement.
AAAAAGTTTAAAGTTTAGAATGGGATATATTTAGAATTCCATTCATCCTTGAAAGGAAAAAGAATTGCTTAAAAAGGCTGCAATTCAAGGTTGTCTAGGAATAAAATTTCTTCTGAAGCACATGACATTTCCAAATGGAAATACCATCAGAGCAAACCAACACTTGAGATTCAATTCTAGGTTTACAGAAACAGCTATAGAAAGTCCTTGGGTAACAGTTTTCAGTGCATAATAGCTGAAGACTGCCAGGAGGTCTTCAACAAACAGCCCTCTTCTCTGCAGTACATACACATTCTTTCTCTATATATGCCAGGGCAAGAAGGCCCAAATTTCATCATCAGCAAGAGCATTGTTCAAGATTGCTGTCTTTTCTAAAAGCATTCCTTCCAGGGAATTAAAAGCGATCAAGTAGTTTGAGAAAAGGCAATCTCAGCCTGGGCTGAATACAAATCAAATATATAAATGAAATTGCACATCACTTAAACTTGCTGATGGGAAGTATTGACAGCAGCATGGCCTTTTCCTTCCCCTGGACTCTTCAAGTCTCACTTGTATAGATTGAAATGATTACCCTGCTCTTCCATACTAGTATCAAGGTGCTCCTGACACTACATGCTGTCAGATTTCAATGAGCTGAAGGGTATCTATTAGAGCAGACTTATTAGTGGCCATTACTTTTAATAGGGATATAAAAGTCACTACTTTGTGTGTTGCAAGGTTGTTTGCTTTCAAAAGAATTATAGCAGTAAACCGTAAATTCAAGTCTGAGTTTCATTTCCAAAGCAATACTATGCTTTCAAAATGATTACGTTATAATTGCTTTCTATCCTTAAACAATAAAAATTAGCTTTCTCACTGTTTTGACCCTGGTCAAGATTTTAAACGGTCTCTTTCAGATCAATGGCTTGAGAATGCTGTGTATTTTACAGTTTATCTCCTACCTGCTTAAAGGAAATATTTCACATTTACTTTATTCCAAACTCAGATTGGAAAATGAGTGATTGATGAGGAAACAGAAGCAGCTCAACTACTGCGGAGAGACAGAATTTTGCAAGAAGCCTCTGAAAAAAATAATGCCAACTTTTATGTTTCTGCAAGTCAAAAAATTTTAATTAAAAACTAGTATATTTGCATCTGCATAAATAGAGCCATTCTGAAAATGGATCGAGATTGCAAATATTTCCTAATTGAAGGAAACCAACCAATGATTTCTCTTCCACTTCAGTTATGAAACCAAGGCAAACCATCTTGCTTCCTATTTATCCCATCACACCCCTTCTGAACTATTTGCCTGACTTGCAGGCTACATCCAACCCAACACAGATTTGTTCAAAGGTGGGATGAGAAGATGATGCATTTTGAACAGGATTTGTTGATGATTGAAGACTGTAACCCAGCCTCTAGCACTGATAACAGCTGGCACTACAATGCTCACCTTGAATGAGACAATATTGGGAAGGTAATCTACAGTTACAGGTAAAAACTTAAGGGTCTACCACATTAAGCTCTAAATTGAATTTAATAGATTGAGGGACAAAGACTAACCAATCTTTTTACACGACTACAAAACACCATATTTGAGTTATGTTTTATTATAAAAAATAGTGATTCTAGCCACTAAAATGATTTTTAATTAGAAAATTATTCAGAAAAAATTTTTTTTAAATATGAAGTTTTAATTCAAACTATTCACAGGGAAATTTAAAAGGAACAGTGATAAAAATCTGACAGAAAACCAATTGCAAGATACTCAAGTTACAGACTTTTTCATACTGCTGCCTTTGCTGCACCAAAATATAGTGGCAATTTCATGTAGTGCCTCTGGACATAAAATTTCATGATATAAATTCAAAAAGAAATAGAGAAGTTACACATTCTGACCTGTATTTCTTCTTTTCTCAAATATTTTTAATACAAGGGTGATTTCTATTTGCATTCTACAATTTTGTGAGTCCACTAACTGCAAGACATTCTGAAATAAGTGCAAATTGTCTGGATGGACACCATCCAATTTCTAACGGACAGGTGTTCATATAAAAATTCAACAGTATCAGCGACAAGCTAGCAGTAACTGGTGGGGTGAGGGATAGTGAGAAATTATTTGGCTCTCAGCTGAACTTCCTGTTTAAGCACAGGGATGATCAAATTAAGTCAAGGTCAAATATGTGACAGAGCAGCTGTGCCACGCAGCAAATAAGGACGACTGGTCTATTGATATATATAGTAATACTGTTTTGATTTTCTAAACCACCATTTCATGTCTTGCAATTCACAGCTGTAGCCGGAGAGAGAAAGTGGCCTCCTGCACTCTCAGCCTTTATTCTGGGCCATGCAGAATCAGCTCCTTCCCAGCTGCTTGAGGCCTTTGTGGCAGAGCAGTCCCTTAGCACACACTGCACCACTGCAGTAACTCACCTCTTGTCTACAAGGAAAACTTTATCAACACAGCAACTAAAAACCAACTAATCTTCCACCCAGTGAATGAGAGATGCTTAAATCTCCCTGGCAGAATGAAATTACTGGACTGGGGATAACATTCTCATCCACAGAAACTTATTCTCAGATGTAGCTCATTTAGGACTCTTGTGACACTACTACAAATAGATGCTTTCAACACAGGTTTTGGGACCTGTAATGCTTTGGCTTAATAATCTATTTTTTTCTGTTTCAGTAAATGAAAATAAATTGATTTATGGCAGTTAATGCACAGGTACTGGAAAAGGCAGCTGTAGTTTTTTTGATACCCATCTGTCCTCCTCTTACTCCATCTGTTTCCTTCACTCATTGCACTGGAATTCAGCTTCACAAAATGCAATCCAAACTCTTTCATGTAGCACAGTGTTAGTTACCTAGTTACGCAGCTAAAAGATATTTCCAAAATAAATCACTCTCCTTGTACTCTGTAGAAGGCAACAGACATGAATTTTGTGGTTAATATATGTCTGAGCAATCTTTTTTTTCAACAAAATATACAACTGTCAGTAAATTTCCTCTGTTTTCAGATGGTGCACTTCAAAATAATACCATAAAGGCTCATCATTTCAAATTATTGATTACACCTTGGGGATTTTTCACCAATTCCACTTGATGCTGCTTTTTAAATGGTAAGTACCTACATAACTCTATGATTTATAGACTGGCTTAGATCTTTATAGTTAATACAATAGTATAAATGCACACTAATATATGATTTCATTGGATTATATAACTTTTATTAAACTATGTTGACTGACTTTTTTTATTCTTCAACAGTTCTTTGGCCTGTTAATGATTAAAGATTTGGATTTCACTCTTTACTCTAAATGTAAGTGTTTAACAGGAAAAGAAAACCTAAGAAAGTCCTCCCTTCTTACAATCCAAAATGGAAGATACAATATAAAGGCTGAAATTAATTTATTGAGAAATTTTACACACAAATACAAAAGCTACTACTAAAACCCATTTGTTCTACAGGATACTATAAACAAAGGATATTGCCATTATTATTTAATCTTCTAGGCAGTGTAGTAAGTGAGGTCATCTGAAGGTCAAGAAGGGGTAGGTTGCTGCTCCTCTATTAAATAACTATCTCAGGATACATAGTGACTTTCATTTCGACACTAACCTGCTATCTTGAATACCTACATGCCTTAAATACTTTGGTTTATGCATTTACCAGTTCATTATTGGCATCACATTAAATGAAATAGTTACATTTTATTTGCGCTACAACAGTCTTTTAAGTGATACTGAAGTGATACAGAGTATTTAAGACTACCAGCATACAGAACACAGTTCACAGGAACATGCATTTAAACACACAACAACTTTGTGATTAGGGTGATCATAACCCTGCTTTTCATTTCTTTTCTTTTAATTCCACACTTTATTTTACTAAAAATTCAGCAGCAGAACTGCTTGAAAGAATTTTATTGAGTCAAAAGCAAAAAACTACCTAACCTCTTGAGACACAGAAGTGTTTATAATATAAGGGAACTTAAAAATATGTAGTGAGAATTTAAACTGGAAATGTTTTTCCAAGATGAAAAATGGAAACAAATGCTGGTAATAGCACTTTGTAAAATAGTACTGTCATATTACAGATCCATTATCATAATGTAGGTGACTAAAGAATGAGGATTGCAATTCTTTTAATCTTTATGTGTATTTAAATACATAAAAGCCAATTTTTCCTTTCTCTGGCAGAGTTTGAAGCACTTACAAATGAAAGCTAAAAAGTAAATGACTGGTATTAATCATACAGAAAAAAAAATTAAAGTCTGTATACTTATATATGTCTACACCCCTCCTGTGGTCCTTTAAAAAGCATTTATAATTAAGCATTTGCATAAAGATAAAGCAAGAAAACTCTTACATGCAAAAACATGTATCTTTTAGACATCTGGGAGCTACTTATCTTGATCTGTTCCATAAATAGAAACTAATTATTGAGAGACTGAAAACAAGACTATGCCCTAGAAAATAAGAGACTGTCTTTTTAAAATAAAATGGTGTGAGTAAATCTGTATCATACAGATTCATATTTAACACATAAATCTTTTTTGGTCTAATCTTCCTCCTTTTACAAGCAATGGTTAAACTTCTACAAAGTCATTTAAAAGCAGAATCAGCCTTCATGCATTCTTTCTCTAGTAATATTTCCTGCCCTGCAGAGTATCAATATTAACTGTGAATGGCACAACAGTAAAGGCTCTAGTGAAAAAAAGTATTCAGCTCCCTGAATTCATGCCTGAGCTCTGACATTAAAATGAAGACAGAGATCAGCAAGTCAGCTGCTGCTCATATTGCTTTCTTATTCATAACTGAAAAAATCAGAGGCTTGGAGAGTCCTTAGCAACCTAATCCATTCCTTTCCAGAAATTTGATGTAAGTTTTATTTGAATATAACTTTATTCTCTTGCTTTTGTTATAAATATAACTTCAGAAACAAGTTTGATACAAGGCTAAATTTCAAACTCCAAAACTGACACGATGTAGGGGTCAGCAGTGAGGTTGAAATTTCAAATTAATCCTACCAAGATGGGCTTTAGGGCTTCTCAGTTTCAAAGGGCGCCTCAGCTGCTGTATTTGGACAGTAACGTCCCCCAGACTCACAGTAGAAGTGCATATCAAGCTCTTTCTTAGAGCAAATAGCAACTCTGTATATGTGGGCAAAAGGAGCCTGGCAAAGGACAAAATAGAAGGTCCTTCAGCCACTCAGAGCTGGAGAGCACCATTAGAGGGACTGAAACGGACCTGAGCCAGGAAAGATATTTTCTTTGGGAGCTGGGAAGAGGAGGTGGTTGGATGAATCCACTGGAGTCAGCCAAGTTAAAAGTTGCATGCTGAAATTCACAAAATTAAGCACAACCATGCCCTTTATTTTTAGACATCTGCACTGAAGGAAGGGAGATTAAGATGCCTTAAATGATTATTCTTCACAGGCAGAGTCACTCAGAAATCCGATCTGTCTGATTGCAGACACTTGTAAACATTGATTCACCAGGATACAGCACTGAGCTATAATTCACACAGTTTTAGCACTGCGCAGCAACCCAGCAGTCAGAAAATGTGTCCCATTAGAACACTGCACAACGTGACAATTTGCTATGCTGCTTTACAAGATCATAATGGGAAGAAATATTTTTAGGTTTGCCTTAACCTACCATCTGTCCACAGAAAAAGGTAAATGCATTAATTTACATACAGCATTTTGCCAGCCAGTAGCAGCCATTAAGCATTATCCCTTTCCCCTACCCTTCACTTTGAAGGGGACTGCTCTACATCCCTTCAGTTTTTGCATATACATTTCTGTGACAAAAATAAACCGAAGCAACTGAATATGTATCAGTGTGCAAAAAAGCACAGTCTAAGGTGGAACACACAACTCAGTGCACATGCTCTCTGTTTGTTATGTGCTGCTACCCTGAAGTGTAGAATATTTGCACAAATACAGGTAACCCTCAATGGCAGCAAGAGGCAGCACTTGCAGCCTAGACCTAGTCCTGGTCTGTGCCTTCAGAGACTTATTTCTCACCAGCTGGACATTAATCTAAATAGCATTTACCTGAGTTTCAAAAAAATCACACATTCTTAGTCCTAACTTCCTGATTCACAGTGCAACAGTGCTGTCACTTTGGTCCATCTCAAAGGGAGGGCAAAATGGATTATGTAACTAAGTCAAGTGGGTGCACTGGGCATAGCAAAGGAGGAACACAGATGATCACTTAAAGCAAAAGCTTTAAATTAAATCACAGAAAATGCACTTAAGTAGTTAAAGCAGCAATTATTTAATTTCCACCTACTCCACACTATGAGACCACAACCTGAACATTTACCCAATGACTTTTGGTTTGTAGACAGGTGTTAAATTATAGGATTTTAGCTTTCCACAGTTAACTGATCGGAACATGCTTTTCATTCATTCTTGGGTTTTAGACTTTATTGTTAATGCAGAAAATCTGCATAATACTGAAAGGTGAGGTGACAGTGTCAAATAAATGGAACTTAATCTCAAAATAGCAGGGCTTGTTGCAGTTTTTGGTATTTTTCTAGTATTTAATTAACTAAAAAATTCACTTCAAAATTTTGCTTCACTGACTAATTTAATTAACACAAAATTATGATTGTCTATGGTGTTTCACGTTCTTGCAGAAGGCTGACTTCAAAAATATACAGACTTTGGAGGGGGAGGGTGGCAAGAAGGAAACAAATTGAAACCACCTTAGCTTCCATTACCTAAAGCAAAATTCCCTGTTCAAGTTGAAACTGAATGGCATCTTGAAGTCGAGAATAGAACAGTAATCACATAAAGCAAGCTTTTGTGAATTATAATCTGGGGAACCTGACAGAGAAAAAGAGGAGAATCCTCATGGCAGGAGATGCAACAAACCAACTATCTGCATTAATTCAAAGAAAAAATGGAAAATGTTGACAATATGTTCAAATAGCCTTTTGAAAGACAGGAAAATAAATTGGAAGGATTAAATGGGATTTATCAATCATCAGAGGGATGTTTTTTTCTTTTCTCCCTTTCCACCTCCTGCACCAACAAGTTCAGCATTATCAGGAGGACATTTTTTACCTTCTCAAATAAAGTTATGAAATGAACAGCAGTCCAGATGCCATGAGCCGTACAAAAGTTACTCGGCTGTGTCTGGTCTCTCTGCTACTGAATAATCTATTGTAATCAATGTATTAAAGAATAATCCAAATACATCTTTCATGAAGGCAACTTGAGGAGCTATACTAAAATTGCAGTTAATTATGTATGTACATGCTGGTGTTGACCCTCTGTAGAGGGCCACAGATCTGACATGAAATTGCTCTTCAGCTTGCTAGGCAGACAAAAACAAGCTGCACTGATCTTCAGCTCAACATAACAGTGATGCCTCCACTGCAAAGCAAAGAGGTGAAATTTCACTTTACTCAAGTGTCATATCTCATAGAAAGAAATAGCATTTCCTTGGTTTTTTTACACAAGTTCAGAGGACACTGACATCCATACCTACAAAACAAGCACTGAATGCTGTTGTGTGTTACAGGAGAACTGCAGAAACGTGCAAGACAGAACCATATATAGGCCCAGTTCCCAGCAATGGCAAGGCTGCATATTCGTCCATGGTAACCACCAGTTGCACACTGAAATACACCGTGCTAATGGCCAGTCTATTACTTACTTTATTGTACCATAAAACTTACAGGTTATACACAACTGCTTGGTAGCTCACACAGGAACTTTTGATCTCTTGTGGTCAGGCTAGTACAGCAACATATTTCTATTTACTGGATTAATTCTTTGTCTGTTGCCTTTGTCCCTTCCTTTCAGACACTCTGTAGGTTTTGGCTGGGACAGAGCTAGTTTTCACAGCAGTTTGTAGGGTGCTGTGTTTTGAAGTTGTGGTCAGAACAGTGTTGACAGCACAAGGCCATCTCTGTTCCTCATGCTGCCCCACCACTGAGTAAGCTGGGGGTGCTTAAGGAGCTGGGAGGGCACACAGTCAGGAGAGCTGACCCAAATGACCAGCAGGATATCCCATAACATATAACATCAAGCTCATAAATAAAGCTGGGGGAAAAAAGGAGGAAGGAGGGATGTTCTGAGTAATAGTGTTTGTCTTCGCACGTAACTGTTATGCACAATGACACTCTGCTTTCCTGGAAATGGATCAATAGCTGGCTACTGGCTAACCCACAGTATGACACAAAATGCCCAGTTATTAGATTTAGTAACAAAATATCTATATAGGCCTCTATTGTTCCTTTTGCACATCCTTTTTCCTCACTTATTGACAGAAAACTGAATTCATTTACTAAGAGCTAGAAGTAGAAGAACGCAAATGTCAGGCTTTTATAAGGTCACAAAATACTTGTGTTTAACTCTGGTAAGTTTGTGTAGAGAAAAAGTACCATGCATAAAAGTTCTGGACTGCATCATCTCTCTAATTTCATTTACACTTCTGCCTGTATTTCATTCCTTCCTACAGGCCATGTTGTCTAATTAGTCTTTGCTTTAAAAGTTTATTGAAATACATTTTTGTAGCCAGGAGTACTAGCTGTGCTTATTTTATCTTTACTAACAAAACACGAAAACATGCACAGAAGCAGATAACTCTGACTTTAAATCCTGTCCTAAAAGACATAAGCTAATCCACTGCACTGATAAAACAAGACTGGTTTAGATTCACATGTATGATAAAAATCCTCTTAATAATATTTCATATGCAGAACAAACCCAAATGAAAAAAAAATATTGCATTACATAGTTTGACACAGAAATAGAATGGTTAAAATCATGTAAGGCTAAGTAGGTCAGAACTCCCACTGAGTTCCATATGAAGTTGTGGAGTTTTGTACTTTTGTCTCTGAAAATATACACCTATGTAAAATAAAATCTTTTGCAAAATGTTTTTTGATTTCCTAACTTTAATTTCATAAGGTCATGCTAACTTTATTTCTAAAAGATACTTCCAACAACATCAGGCAAATATGCACTAAAATTAATTTATTCTGTTCTTGAACATAATCCGTTAGCAATAAGTGCCATATTAGTGGATAACATTTGCATAGACCAAAACCCTTTTTCCTACTAGAATTGCATTAGGGATATAATCTTAGGTTTTGCTAATACATCAGGAGTTAATCCAAGGGAAATATCAATAGTGTATTACTGATTGCAAAAATTTTTTTTAAAAAAGTTTAAAGATATTTTTTCATATTTTCATTAAGCCAGCATAAGTCCTCTGGAATTTATCTTTGTAAATGGCCAGCCTGCCTTCTATAACATAATTTTGCAGAGAAGAATCATTTGATGAACAATTAAAATACTGAATTGAAAAGAGGTTAAGAAAGAGGTAGCAAATATTTTGTGCTTCTATCAATTTAATTTTTCTTCAGGAGTAAAATACACTTCCCAAAACAAATTTAAATCTTTGGAGAGTAAAATATCTAGTGAAAAAAAACCCCAAACAATCTTGCCAATGTACAATAATACTATATACATGTGACTTCCTCAGAGGCAAAGCAGGCAAGCTGACTAGACACATCTGGCACAATGTCAGTACTGAAATTAAAAAAAAAAAAACAAACAACTCAAACTCACCGTTTAAGCCACATCCCAGCTTGAAAAGTGCTGGCAGACATAAGCACTTTGCCTCTGAAGATGACAAAGTGGTCTTCAAATACACATTGACAGGAAGTGTATGACATTATTAGGGAACCTATTGCTTCTTTTTAATTCATAGCTCTTAAGTTTTGTTCTTAGCAATTCTGGTACATTTTGTGTTCAAATAGATAGAAAAACCTGCCTTTGCAAAATTTTCGTTCTACAGAACACCGATGACATTTCTGAAAATGCACCTGGCCTTCAAGACAACTTTGGATCTTTAAACTGAAACACATGACTACCTGTCTTTCAGATCAGTGTCTGCTCAGTTTAGGAAAAAAACAGCAGCCAGAGCATCATGAGCTAAGTAAGTTGTTAGCAATTTTAATGTATTAGGAAGATCAGAGTAACTGAAATAGAAGTACTAGTGCATTATTAGTCTATTTGTTTTTGTAATTACAGATGAATGAATTTACAATTTTTAAAAAAGATAGCTTTAATTCTTTCATCCAGGACCTCCTGCCTAAACAGAACTGTTAACTTTTACAAGCATCATTTTAACATATTACTCATTTTCACTTTTTTTGCTAGAATGTCCCTAGGTACAGAAATAATACTTAATAATGATAAATGCAGAGCAAAATTCAGGCCCATAAAGAGATCTATAATTCATATGTTATATTTTTGTTGCATATATGTGGATGATCTTGACAATCAATTCAGAAAAAAAAAGGAAGCTTATGACCTAGAGGGTACATTTTCAGAGCTTAATACAGGAGGTATACTCAATAATCCTATTAATGAATAATAGCATAAGTACATTCACCACTTACAAGTGGCTTTTCAAAAGGTTTCACATTTAGATTAAACACAGGAAATAGATGATATTAAAAGAAAAAACCAAGCCTAGTAACATGTCAGCCAGTGATTATTCCTTTCTATTCATTTACGTACAACATTTTGCCAGCCAGTAGCAGTCATCAAACATTATCCCTTTCCCCCACCCTGCACCTTAAAAGGGACTATTCTATATCCCTGTCCATTCATGTACAAGCTGCTCAACAGTACTTTTATGTCTTTGTTAAAATAACTGCTGCTGGAAAGTGGCAGTTCTAAGGTGGATTTGATTGCTTTGGCTACTAATTTAGAAATGTTCCTGTCCTGCTGAATCTTCTATTTCTTCTTTCCATGTTGTAAAAATCAGCACCCTGATATCTCTGTACAAGACACAACACAGCATAACTGTGTCCTCTATATTAAAGACAGGTTAATGAAATGTAGGATCAGCATTTCTCTGACAGTGCCTGCACATCTTCTGGCTGCCAAGCTACAAAATAGGTTCAAATTTTTGGGATTTTCATATATGAAAACATTTGAGGAAAATGTCCAAAAAAACATCTGTGGATGAGAGGTTTTGTTTGTTTACAGAACAGACACTACATCATGAGGATCAAACTTATCCACCGCATCTCTCACTGGCAACCTAAAAAACTGCATGTTTAGTAGTTGCCTGAGGATTTGCCTTTCCTACTGCTTTAATCTTGACAAAAGGACCATAAAATGCATCAGGTAAAGCATTCACAGCTTTCACAGTTACTATGCTAGACCATCTTATTAGAAAACAAATCAAAGCCAAAAGTTCATTCCACACAAACTGCAAGTTTCCATACAAAATTGATTTTGGGTCAAGTGACATCAAAGACAATGTTAAAATAAGAAAAGTCAACTATGAATCAGCTCAGCTATAAACTAGCTGATATTCACTCCCTGTGCCTTGTGTATCCATCACAACCAGCAGATTACTTTCAGGCTAAGATATGTTGAACTATTAACTGTTTTCACTTATAAGAATATGCATTAGCCACACCTGATAAAGCATTTGAAGCAAAGTAATGGAAGCAAAAGTTGGACACATGACTAATTCTCCTTTTACTTTATCTTGGACCAAGTACTATGGTGAGAATAATTGCACAGGGCTATTGCTGCTGTTAATTTTCAGCAAAGCAGGAGCATTTCTACCACCTCCAGTAAACATTCCCAAATCCAAACACAAGGAAAGACAACTATTTCATAACATACATAATAGAAATCCTATTTACAGAAAAACTCTAGAAAAAACAAGAAAGAAATTTGAACCAATTCAACATTAACAGACAATGGCACATTTTAGTAGTAATAACTGCACATCCTTCAAGACTTTCAGTTTTATGGGTAAAGGTGCAATTGAATATTTTTAATTCTATGCAGATGGTTATTTTTATTCTTGTACAGCTAGCACAAAAATGGTCTAATAGAACTTGTATCTTCTAGTTTATTCCATAATTTCCTATGCATTGTAAAGGTACAAGACCATCACTTATGAATACTCATGACAGGTGTGCAATGAACCTTAATCAGAGCCTTCTCAATGTCTCCTGCTAAGTAAGCTCAAAGCTGAAGTCTGAAGCTTCAGTATTTTGAACAGTGCAAGACAATGATCCTGAAACACAAAAATAAACTGAGTTTGGATTAATACCTGTCCAGTATATCCTGCCACAAAATATCAGCATATGCTCTGGGAAATTGATGAGTGTTGCATTTAAAAAAAAAAAGAAGGAAGTGTTTGACAATTCTTTTCCTTCTTGGTGCACCTGGTGTAGGTCTGAATGCACAATATATCTAGAGCATCTCCAGACGAAATAACCAAAGGGCAGAACACTGACAAATTCACAGAGTTGCCCAGGCAAACCCCTGCTTCAAACTCCCACCCAGGCAGCAAACATTGTACAGTGGCCAATGATGGGTGTTACCATTCACCAATGATACCCTCAGTTTCAAGATCCCTTTAATTAATAATTAAGTAACATGCAGTGCACAGACCTTGTTTATTCCCAGTTTGCTATGAGGGTTATGATGTTCTAATCACTGTTCAAAGCACTGAAGTTACCAAGTTGGTACTTCAGACCATATGAACCCTTCTTGCCATTGTATGGAAATGGCTTAAGCTCATATCCCAGGTCTAATATTTCTGAAGAAGAAGAAAACAGAATCTGACATATCAGCTTTAAAGGGACTGACTCTAACTATAGAATTAAAATTGGATCAGGGCATGATAGGCAAGGAAGGAAATTAACATCTTTCATGTTTCTTGATGATAGGCAAGGAAGCATTTAACATCTTTCATCTTTCTTGACTTGTCTGATGACCTTGTTATAATATTTTATTTTGTTTGCTATTTTCTAATAATTTTAAACTTACAATGCTATTTCATGTCTCCAAAAAGCCAGAATTCCTGTTTTGCATAGATTACTCATTGTTCAGAAAGGTATTTGAATCTTTAAGGTCTGCATAGACTCCTTGACCCAAGAAGTTGGGTTAGTATCACACAAGTCACTAACGGAACAGTGACTCAGAACAAAAGTATTGATTAAAAATAGCTTGATAACATTGTGGTTAACCATAATGTATATATGTCTGGCCTCAGGGTAGCTTCTGGCAGATGCTTTGTCATGCTTACTGGAAAAGTTTTACTTTTTTATATTTAGGTATATTTCTATTTTGCAAGCAAACTAGGAAAAGAGATGAAGGGAATTTCTTTGTAAATCTAAAGGAACATAAACCAACTAGAATTGTTGTAGAATGCATTCAGAGGAATGTAATCTGCAAGTCTCTTAAATGCCCATTAGTCAATACCTGCAATGATATAGTTATTTTTTCATTTACTTCAGAGCTATGTCAACATTACATTTCATTTTACTGCACATGTATGCAGTTAAAAATATCAGCCTTTGTACACATTTTTAGAGAAAAGGTCTTTCTTTTAATTCCATATGTAGTATCAAGGTATCAATATGAAAGCTCTGTTTGTCTAAAGAGGCCACCTGGAGCCTTATATTGTCACTATAATGTCATCACATAGCACATTTATTGTACCCCTAGCTACATATGAGTGCATAACTAGCTCACACAAATCAGATGGTTCCAGACTTTGCCTACTGCATGTTAGGATTCCGTCAGTTGAGGTGCTAAGGATCAGCCATTACACATCTCTTCTATTCAAATGCAAACCACACAGAACTCCAATATTCTGTGCATATTTCAGGAAGAACACAGCATTCAGAAGATTTAAACAATAAGTCAGGAGGCACCAACATGCAAGTGACTGGATGTTTAGGCTACTCAATGGCCTATAATTTTTGAGCATTCATCATGTTTGTCTAAATGCACACAGATTAGAAGTTTCATTACCAAAAAAATCCGCTCCAATGCACCACCTTCTCTACCAAAGAATGAAGAAGGTATTTTAAAAAGACTTTTAGTTAACTTAGCGAACATGAAAAAGGCATGGTGAGGTTACTGGTCAAGATTATCTATCTCCATATAACAGGATGGATCATAATTCAAAAAAGGATGGAGAGGCGGTATTGTCTGGTGACTGGTTAATGGTATTATCTTTCTATATACCCTATTTTAATATATATCCCCATATCTTTATTCTTAATGAATATAAAGTATTTGTAAACTTAGTTTGGTATTTTCCCAGTGCAAATATTTCAGCACTGATTGAGCATCCCCCAAATTTGCCACCTCTGTTGTTTTCTGTAGAACAACTGATGGACAGAATCCTCAAAATCTTAGTAATCCTATTAATAACAAAACTGTAGCATTCATAGGTTCTTAGTATTTTGTAATCCCATTCAGGTATATAACTGCTGATTATTTGACTGTAATGAAATTATGGAATGACAGATCCTTTTACAGATAATAAGAATGAATAATCTCTGGATAAGAAATTTGTGACACACTCAGACTTTGTATTTAGTAATGCTTAGCCTAAAAATAATCAATAAAATATAAATCCATACTTCAATGCCATTGGGAATATCAGAGAAGCCTTTGTACAGTAAAAGCACAATCTGCTTTCTGTACCTGAAATCTCAGGCAGGTTTGAAAAAACATAACACAAGAGTGTATTTTTCATTTCCAATGAAAGCACCAGCACATTTAAAACCATCATTCATAACAGTAAATCAAAATCTCAGTAATGCTTGTTGAAACTGGCTTTCAAGATAGCAGGTGAACAAAAAGACCTTTTAAAATAAGTTTCAGGGAATATATAAATTGTCTGAACACTGCCACGGACAATCAGTTTTAACAGCATATGTTCAACAGCCTAGTATGGTTACTTTCTGTTCTGGGAGCCTGCCAAAGAGATTCATCCAGAAATTATGAGGGGAAAAAAAAACTCAAGAGAAAATGGGTAACAACACATAACTTACATACATCTCTAGCTATTCTAAAGCTTTTCATTCAGCATCCATCATCATAACAATCAGTGTTCCTGACACGTCTTCATTTAATAGAGAAATACTTTTTTTAAAAAACCTGGAATTCCCCATTGACAAACTGTACAGTAACACATATAAGATTTATCCTACTGTGCAACTTTCCAGAGGAGCATCTGAGAGTTATTGATGACATAAGCATCACTGAACCATTGAAAGATATAAGACCACCTAAGTTTTGTAGATAGAGAAGAGCATAGGCCATAAACCAAACCAGCAGGAAACCTTACAGCACAATTAATATCTCCTAAAATATATTCCTCTTTTAGCTTCTAGGAAATGTTTCACTGGAGGATAATATTTATTAAAGCAGCAGCTATCTCCCTTTTTCAGATTAATATTTCTGCCAGGCATTGGCAACTCTGGTTACCAAGGGTTCAGTTTACTGTTTAATAAAGAGACTGTGAGACCAGATTGAGCAGTAGCTACCTGGATTCTTTGTAAATAAAGCTGCCTCTGCCCTGAGAAAGCCTGGCATGGGCATGTGCTAACGAGCAGGGTTCTGGTTCAGCCACTAAGAGAAAATCTTCAATATCTAACAGCAGGCCATGACACCATTTCAGATGCTCAGCCCAGAGCCCAGGAATTCAGCATGTGGCTGGCAGACAGCTCAGCTTTAATGGGACTCACAAGTTGGTCTTTTCTCTTCCTGCTCTCACACCTTCACTGTTGCTCACATCACAAAACACAGCCTTATGGCTTTGCACCCGAAGCAGCAATAATGAGGAATCGGCTCCTCAGGGCCAAGAGGAGGCCACAGAGGCCAGCCTGAGAGGCCAGAGGAGGCCACAGGCACAGCAGCTCACTGTGGTCAGCAGCTCAGGCATACTCATAGCCAGGCCTGGTCTCCTGCCCTCCTCCATCAGTGCCCTGCCCTGACCCAACAGCTCAGTCCAGCCCATCAGCCTGGGGATTAAGCGTGGTCCAGAAGTCTGCTTCTGCTTTTCCAAAGTGAAATGCATCAGAGCAACCCTAAATCCAGGTCTACCTCTAATATCACATGATCAGAGTGCCCATGCGGCAAGTTAAAGACCTTGTACTCTCCAAAGAGATTTACTGATCTGGAAGAAAGCAAGGAAGAGTTTTGTAGCCAAAGAGCTCTGTCATCTAAGACCGGGGAGCTCTAATTCTTACTTCCAGGACTATTTATTTCTTTTGTGTTTAGAATAGAAAGGATCAGATGCATAATTTAGCTTGGAAGAGCTCAAACATAGAAGAGATATGAGATCTGCAGCTTTGCTTTGATGCAGTGTCTCCTTCTTTACCAGTTTGAGACAGACCCACGACCACCATTGTGAAGCACTGAATTCAATGTACAATCCTGAAGATGATGGCAATTTGGGATGTCACACTGCACAAAAACAGACTGAGGCTTTCTTTATTTGTTGCTGACTACACCCGTTTATTGAATCTACCAGTGTGTCAAATTTAGGACCGCAACTAAAGCTGAGACTAAAGAAGCCTCCAAGGTTCTTAAAAAAGGAGAATTTATCAAGGAATCTTAAAATTTATTTTGATGTGTAGTGTAACAGAAATTAACCTGCCTCTCACAGGACCTCAACATTTAGGACTCTCTTCTTCCTTGGCTTTTTTGATGGACTTTTTTTTTTTATTTATTTATGTGTACAGTGCAACATTTCCAGGAACAAGAACATGTGAAATTTTAAATTTCTACTTCCTTTCTTCTACTATTGCTTCTAATATTCTAATACTAGAATGCTTCTAGTATTCTAACCTGTGTTTTTCTGCTAGAGTGGAACACTCTAATTTCCTTTACACAACACTTTTCACATTGTCTAGTAGTCAGTGGCTGCAGTCATCTGAAGAGTGCATTGTAAATGTCTGCAACAGCAGGAAAGCCTCTGCCAGCAAAAACGTACAGGAATACTGAAGTGTCACTTTAAAATAACATTAGTTTCTGGACAGATGTGAAAGAGCTTACTTTCATATTAGTCCATGTAAGCCTACATAATCTCCTAACAATCCGGAATCTAAAATACATGCTTTGGGCATCACTCATTCGACAAAAAGTTTGATAACCTGCTTTGGTTTGCTATGGATGACTGAAATTCTGAATAAACTGTGTGCTGCAAAAAGCTCACAAAAATGTACAATTGATGGTGAGATTTGACAAGTGCTCTGTACTTGTCTGAGAGCTTTTATGGCACAGGGGATATCAGCGTAGTGAATATAAGTGGTAAAATGTCTGCTGATTTTAATAAAATCTAAGTTGTACAATTATGGACGCATTGAATCTCCAACCCTTACTAGGTACCAGCCCCTCTAGGCATTGTCATTTCCCAGTAGTCCCTGCATTTCCTGTTGTAAAAGCCCCATAAAGTGAAATGTTTATATTTTATTTTTCATAAATTATGCTTTCACCAGGACAGCTATTCAAGTCTACATTAATTCAGCTCTGTTTTTATGTAGCAGATGGTTCAATGGCACTGATTTCTCAGTCTGCCTAATGTCTCCCCTTAGGCCAAAGGTTCATTTATAACTGTCCAGGATCACACCCTTTAGGTGTCAAGCAGCCTGAATAGAGGCACACCTCTCTAGAGAAGTGGTAAAACATCTCAATAAATGAAAGAGATTACTGTGAAGTTCCAGGGAATAGCAGACAATTTCCATCCGTTCAAACTACTAAAGTTGCTATTTATAGAAGCTACCTTGGCGTTAAGGGCTTTTCAAGGCTGATACAGTCCAGTTTAGCAGATGGATGTGCACTTTATGCAGAGTTTGGAATCTGGCCCTAAGTTACAATGAAGCTGGAATGAATCCAAGCTTCACGATTTATATCTAACAGAACACTGACAGTTTGCAATATTAAAAAATTTTTTAAAAAAACCTTAAAAGCATGTTAGCTTCAACAAACGACACCAAAAGGCAAAACTATAGCAAAGTCGTAGGTATGTTTATGCTACCTCTGCGTCTTTTATTCTCCCTGCCTAGCATAAATAATATGAAATACAAAATACCTGGCTGAATGCAGCAATATTTCCTTTTTTGCCATGACTGGCCAGTGTTAAAGCTGAATATAAAACATTTCATTAAACACTCTAGGCTTCAAAACCAGTGCATTTAAAATAAACTTTTAGTGAAGCTTTATTCCATGTCTCAGCAGTAACAAGATCTAGTACAATAACATGCATGAGATCTAGAGGTTCTGTAGAAAGATGGGTATATCTTTCATATCCACAGCAGGGAGATAGCTATTTCCTCTCCTGTCAGGATGATTTATTCAATAAATGGAGAAAATAGAAATTTTTAAATGCACTGATTTTTTTTTCTACTTCTAAAGAAACAGCAGAAATCTTAGGAAATTAAGAAAATTAATTCCATCACAGATATTACAAAAGTAGGCATTTTGGAACAACAAACAATCTCTTGAAAAAATAATATTGTAAAGCCTCCCATAATTTCAGTGGTTAAATTAAGAAAGTCTGTCCTGTCTGTTCCCTACAGCTTTATGCTCCTTTTCCTATCTTTATTTTGTTTTTATCCATCTTCCTTTTACGGAGAAGTTTAGGAATTGTTCTGTATAGGCAAGTTTATATCCAAAGACATAAACTCAATCAACTATAGGTGCATTAATTAGAAGAAAAAATTATCTACAGGGAATTTTAAAAGCTGAAGTTGAAGTTTAAGCAGGAGGAATTTGAAAGCATGAAGTATCAGGTTAAAAAAAGAATCAGGTCATTCTCTGAATTATGCTTTTCCATAAGCCATAGTGAACAGCACAAGCACTACCAACAATAGCAAAGGGACGATCTATAAGGGTTGACACTCTCCTCCATGACTTCAGAGCCAAAATTTTTTGGTTTCATTCCCATCTGACACCTTATCTGAATCACTTTCTCAATCTCTTGAGTGTAATTCCCTAAATTAGAACTGAAAAAGTGGAAGTAGGGTAAAATTTACCATGAAATCTTACATTTTCTCTAGAAAGTTTGGTGATCTTAATTTCAGAAAATGCGATTGCAGCAGGAAAGGAACAGAAGAGAAAAAAATGGAGTTTAGTCTCTGCCAGCTTTATGGAGCCAGCTAGTACTGAGACTACAACTCCTTTCATGAGGTTCTCATTCACTGTAAATTTTTGCAGCAATACTGGAAAACAGAAAACAATAGTGTCAGGAGAGGCCTCAGTAACTAATGAAGTTTTGTTTCATGGTACAAAACCAGAAAATTTAGTAAAGCAAAACTCACATAAGGACTGGTCACTAACTCTCATGTTTGTACCTTCTGAATTGGATTTTTTTAAAAAAGACACTGTAGTGAAATCCATAACACAGACTGTGAACAGATGTCATAACAAGAACAGAGCCTTGCAACAAAGGAAAGTGACCACACACAGTGCTAACTTGTGAGGATGAAGCAAGCATCACTAAGAACAAAGAAACCATAAAATTATCCTATTTTCTCATCCAAATTTCTGAACAGCTTCATTCAAATCCCCTTCTAATAAGCTGGTAATGAGGAACATTTTAATTATGCAATTTAAGATGAAGGCAACCATGATAGTAAGAATCACAAAGCCACGCTTAGACAACATAGATTCTATTAACATGGGATGTATCTAGTTGCTGATTTTAAACAGAGCTCTTTTCGCATGACCCTGAACCAATGTGGATTTAAGATTTCTATAATCACACTTAGCAAGGCACTGTGTGCAAAGTAATAAAAGCACTCATTCAGTAGGGTTTATGAGGCATACAGGGTCACATCTGGTTGACTTTTTTTATTTGGTGTTTAGGTCAACTTTATAGACCTACGCATAAGTACATTTAAATGCACATTCTCTACATTGTTTGAAAGGCCAGCATATGTTCTCAATTTTCCCCTCTTTACACATATATGTACCTCATAATCTATGCACAATGTTTCTATGAAGATGCATAGATGCGTGAATTCAAGTACCTTCCATCAGCTGTATTTATTCACGGTCATCACAAAAGAGGTTTCTTATCTCTATAACTAACAGCACAACACTTTTCTTCCATTATCATTTATTATTACATGCAGGCATTGAACATGCATGTTTAGATGCTGAGCTTAAGCATGATCTTATAAGTTATAAATAAATTCAGTGAGCTGTTAAAGGAAATCAGAAAGGTGCATTACCCAATAAAGTGAGATCATAAAACCATACACTTTAGTCACTTCAAAGAAATTAATGTATTTCCACAGACTCCTTTTGTAAAATCCCAATCATCCAAATAAATGACCCGTGAAATAAACCTCTATCTAAATTAGTCTGTAACCTTCAAGTCTTTCCCCCACCAAAATCTCTCAGGTCTTTAACATGACCACATAAAGCCATCTTTAAGTTTCATAGGTTTAGTCCTAGAGGAACATATCACAAAGAAACAGTACAATTTCCCTTTTATTTACTTTAGGTTTAGGAAAAACATCACAGAAATATCCAAAGCACCATTAGACTGTGGAGAACTGCTTACCATTGCAAAATGCAGCAGTCTGATACTGCAAACATCCTCTCGAGAACATGCTTCTCCTACCCTATATTATTTATATAAACTGTGTAACTTCTGAGCTGATTTATCCCCAACCTTATCAGAAGCTCTGAAACTGCAGTCAGTATCCATAATAATTTGCACCACTCAAGGCCCTGGTGTATATTTTTCAGTGTGGAAAACATGAAGTGGAAGAAAGCAGCACTTCTACACTATTTCTCATATGCCATTTCTTTCTTACACCACAGGTTGTTATTCCAGATACACATTTAACTACTCACAAAAAATTCTCATGTAGTTCACATGGATAGGAACCCACAACATGATGGAATATGTAACTTAAATAGGAGTATTTTAGTTTAGTACCACAGACATAAGTCATTTGCTAATTGGATTCTCACATTTGGACATCAGCCTTTAATCTCACGCCTCATTGCCCAGGCAACAGTTGCATTTTTTCTGGGCTTCCTAATTGTGATATATCTCTCTGATAGTATAATAGTCATTCAGACTCACCTGATGCTTAAGATTCTTCCGTTTGAAGTGGGGCCTGAGGACATGAAAGGCATTTTGTCTGTGCAGTGTCCTTTTCCTCATGGAGTCGTTTAGATGACGATCACAGAACAGGTGGGACGTCAGTGATCATTGTGTTCCATGACTCCAAGTGAGACAGGTATAATATGGATAAGCAGATCTACAGGAGCAGATAACAAAAAAAAAAAATTAGCTTAAATTTCTGCATAATAAATAAATATTTAATGAAATATTTATGAAAGAATCAGAAATTTCTAAAATAGATTGGTTTAAAAACACAGGGTAAAATCCCACAGAGGCACCTGTAGGTCCACCCATAAGACAGAACAGTTCCAGATCAAAAATGTCCCAGGAAATCCAAACCCATTTCAAACTTTTGTCAAGCATCAATGCAAGATCCACTGATATGTTCCTCTGCAAAAATCCCCCACCTTTTTATCTGTAAAATTATTTTCATCTCTAATTTAGTTGAGGATTCCTAATTAAAAATAAACAAACAAAAACCCCAATCTCATTTTACTTCAGCCATTTCTAAATTATTAGTGTTATGCTGTAAAGTTGTTCAAGTTTATAAGGGGTCTTTCAGAGACCCAACTGATAAATTACACAAGCAGAAAAGAATATCAAAACAACTTCCACTAAAAGAAGAAAAATCAACAGTCAAGGGATAAAGAGCAGTAGATTTACCCTTGTACTCAACAGAAAATTTATAATCAATGCATAAAATGCATTCAATACTCTGTTCAATTTGTAAGGGTTACAATAATTGATCCTTTTTATAATTCACATTTTCTGAATAATTTCCAGAATTTCTTCACTTCTAATACTAATTAGGAGATGACTAAATAAATGTTTGGTCTCCAATATTATCTTTATTACTCCACTCTTTTCCCCGTAATTTCACCAAAAATGTACCAAATCTTTACTTCAGATTCTAAATCACCAACTTGATTTTCTCCAGTCTACTCAGCATTTCCTTTTTAGAATATTCAGGTACTTATTGGCACAAAGAGAAGAAAAATTTCAAAAATGAGTGTATGATAATTCATAGAAATAAAATGGTAAATTCAGACACACAAACCAGATCTAGAACTGCTTATTTTAATCATTGGATACATTTGTAAAGTGCTACTGTTTTGCTTATCCAAACAGGCAGAATTTAATAGAACAGCATAATTTTTTTAAAAATTCTAGTTCTTCTTTGAGATAAAAACTCAAAAGACATTTTGGCAAATAAACATGAACACTTAAAAAATCATGAGCTAAATACTGACATTGCACAAACACAAAAAAGACCACAATAATCATATAAATTATTAATTCCACAAGTTATAGGCACTAGTAGGATGATATATATCCAGGAATTTCACTTTAATAATTTTAAGGCCAACTAAATGTCAGGTTTTGGCATTTATATGTGATTCCATGTATTGCTATGACTCACAAATCTTCATAAACTTTAAAAGTAGTCACCACTACTAAAAAGATAGAATTTGGTAGTGGTTGGCACCCCAAAATTAATAAGATAACAGAGAGCAAACCCACTAATAATTTAGCAAATAATATATTGCTAAATATCAACTTTTACATGGCATTCAGCTCTCCTTAAAAAAGTGACATGGAAGCCAAAGAAATGTCTATCCTTGGTTATGAAGTCCCTGCAGCAAGTCAGTACATTGATTGGTTTACTTCTGATGTTAAAGGTTCATTTAAGTTGTTTCATATCTAGCAGTCTGGAAGTTCACAAAATAAATGAAAAGCCGCAGAACTCCATTTTAAAAAACCCCCCACAACAATACTAACTTTCCAACTAGCTGAAGGTGGTCATAGGCCTTTTGAGGCATTAGGCAAGTGCACACCACACCCGTATATCCCAACTCTAACGTGATTGTTATGTGGGGCAAACACCTGCCAGGCAGACCTCCCTACACCTGTGCAGGGTGGCACAGCCCACAGCTCTTGGTCCATCTCGTGTGTCCAGCAAGATTCACTGTGCCAGGGCTGACAAGCTGAGAAGGGGGGAAAACAGGGAAGGATGCTTTCCTGCACTAAATTCATGGTTTAAAGATGGTTCATCATTACTTCAGATTAATCTGATTTTTCCCTGCCCTAAAATGTCACGAAGGTCTATCTCCTCACCTGCTCTTCAGCACTGGCTCTGTTCAGCCTCCTTCCTCAGCCCTGGGCAGCTCTGTGGGAAAGGGAAGGCATATAACTCATATTTAGGTGAACCCCTGATCACAGACTTCCATTCAGAGATGATTTTTTTATATAGGAATGCAATTTGAAAATATAAATCTTCAGATCTCCACTGTAAATACATGAGAATTACTTTAATGGGGCAACAAAAACTTTATCAGCTAAAGTCTTGTCCTATAACTCCTCCAGGGTTTATAGGATTAAATTCAGTGCCTTTATAAAGTCTCACTACCATATAATTCTTTACTTTTAAGCCTCTTTTTCACTGTCTTTCACTCACAGAAGTTCCCTCAAACCATGCAAATACATTTTTGAAGCACGGATTAGGTCTCTCATGTTTAATAAAAAGTCTACTTAAATTACTTTTCGGCTTTCTTATCACTGAATATTGTGAAGTCTTTCAATGAACTGAACACATCTCTATTATGTTCAAACAAATCCACTCCAATATTAACATTTTAAGGATTTATGTAGAATATAACCAATACACATATTGCACATCCAGACTTTGCTCCACAGTAGCAAAGCAAAACAGAATCTTTTGATATATTCCCTGTTGCATTGCAAGTTGGAATCATACTTCAGTTCCTTCATTCCATTTTGCATAATGTTATCCATAACACGTTCATGGTTTAGTTTTCAGGATTATTGCAGTCAGGCCTTACTCAAATCTAGAATCAACCTGTCTCACAGGACTTCTCTCCCTAGAGAAAGGGCTAAATAACTCAAAGGACCCCGAACCTCATTTTCATTCCCAAATTTGCATCACAAATTCGGAGACAATTTCACAAAGCAACTTACTTTATAACCCTTTACAATTTGATTAAACCCTGTGAGATGGGGCTCACACTGTGCTGGGGACCAAGCAAGGCCACTTGTGCACCAGCACTTGGCTGGGCCCCCAGGGCAGCAGCAGCTGAGGTGGGAGCGCCTTCCTGCTCCCTGGCAGTGGCCTGGCAGAGCTCCAGAGGGGCGACGGGCACGGACAAAGCTCACACCAGAGCGGCTGCCAGGGCCTCGTCTGTCACAGACCCTGTGGAGGATGCAGAGGTTGCTCTGCCCCAGGCATCAGCTGAGCTTTTCCTGAGAGCAGCTCCACACTGAGGACCCACCCACCTGAAGTCAAGGCAACACCATCAAGACAAACGTATCTCCTTTCCCCACCCTTCCCATCTTCGCATGTGTGCTGTACTACCAGCCTTTCAAATTATCTCTCAATTTGGTTCCAAATTTACTTTTTTGACAGCCAGACCACTCACGTTTTGTATTTAGTCAGAATGGAATCATAGTATTGAATGATTTCTATTTAACACCATGTCCTAGTTCTGGTTTTATTTCCATTTCTGTCAGAGAGATCTTACATTCTAATCAATATGTTTTGATGGGGTTTTATTTTGAATTTACAAATATATCTTACTTGCTCTTATAAACAATGCCTACTTTTTTCTACCTCCAAGGTCTGTATTTTGAGATTTAAATACTTGATTATCATCCTATTAAAACAAACACATCTATAATCATTTAAAGACCAGTTGAAAAAAAACACCTTATAGTTTTGGACTGCTGAAACCTGGGTACAGCTACACATCTTCTCTCTGTCTCTCAAAAAATTGATTTTTAGAGCTTTGCCATGAGCATTTGCAGTGCTTAAGACAAATGGACTGTATTATTGCATCCAGCCCTCAGGAATCTTACTTCAAAATTAATCAAAACCAGAATCATTCTTTCCTGCAGGTACACTAAAAACCTGTGTAGAAAAATAATTAACAGCTTCACAAAAACAAAATGAAGTCTAAATTTTATGTGACTAGAGCAATGTACAGAACACTAATAGCATGTTCATAATAACTAAATGGAAAATGCAGATAACAGAAAAATACTAATAACCCTTGGGTACAAGGACAGTCATCTCCAAGTAGACAAAATAACTAATAAATTATCCTGCAAAGGTGTCATTTAATATGTAGCTGTCAACTGCTTCAGTTTCATTTTTTCCAAGGTCTGGAAAATGAGGTCAAGTTCAGTTTCTGCCAATTAATTCAGAGAAAACTGTTGTAAGACTTTCTGAAAAGTGAGCATTTCCCATGGGCTCACTAAAATCCTAGTTATGGAAAAAAAAAAAATCAATTTTAAAGTTGAAAATAAATGGTCACATCATTCAGCCATAGCAAACCATCAGTATTTAGACACTTATAGAGAGTTTTCTCTATAAAGATATGCAAATGTTATAAAGGTAATTGCCCATAGGTTTAGTGACTGATATTGTCCCACACACACGTGGATAATTCATATGAATGAGCTAATCCCCTACTCTCCCACAGTTGTGCAACTCACAAGCTGGTGTCCGTACAGCTGGTTCATGCCCCCTTGCGTTACTTATCTACACCTGTCAGGTGAGGCCTGAGGCTGCCGAGGCTTCCCCGCAGCTACACCAGCCTTGGGTGGGCCCTGGGTCTCTGCCCCAAACCCAGTAAAGCTGTTTGCACGGATTTGTTCCCGTTGGCTGTGGTCCTCCCACGAGGTCACCTACGGAGACTGTAACTCATCACGTACATACCCTGCTCACCTGCTGGAGCCCCGTGACCAACACAAGATGTCTACCAGCATCTGCAAGAGGCAGCTACATCAATTTCTGTCTGCCAGGAGAATCCCACTGGGGACTTGAACTCAAACACTTGTAGGAAAAATATAAACATTAGTATGGGAAGGAGAGACATAAAGGGCATCCTTGGTATTATGGGCCTAGTAACTGATTTCAGATTCTTGCTTATCAAAAGCACTCTGGGTTCCTCTTAGTGCATAAAGAATATATTGTTCCATTTCCTCTGCAGAATGCGGCTGAAAGAATGCAAGAGCATTCCCTGAAAACTGCAACTTGAACCCACAATTTCCTCAATTTCTAATGTATAGGAAGATGTGGCTGGTTTTATTGTCTTTGTTTCATGTATCCTCACCAATTCATATTCATTTCAACTAACAATGGCCAAAAAATCAGTTCAGGATCCTGATTTCACCTATGAGCCTCCCAGATTTGGCAGCTACGTGGAGGGATCAGCGAAGAAAGCCAGTGAGAGATTTTGGCTGCATTGTGCACAGTTTCCTAAGAAAGCTGCTCCTCATGGCAAACATAACTAGTGGTTTGACCTATCTACCAGCCTGGGAATACAAATGGCCTCAGAGCATAAAAAGTTTGGCCCTCCACAGCTTAAGCCATCCACATTTGCCTCTAACTTTAGTTTTAACTCAAATCTCTGAGGCTCCTGACTTGTTTTAGCTGTGTTAGATCACATTTCCTGTCTCTTCTGTAAACAACATTCTGTTTTCATGCAAGCAGGTGTCCCTGAGGTCCTCTTGACCCAATCAGTTAGACAACTTATTAAAATATTACACTGATATTTAAACCTAGATTTTTTTTTTTCCCCACATAAGACTAAACACACAAAGAAGATGAGATAATCATGCCTTTCTGTTGAGAATCAACATTCATCCCTGTAACTTTTGGCACACCACCAATTCATCTTCATATCTCAGTTTGGTTTACCATAAGTTATACCTTAAACCAAATCCCTTGGGTTTCTGAGATCTGCCAAAATCATTGCTGCACCACTTCCCTCACTTGCTATACCTCACACATGCTCCAGAGCATTATCTGTCCCACCATACCAAGCACTGCTTCTCAGAGGCTAAGCCTTCCTCACTTTATCATAAGAACATTGTCTTCACTACCCCCACATAGGATGCAGCATCTGCCCCACTAAAGTGAAAATTCAGCAGCAGTCCAAGATCCACCTCTGACCTGGGACAGACAAGTCTAGTGGGTGTAAGAAATTAGTCTCTTCTTTGGAGTGCTTGATAAATCACAAATGCTGCTAGTGCTCTGTACTCCTGGATTTAAAAAGTAGTAGATACCCTACCCTGGTTTTTAAACCGTACCAGTAGGTGATTTTTCACACTTAGATTGGATGTTAGAATCTGAGGATATAATCTTCCATTTTATTCAATGTATGACAGGAGGGAATACCATAGTATGAACAGAAAAACCTGAGATAGGAAAAAGCCAAGTCTTGGTTGTATATCTGCTGCAGATGAGCATGTACTGACTTGTGCAAAACACAACCCTCCTCATTCACAGTTAAAATGATGATGATGGTGATGACGATGATGATGAAGAAGATAAAATGATTATTCTGGTATTTTATTATGAAATGTTATTAATGTCAGCCCATATCTGTGTTCAAAAAGAAACAATCTTATAAAACTAATTTTATCCCCTTCATTTTTTTTTTTTTTTTAATTCTTTCTGGTAAAATTGAGTCCAACAATTTTCCTTTTGTCATTAGACAAAAACCACTTTCCTCTTTTGTAAGAAGCAATACCAGATCTCAAATTCTGTAATGATCTGTAATTAGGTGGTGAAAATGCAATGAAGAAACAGGACCAAAATTCAATACTAGTCACTTCAACTTTCTGTAAAATTCCTGAGCACTCAAAGTTTCCTATTTCAGATCAATGCATAAATTATATTTTAATTTTATTGTGACTTTCACTATGTTCCCAGAAGCACTCAGAGCTGTAATTTCCCATTTTAGTCTAAATGAAAGGAGTACATTTTGGTTTCGCTTAACCACATAACCTCACTGACTTCAGTGAAACAAGAAGCATGAGAACAAGTCACACCTCAGTCCAATTAGAGTGTGTATACAGAACCCTGTATGTGCTATTGACAATGCAATGACAATTCTGAGTGAGAGGTAAGGCTGGTCCTGTTACATTAGAGCAGAAAGATGTTTTTTTTCCAAAGGAGCAGGACTAATATATGATGTGTTACTGAGTTCTGCCTCAGTGTTTTTCATTTGTTAGCATTTCCACTTGGTACTGACAAAACTATCAAGTTCACATAAAATAATAACACTATATAGTGCTGTGTTGTAAGGTTAAGAGATGGCTAGAGCATATTAAGGTGCTCCTGTTTAATTTAAATCAGGTAATGGAAAAGGAACTCTTACAACCTTCTTTGGAAATATTTTCTATATAGAGAGAATATATAAAGGCATGCTATATAATTTACCAATAAAACAGTGTTTCAAGGCAAACATTAGAATACTAAATAATGAGTACAATTTAGGTGTTGCAATTCCAGTGACACGATACAGCTGCTTCAAGCTCTTCAGGCAATCTTTAGAGGTTTCATTTTCACATCCCCAAGCCCATATTCTGAAGAGCATTCTTGGCATCCATTTCACCTCCTTCTCACCCAGCCCTCAGTCCTGTTCTACCTCAACAGCATATCATGGCTCACATGCATATCATGATGCAATGCTCCATAAAATCACCCAGAATTCACATGTTCCATCTTTACAAAGACCCCAACTGCTTGACAATAGTGTAAGTGTATAAAATGTATATGTGTAAATGTATAAATAATGTAAATGTATAAAAATATCCATTTTGCATTATCACTTGGCAACAGAAAATTACAGTAATTATAAATAATGAAGCCTCTGTCAGGCTTCAGTGACAGCAAAACTGAAAAAAAGATACTTAAAGGGAACATCCCTCTGCCTTCTCCACACAGACATCTATTTACTGGTGCTTTCCAACAAGGGCACAGCCTGAGTGAGAAGAAGCAGGGAAGTAGCCGTTCCACCCACCATGTTTCTCAGACACTGCAGGGTGAAGACCCCTTTGGGAACCAAACTTTAGGAGGAGTTCAAAGCAAAGGTAACTTCTCTATGAGCCAACAGCAGGGGTGCAGAGGACAGCTGCAGACTTGACAGCTCCTGCTGCTCCAGCATGCACAAGGGAAGTCCTATAATTGGGGATTACAGCTTTGGGGGATGTGTCATTTGCCTATCCTACATCACAGATGCAAATCCACAATGAGATTAGATTACTTTTCTCTTTTCTCTGTGCTTACTATTAAACCATGTTTGCAAAGGATTAAAAAAAGCTCCAATAAGGCTCCAATGATAATGTGAAACAAACATTCAAAGTGCTTTAGATAATATATGCAGAATTTAGACCCATTTTCCTCAGACAGAATTGAGAAGAATAAAGCAGGTCACAGCAAAGACAAAACTCACAGACACAACCTCAAACAGCTAAGGCAGAAGAGTATTTTGGTGGCAAACGTTAGGCTTTCCCTATCCATCACCTATGCTGGAGAGACATGGTTGTGGCTGGCCACAAAGTAGAAACAGAAGTCCAGATCTGTCTGAGAAACACCAAACATATGTCACAGCTTCCACAAGTCTCCAATTTAGCAACACAGTTTTATATTCTGAAAATCAATTACACTTTCTTACTGGCAAGTTAGGAAGTAAAAACAAGTAACAGTATAGCCATACCCTCCTTTCATTCCAGTCTCCAGAACTGCCTGGCCATGAAGAAGAAGACAAAGATTTTAAAAATATGAAAGCTTTAAAAATATGAAAAGTTACATCTCAAGCCTGTACTTTAAATAATGTCATATGCTGAAATGTCAGTATTTATCAAATGGTTAAAAAAAAACACAAGTACCCAGTGGCTTAGTGGCATGGGAAGAACATTTGGTGAGGACTGCTCCCTGAACTTTGCTCCAGAATAGCTCTGATTCGTTTGAGGTGCAAAAACTCGTTGTAATTTGTTAATGTAAGTCTCCAATTTTGAGAAAGTGAATGTTGTTCAATCCCCCTTTGACAGAGATAGCAAACATCACCAGCACAATTGTGGGAAGAGTGTAAAATGGCCTGGCATTGCTCTTCCCAGATTCATGACCAAATGCTACAAGTGATCCAAAAAAATTGTAGGAGGAGGAAATGCCTGTCAATTCAGTCACTACAGCTGACTGCAAATGCATGATAAATTACACTTTCTGATGTTTTCCCAGACTAACTTTAAAATCCTGAAGTGATTGGATGTAATCTATTATTGGAATAACAACATGAGCATCGTTAAAAGAAGTGTATTTCACAAAACTGAGAGGTTTAAATAGCACAGCTACTCATAGAATTTGTACTATTTTATTTGGCAACCTGTGTGCAGATTTGTTGCTTGTACAGCTGTTCCTAACAGGGTCATTTCTACAGAAAGCCTTTGGTGGCTTATGCTTCAGAATGATATGAAATTTGCAATAGCACTCTAAAAACATTTCACATTATAAAATCACTGAGCAGAGTGATTTGCTTGTGACGTGAGGTCATTGGATAGTTTGTTCTGAAAAGCTCAATTTCACTTCTATTGATATACCTTGGCTTTCAAAGTGCTTAATCTTATTTCTACTATGGAAGATGTGTTATCCAGTCTGTCATTGCTGTTCTGAAGAGGGCAGAGCTACTTCTTTTCTCTTTAATCATCATCATAAAGTTCACAAAATTGTTTGTTTCCAACTACCTTAAGTTTGAGATTCTAAACTAAAACTTGATGACAGAAATGTTAGCGCTCTATTTAGACATGACAAGGACATCTGAAAGCTAGGGAACATTGAATAAACATCCTATTACACCTGTCCTGTGTGGCAGTTCATCAAATTAGTAGCACATAGCAATTAAATCTACTCAGACTTTTAGCTGGTGACACATCTCCCCTTGACCCCCGGCAGAATTAGAACTTTCAGTGCGTAACTGCACTGTCTGGATGAGCAAGAGTCCACTACAAGGAGAACTTTTAGATCAAAATAGAAAATTTGAAATAAAATGCTCTAAAATAAGTACTATATTTGCATTAATAAGCATTTATAAACATTTCTAGTATTTAGGTGCTGTACTACCTGCCGGCAACTTATTAAATCAGATCCTATTAAATCAAGTTATATCCCTGAACTTAAAAGCTCACAGTCTAATGAAAAAAACCAAAGCCAAGCAAAGCAAATTACATAAAACTATAAGATGAGAGGAAATTATGCAAAGTAGAAGGATAATGGAAACTAATTAGAGTATTTTCTAAGTAAGGCTCAGTTTGTAGCGAGAGGCAGCACTGTTTGCGCGATGATGATATAGAGCAGACAAAAGAACAGATATGATTTTAGGTATGCAACACCAGCAAGGCCTGAAAAAGAAACCACAGACTTCAGCCTGAGGGCAGCTTGCAAACAAATCTCCATGTTTAAATTAATTATGGTAATCATTTATTAACTTTGAAAGAAAAAGCACCTTTGGAGAAGGTAGTGTTAGGAAAAAGGGAAATGATTAGGTCCTGTGGGATAAGCTTGACAGAAAACCAATTAATATTATCCTTGGAACACCAAGGGTATCTCACACAGCAAACTGAAGTGTATCATAAAAAAAGTATCTATTGAGTACACGGTTTGTATCCCAGGCTATGAAGAAATCTCTTTTCCAAGCTCATCTTACATGAACGGATGATGTTAGAGATGAAGCTGTATTCTCACATCCTCTTCTGTCAGAACTTTCTGATGTCAGCAGTAGTAAGAAACTGAAGATTGTTAGAAGACAGCGAGGGGAATCTCTAGAAAAATTATTTCACCATGACCTACTGGCAGGGGAAATTATAGTTTGAATATATTCACCATCTAGTTAATCTGACTGCTGTTTTAGACCAATGTAAAAGTCAAATGTATTAGATTCTTGTTAATGGGCTTGCTTGAAACAGATTGGTTCAAAATACAGACGTTTATACACCACAGTCCACCAAGAATATATCTCAGGTTTTATTTTATTGAAGTTTTTCAAGGAACTTTTAAAAGGAAGTATTCCCTGAGACACAAATATTCATTTCCTTTGATACAGAGATTTTTCTCCCCTCCTCTATTTTTGTTCTCTTAAAAATAAAAAAAAGAATGAATAGATTTTTGGAACAAAAGTAAACTGGGCAACAGATTTGACACAATAAAGGAGTGGAATGGAAGGTACAGCAAAGCAGAAGTGTAACCATGAGCCTCCTGGAAATGTCACTGTCTCATTCAAATCCCTATTAGTCACAGAAGCAAAGTTCAGGATGATTACAATGAGAGTTGTGTCTACATAAGGATAATGAGACCAGAACTGTCTCTGAATAAGAAACACCCCAACTTTTAGATAATTTCCTGATACTGGAGCTTTTAGGAGCAAAATGAGGCATTTTCTTTTGATATTTTAAAATAATTCTAAATCTAAAACTGCATTTATCAACCTATGCAATGTTCTGTTTATCTACAAGCTTTGTTATCAAGAAACGAAACAAGAGAAAATTTTGGTCAGAATTGCCAGGTGAACTTGATTTCACATTTTTAAGTATAGATCTTTGAAATCTACATTCAAATTTCCAAGTTTTATTGATATTCCTTTTTGAAAAGTGAAGGAAAAATGATTCCCAGAAAAATAGCTTTTCCAAGAGAAATGTAAAGAGTGATGACAAGACTTTCATTCTCATTCCACTGACCCTGATCCTCTTTGAATGCTGCCTGAGCAATAATCAGTGGCAAGGAGACCATTTTAGGAGTCTTTCATTTTAAGCATCTGGACACAACATTAAAAAAAAAGTCTGTATTCCTCAATTCAATTTGGAAAAATACTAATAGCAATTCAAGATGACTGAATGTGTTACAGAAAACACAGAAAAAGAATTCTACATTCATAATTATCCATAATGAATAGGCTCTTCTGATAGCATCAGAGGTTGAAGGAGACAGTGTTTTCTGGTGGTGTGGCTTTGGGGAGGTTGGAGAATACTAGAAAAGTTGTACAAACACACTGACTAGCTCACAGCTGAAGTCAACTTCAGCATGTACCATGTCTGTGGTTTTTCAAACCATTTTCACAGTATGCAGAACCCCTGTGTTGGAAACGTGTAGCTAACTGCAAATGATTGCCTGGAACTTACTCTCTTACATTATCCTTCAACATAGAAGCATAGAGTAATTCGGGTTGGAAGGCACCTTAAGGATCATCTAGGTCCAATGTTGTGTAGTTTTGAGAATTCTGTCCAGGATTATATCCTCCAAAATATCCTTTAGTATCTATAGTATTTAGCATGGTTTTTACTGAAAACAATAAGCAAAACAAAATAGCTTTTAAAGGCTGTTTTTTTCTGATTTACTTTTCAAGTAAACTGAAACAAATTGTTAATTCAGAACTCAGACAAACTGGTCCCTCCAACTACGCTAGAGAAATTTGAAAGGGGAACTTTTTATATAGAAGAGAAAGGCAAGAAGCTTGGCTGTGTGACTAACAGTATGATCAAGGCTTCTATTTTCATAAAGTAGAAATTGGCAGCATCAGTGTTAGATCACCGATGCAGGTGATCTTCTGACAGACAAATAGTATTGTCATGAGCAAGTGCACGAGGCAACTGCTGGGCACATTTCTTTTGATATCTTCAGCAGCATCTGTAATCTTCATTTTAAAATCTGGAACTGTCATTTGTCAAGGGGTGTTTAGGGTTGCTTTAAAGTCATTACACTTTTAATGCTAACCTGCTGGTGCCAAGAAGCATTTCCACCAAATGTTTTATTCAACAAGACTTAAGAGAGAGTTTTGTCAGATGAGCTCCCTGTCATTCTCTATTATGCTAGATCTTTTGATATTTAGCAGAAAAGCTAGAAGGATGATGGTAGTGAAAAGTAAGGAATATAAAACTTTTCTTTCACTACTCCTGTTTTCATGTTGTCCATCAAAACCACAATTTAAAAATCTCAGATAACACGAGCTTCATTTTTATTTTTATTGTTTAATTGTATGATACTCTAATAACTTAATGGCTATACAGCAGATTTACCATGAGGAACAGACATTATAGTCTGACAATTCTAGATTACTGTTCTTTATACAGGGAATTCAGTACTAATTATGCACTTTTTGTGATCTCATATTTTCAAAGGAATTCCTATATGTCAGAAGACAAAACCAAATACTTAAAGGTTTGAAGCTTGGATGAGCACCTTAATTTCCTAGACTGCAATAGTGAGCTGTAAATCTCAAGTGAATAGGCACTCTTTCTCCAGTTATGTGGTGTTTATATTTCTAATTATAAGAAAAAAAAATTTATGTATTTCAAAGCTTTTAGAATTATTGCTTTTTAAAAATGAAACAAACGTATGCATATCTAAACACATTCAAATCTAAATGAATGTAATGTTGAGGGATCCATTCCTATCAAAATTCTGATAATTAATTTTTGCTCTACTTTAAGCAATATCCTCATTAAGGAAGACGTAGATTTTGAGCTAAATAATTAAAGAAAATATTACAGTCCCACTGATCAACAGCTATTGCAACTATCTAATGAGCTGTTATACTGGACTCTACATGTTTATTCTTACATATGTCTCAGTATCTCCACTACTGACATCACCCATCATAGAGAGTCATTTCATCAGAAACACATTCTTTTTCTTCCCACTGCAGACTAGATGTAACAGTTGACACACAGGAGCTGTAGATGCAGTGCCTGCTGCAGCTAAGATTCTCTCAGGAGAATCTGAGACTCACTTTATCTTGATTACGTTAGGTTTATTTCTGTGCTGCTCATAAAGCATAACAAAACACAAAATAGTTGGATTGTATGTGAGAACATCAGAAGTCCATCATAATTTTTAAAATTTTATTCACCTTATAGTCTGCTTGGTTTTTAATCTTATTTTTCTAATGCAGAGTAAAGACTCAAAAGGCTTTACTTATTTTGAAAATAATTGTGTTTATATTAAAATGCTTGAGAGCATTAAAAACTTGATTTCGCCATAGCCCAGTTCCTATCTGCCATTTCCTGTTTAGTTTAGCTCCTGTGACAACAAAAGACAGCAGCAGCATCTTGCTCCTAAAAAAGGTGTTAAGCACGTTAAGCAGACATGCTGGACATGGACAAGGCTTAGGGTGATGAAGGGACAGAGGTGATAATGAGAATTCTAAAAGTAGCAACAGAAATGAACGCACAATAATTTGTGAGTTGAAAAGCAGAGGGCCTCTTTGAGTCAGCCACCACTTCTTTCAGTATTTACTAGACATAATAAAGTATACAGGCAATATAAAATTCCTGCCTGATATTTAAAAGTCCAGAAGCCTGACTAGCTCTTTAAATGTTATCACATGTTAAAATAGGAAAAGCCAGATGTTACATTTACAAAGTCAATGTGCTGCATCTTCCCAAAATCCAAGAGCTGCCACTACTAAATCTAGTCTATTGGCATTGGACAATTAATCAATCAAACAGCATAACCTTTACCAGAGAAATAAAGCATGGCATGTTGTGAGATACAAACAGCCATGCGTAGCCCAGGCCAATTACAAATACAGGAGACAGAAAACCAGGCATCAGCAGGGCTTACAAATGATCCTTGGTAAATTAGCCTTCCCTCAGAAGACGTTCTGGATTTCTCAGGTTTGCAGTCTAAGGCCACGCAGTTGCTGCTGGTCAGTAGTTAACAAGCCTGCCACGCAGCAACACAGGGGTCACAGTAAAGAACTCTGTTTCTTCCAACTGTATCTAACATGCCAATCTAGGCTCTATTCAAAATACTTGGAAAAAAAAACCCAAACAAAACAACCAAACCACGGGCCTAAAAGCATACTAGAAACACATTGTGGAGCCATTTCAGAAGTATTTAACACTATTTTGGGTGCCCTTCAAAAAGAGACTAAGCAACAAAAAGGTTGCAAATGTCACAAGACCCATCCCAGTAGAGATGAAACAGAGGTGACAGCAACAGCAGTAGCACAACAAGAAGCTTGACTCTCACATATAAATTTAGAAGTCAAAAATTTAACTAGAAGCTGTTTCTGTATGTGCACATAGTCGTGAAGCAGAGCAAATGAGCAAACAGCAGAAAGGAAGAATCTCTCCTCAAGTAACCACTGACAACAGGGATTGTGTAAATGCTATTTACACTGGGAGGCCTAGGCAGACTGCAATACCCCACAAAAGCAAGAAGAAAGACAGCCTCAGTCTTGTCCAAAACCCTTCTTAAGCCACTGAGGAAGCATTGCACTACAGGCTACTGGAAAGTAGTGAGTCCGTTTAGGTGACTCAGCAATGGATGCTGAGCCTGGACTGGATTTGTTCCCTGAAGGTCTTTTCTTATGCACGGGGTGGGATACAAAGACAAATACAAACAACTGTTCAGGCAAACCCTCAGGCAAACTCCAGATGACATTGTCAGGTACCTGCTGTAAACCAAAGAACTCCTCCCAAATGCAACGCCTATAATTAAATGCACCATTTAAACAGAATGCAGAGCAGCAAAAAGAGATGCATGCTCAGTTTTAGCTGGCTGAAACTACTGCAATCACCTTGTTCTTACTCATCAAGTCGTTAAATTGCTTAGTATCCAGTGGACATCAAGAAAAAGCTTCCATCAAGCAGGAGAGCAGAAAGTGCTATTATTAAGCTGCATAAAATCACAGTTTTGTAAACACCCTTTGAGCACCTCTTCTACCACACGTTGCCCTCGAAAGTTTAGGATTGTTTCAGAGCATGAAAAAAACACTGAAAAAGTTTAACTTACACATGTGCGTCATACACTTCTAAAAGTCAATTTCCATGGACTCTCCTGAGTTTTTGGTAGAAAGATACAGAACTATGCTCCCAGACCTCAACACAGATGTGCTGGGAAGCTGCCCCAGTTCCAACACGAGAGCTAAAACCTCGAGGCACTGGCCCTGCAGGAGGCCTCCTTTTGAACCCGCCCCCATTGCCAGCTGTGTGGAGGGCAGCCCACGTGGGCACTCTCTGGCCTCTAAAGCATCCCAGGTCTCCAGCCTCCATCTCTTTCAGACTGAATGACAGGTGGGTGGGTGAGAATACCATGTGTAAAAGCATTGATTTAGGACTGAAAAAATCTTTAGCTGTAGTGCTGTAGCACGAAGACTCACCATTACTTTGGTGAAGGAGTTATCCTGTTTTATAGCTTAAAAGATGAGAGGAGATAAGTGAGAGTGAGCACTGCAAAGAGGAAAAAGCTAGGGCCAAGCACTCATAGCTCCCATTAAGTTCAATTGCATTAACACTGCTGAATTTTGTATAAACCTTGGAACAAAGAGACAGTAGCTGTGCTGAACAGAAATGTTTTCCCTAGGCAGGAAGAAATGATTGAAATAGCACACCACAGCAGGGTGTTACAGTCTTGTGGTCCTGACAATGCTGTATTGAAACAAAAAAAACACAACCCTTAACAACAACAACAACAAATCTTTCATACCCTGGCATTTAATCTCAAATGTCAATAGTAAATCTATAGCAAAATGAGTTTTATGGGCTCTGTGGGCACTCAAGATCAACTGCCAAACAAAGAAGAAAAGCAGAATTGAAATGGCCTGCTATATTCCTTTTCTGCATCTGTCACTTAAAAGTTATAGTTAAACAACTTCTAAGAAATACTCCAAAAGGAACTTCACACTCTCTCAGCAAGTTTTTAAAGACTTAAAGCAGTTCCACCAACAGAGATGATTTAATTGGTTTACTACCTGTTTTTCAGACTGGTTTTTCTTACAAGCACAATTAAATGCTTAATCGGTCCTAGAGAAGATTGCTCAGTCCCTCTGAAGGGCAGTTTTTAAGCAGTGGGTGCCTAGGGCCGCTGTTATTTGATAGGAGCCTAGTTTATGAATGGCACTTGAGGCTACAGATGTCAGCTGTATAAAGACAACTCTCTGCAATCTCTCTCTCCCTCTAGAACTGGAGATGCTGCAGCATGTTGAAATTTAAGGCCTTCTTTAGTGTCTCTAGAGGTGTACAGAGAAAGAGGTAGATGCCTTACAATATGTAATCTTGTGCTGCAGTCTCTGGCTTTGTGATACAGAG
Organism: Atrichornis clamosus; assembly: GCA_013400975.1. Taxonomy (NCBI): domain Eukaryota; kingdom Metazoa; phylum Chordata; class Aves; order Passeriformes; family Menuridae; genus Atrichornis; species Atrichornis clamosus. The sequence goes on along the minus strand of WBMZ01002486.1, from coordinate 401,494 downwards.
CAAGCATTTTTGTCTTGCATTTTATCTACAGGGGTGGCTGACAAATTACCTACCTCTCAATCTAATATACCTGCTTTTGGAAACTTGCAGTGTTATTCTTGTCACTGCTGGTTTCATCATTTCTCAAATTAAAAGATGATATGCCTAAACTTTTTGTTACTTGACCAAGGCAACAAATTTTTCATGTATGATACTATCTGATGGCTTTTCTTCCATATGTGCTAGATATAGATAAAATTTGCAGGTTATTTCCTGCCAGCCAGGATAATAATCTGGTATTGCTTGAGGAAGAAAATCCTTTTGGTGGCCCAAATACAGTGTATTGGGCACCTAAAGAATGATTGTAGATTTTGTCTGTTGTCATATCACTAAGATACTAAAAATCTCATCCACGCTCCTTTCAAATGGCCTAAATTTGAGAGCAGGCTTACTCTTACTTAGCTTGTCAAATCACTTTTAAAAACTGATCTAGTTTTTTGAAGGATTTTTTCCTATGTTTATAACTCATGTCAAAGCAATCTTCTTACATGTGTTTGTCATACAAGGTGTCATTCTGAAGTATTTAAAAAATATTATTCAACACCAAATACCCTGCCCTCTCCAGCTACAAGACAGAGATTATTTGTAGTATTTTATGAAAATGGCAGCATATTGCTATATTAAAATTGCTTTTATTATTATAAATCTTGATGCACTAATTTTAAGTCACCATCACTTTGGCTACCTTGGATTGCTGCAAGGTTGAATGAACACAGTTCCTAAAACAAGAACGTTTTATGAAAAACAAAATTACTCCTGAAAGATGATTGACTTCCCCCAACTGTTTTTGCCACTAAACCTATCTAGACTAGAAGTTCTCTCAAGTACAGGGACTAAATAGGGTGAAGATGCTACTCTCGGGGGTAACTTTTTCCTAGATGTGTTCAATCCGTCTCAAACACCTGACAGCCAGAAGGTGAATCATTCTGCCATTGTGTTACCCAACGAAGGTGCAATTAATACCAGGTTTACTTTGAAGATCCACGTCAACAGGAGGAAGACTCTTACATCAATCTCGTGAAAAACTGCACATGCTTTAGTTGGAGAACTATTCTATCTCATTTTTATTTCTATTTATTATTATAACCTCATTTAAGTGCAAGAAATTATTTTTTAAAAGTTCAAAAACTAAATGTGCTTCAAATTACAAACACAGAAGTAAATTATTTGTGACACCAAATACTTCTTGCTTTTACTTTAGATGTATATAGAGAAAAATCACAGGCAAATCCAAAGCATTATTATTTTTAGCTGACCTGAGGAATTTAGCAATTTAGGTTAGAGATACGGATTTTTAAAAAGGATCAGCTGCATATTGGCTCTTACCTTCCTAACAGTGGACACTTTAATCAACATTTGGAGAGAAAACATACCAAATTTTGTCGCTCTCAAAACATTTGGACAAAACTTGCTAATAGGCTTGGCCTGATGACTAAGGTTTGACCCTACATGTAAGAAGTGTAGGAACCTGGTGAGTAAGTGGTTGACATGCTACCTTCAAAACTGCAACTTGGGATTGCATTTTGCCACAATATTATACAACCCTTGGCAAGCAGCAAGCCCTCTATCCCTCCTTACACCATCTGGAGGAAAAAAACAACAGGAAAAAAGCCTCAGCACACACTCTGTTTTGGAAAAGGCATGTGCGAGAGAATAGGCTACCTGAGCCAAGAGCTGTCTTTGGCTTCTAAGAAGAATCTCTCTGATTCAGAGGCTTGTGACAGCCTGTCACTGTGTTTTCATTTAATGTCAAAATCAGAAAATCACATCAATCTTCAAACTAGCAGCACATTCTCAAACACTATACTATTCATGCCCCATACGCATGACCAAATTTCCTGTTAAAATCCAATTAGGATTCCAGTCTAAGTTAGAGTGATCTTGGGAGAGTCCAAGGATACAAGGGATCATTTGGCATTGTGAAAACAAAAAAATTCTCAACATGTCCTAGAGTTGTTTTCCAAAACTTTCCAGTAATCACTGAAAGTCGCACCTAAATTTAATAGGCAAACAAAAGCTTTTTGGTTTTTCACTTGTTTGCAATTGATACAAGAGGAAGAAAGGAGCTGTGTGCTTGGTCTTATTCTCATATAAGGAAATCTTGGGGCTACTGCTACAGTTCCCGGAGGAATAAGGGGAGCCACCAGCTCTCTGATAATCATTTAAGGCAGGAGTGTGGTCATGAAAACAGGTCTGCCCCATTCTGCCCCATCCTCTTGTTTCATCCTGATAATGCCCCTTAGCTGTGCTGATGCAGGCTTCTGTGGGACCATGATTGGGGAACTGATCAGACTAAAAGTAATAATGAAGTATTAATAAATGCATGGATATTTTTGTGGCAGTGCCAGCTTACAGACACACTGGCTCGAATTGCTCAGATGCAGATACAAAGAAATGTTTTCCCTCTTGATATCATGTAGTATTTTTCTCAGCTCCTGAAGCACTCATGTCCAAACACGAGGCACAAATAGTCAAGGAGAGGAAAGATGACCCCCTTTCTCCTGCTCTCGCTCTCCCTGTCTGCAGGCAGAGACCGCTAATCCCCATCACCCACCGAGGGATTCCTGACTCCTGGGAGAGCCGTGTCCTGGCTGAAGGTGAGGGGCTTCCTCGTGGCAGCCTGGGGTGACCCGAGGACAGGTAGCCTAGTCCCTGCCATGTGCCCAGCAGCATCCTCCACTGCTCCCCTGTCTTCTGCAAGAGGCATGTGTAGCAAGGGGCTGAGAAGAAGGGAAAATTATTTGGAATAAGGGTTAGAAAAAGTAAAAAATTACTTGACTTTATTTCAAAAACTTGCTGTATGGAGTTTAATTGATCCAGCCAGTGCACGAGAGGAAGAATTGAAATGGAGTTTTTGACTCAGCATATTTTTCACAGAATGAATTAATGCCTTGCTGAAAAGGTGATTTGCAGTTGGCATTTCAGGCAGCCTTACTGCCTTCCTCTGGAATTATTCCCATTGTTGTTCACACAAAGGGAAAATAAACTCAGCCACTTGGCTTCCTTTTCCCTGAAATGTGTCTAAGATCACAGCTTAGAAAGGAAAGTAAATGGCAGATAGCAGCATCTTTGCAAAGTACACGCACTCTGAGCTATACAGACAGGGAAATTATTTTGTTCAAAGGAAAAAGACAGAGGAAGAGTAAGAAAGAATAACAAAACAGTGAAGTTCTCATTAAAAGTTCTGGGGCAGCTTTTAGTTACATCATTGCCACATAGACAAAAGAGACAATCAAGAACTTATTTAGATCCCTTTGCTTTGCGGCATTACTCTTCATTTCATCAGTAGCAAGAAAGGTTTTTAAAGAATAAATTGAAATTTTGTGCATTTAGATCGTTTTTCTTCCTCTCACCTTGAACCACTCCCTACAGGGAGGCTTCACTCTGCAAACCCCAGGCAGGATTGCCTGTCCTCCCCTGTGTTCCCAGCAGGGTTTAGCCAGACATCACTGCCTCTCCAGCAGCTCTTGCCCCCCTTTCCTGAGAGTGCCAGGAAACCAATCTTTTTCTCCCAAGCAGTAGGATGAAGCATTACTGATGTTTGCATCAACCTTCAAGTTTCCTGCCTTTTTCCACATAAGGAGGATGAGTCCGAGCACACCTTCCTTCCTCGATGGGCAGAGTGGCAGCAGGGACAGACACTGGCTGTGTCATGGAACAGAGCCCCACATCAAGCACTGGGTCACACAGCAAAGCAGTGCTCCTCCCATGCCCTGTGTGATCCCACAGCAGCTGGCCCAACAGCTGCTTTAGTGCATTTCATTTTTGCTTTATGCTGCCTTTGATATCAGAATAGCTGGGAAATAAATGGAACCAAAGATTGCAGACTGCTTTAAAATCTCTTTCGTTCAAGAGATCTTTCAGATTAAAATAATGCTGAAAGGAGACAGCTAAAAATGAGAAAAGGATGTTGGGGGAGACCTACACAGAGTTAAAACAAGTTCAGGAGAATCCCTGTTGTTTCTGGCCACCCTATGAGCCAAACACCTTCCTCCAGAGGTCTGAGTTCACATTATTTATATAGAAATCTCTTCTGATTCTGCTCAAATATTAAGCACCCCCAAAGTCTGGAAAATGATTAAAAGGGGAGTTTGATCTTATGCTGCTTCTATAAGAAAAAGTCTCCCAGAATGTCTCTCTGCTAAACCACTCTTTTTAATTCTTACAACCCTGAGGTGTGTATCAAGATTTGGACCCTTAAATTGCTTGGCATATTTTATTACTGTATTATCTGCCTCCTTGGGGTGTACAGCTGCTCAGTGAGCTTGTGTTTATAGAGCTCTTGAAGGTCCACAGATGGAGAGTGAAGAGACGCAATCTATATTTTTACATTGTATATTCATGTACCCTCTTTTTCCTTAAGGCTTGGCCTCGAACACATGGATAACTAAGGTTTGATATGATTCCCCTGGGGCATAGTGACAGAACACATTTACTGTTTATTGCTTCACAAAGTTGATTTCCATCAGTAGTGCATTACATTCCTATCCAAGCAGAAGCCAACACATTCCAAAGAAAAGTAGGTGATAAAAAGGTAATTTTTTCTGTTGAGCTGCATCAGAACCAAGGCAGCAGCCAGCCATCCTTGGCATCAGTGATGCTGCCAGCGCAAAGCAGAGCAGCCCCACTCCGGTCCTTCAGCATCCTCTCAAGGGGAAGTGGAGGGGCAGACATCAATCTCTTCATTCTCAGGACCAGTGACAGGACCCAAGAGAATGGCATGAAACTGAGTTAGGGGAGGTTTAGATATCAAGAAAAGGTTTTTCACCCAAAGGGTGAGCGCTGGAACAGGGACAACCAGCTTCCCCAGGGAAGTGTTCACAGCACCAAGGCTGACCGAGTTCAAGAGACATTTGGACAATGCTGTCAGGCCCATGGTGTAACTCTCGGGGTGTCCTATGCAGGGCTAGGATGGGGATGGACTTGATCCTGATGGGCCCCTTCCAACTGAGCATATTCTATGAACAGTATGTGGGCAGTGCTGCATACAAGTTGCTGCACCATCTCCTCTGGAGCAGCCCTGTAATCACATACCTCACCTGTGCCACAGTAAAGTTGCAATAAGAGCCATGGCAGACAAGCAAGACTCTTCTCCCTGCTCTTCAACTCTGAATACTCTTGAAGTCATCCTTTACATAACAGTTCTTTGCCTTTTTTTAGAGAAATCCTTCAATATGGACAAATTAGTCTACATTTATACCTACATAAGCCCACTACAGACAATGCAATTATAGGTGGAGAAGCCAACTGGAGAGTTTCCAATTATTCTGAGAAATTCTGGTTACGCTTCCCTAGTCACAATAAGAAAAAGAGAAAGCAAAATGTGCTAGCAGCATAATGAGCCCACAGAAATGGCCTGCAACTCTTGGTGACAAACACATATGCATACACATTAGGAAAAAGTTTGCTTAGCTGTTTTCCTAGTTACCAGTCACTGCAAATACCCCTAATTAACAATGCTCACAGACAAAAGTTATAAGAAATCAGTTAGTATTCCTGACTACTCACACAGATCTTGGGATTTGAAATTTATGTGCCCTAGTGAAACTTTAAAAGTGCAAATGAAGGACATCTCTAATGACATAAGTGATAAAATTAAGTAGAAACAGGAACTCAGATTTACTCTTTACCAGAATGCACTTCTTCCTGGTGCTTTATCAGATACCTGAACTTATCAGCCATATAATGCGCAGCTGGGAGATAAGTTATTAACAAAGAAATTCTTACAAAATGGTCATCAATAACACTTTGCAAGAAAATTTCCTCAATTTTTGGTTTTAACAACTCTCATAAGGCTTAAGCTAAACTCTGATCTGAGAACAAATGGACAAGCTGTTAAGTGGTTGCTTTCTCCATAGATCCACAGGTTTCTTTCACTGCAATTTATATACAATTTTCACAAAGGAGATACAGTAGGAAAATAAATAAGCAGTTCTTTGGGAAAGAAGTGGACTAGGTAGGCATAGCTGATTACCCAGAACATATCTGCAATTTAGCTAAGGAGGCAGCAACCCATTTATGATCCCAAACAGTATTTTTCAAACTTACGTCTCAGCTGAGGACACAATTTGCTGCACTTTTGAAATATCATAGAAGAATGAGGACAGTTTTACTCCTGTGGATTCACCAGGGTACGTATTTACCAATTTACTACAGCATGCAATCTTTCATTTAATTCATCCAAAAAGCTCCAGTTATTATGAGCCTATTTTTAAATCACGGCACAAGAGATACAACCTCTTGTGTTGAGTGAATATGTAAGTGTAACATTGCCCAACCATCTATTCAACAGCAAGCTTCAGAAAACTATATGCTGACAAAGAGTCTGGGGTCATGTCTGTGAAATGCTCTATATATGCTAGCTGAAAGAATCTGATGCTAGCTTGCTCTCAAACAGCTTTGCAAAAAAAAAAAAAAAAAAAAAAAAAAAGCTCACTCTTCTGCAGCTGAAATTTTTCTTGCTCGATCCCTCAAAAAAAGTAGGTTTTCATTTCAGTTTGAGCAAAACCCCATCTATCATTTACTTACGAAAAAGTGAAAAGAAACATGTTTCCAGTCTATGCTGTAAGGCAATTCTATGCAGCCAACAGCCGCACGTTCTGGCCCCCAGCCGCGCGGAGGTCAGCGGGCCGGCGGGCACGTACACCGGCTCACGGCCAACGCTTCCACAGAAAAGCGCCGCTCCATGGATTTAAGGCAAACGTCCTAGGCAATAATTCCACTTCTTTGCGGTCAAAGAGCAGGCAAATGCCACCTTCCCAACAGGACTATCCCTTCCCTGCAAGGTACCTTGCCTGGGAAGCCCAGCCGGAACTGCGGGTGCTCGGAGCGGCACTGGAGCCCTGTGGGACGGACCCCAGGAACAGCGACCGGCTGGAGGGGAGGGGGCGCAGCCAGCTGCAGGCGGCCACCGCCTGTTACAGCTGAAACCATTCGTGTCATTAGGCAATGCCTTCACAAAACCCTGACCAGGGAAACCCCCACAGACTGGGGATCTCAACAGTGACTACCCAATTGCCAAAAAATTTAAGAAAAAAGAAAAAAAGTGTACATCTAGGAAATGTTTTTCACACACCTTAGAATAAGTCATCTAGCAGATGTATGCCCTGTATCTTCCAAGCTGAAGACAAAATTCATTGGTTTGGTTGAGGGGTTTTTTTAAGTTACAGTTCTGTGAGAGACATGCAATTTTGAAAGCAACAGCCTGCATTAAGTGTATCCCAGCTTCAGAAAGGGAATTAGATACCTGAAGCTTGACTTATAAACAGCACATGGGAACAAATGCTTCACAACACAGCTTCACATTAATTACTGTAACAGAAACATGATAAAAACTGTACTGCAACCAGTTTGTGCATGGACAGGTCAAGGCTCTTGGACCTCCTCAAGATGAAGAATATTTCCAGTTAAAAGAAAGAAAAAAGCCCACAGAGACACAGTGTCATAAAATCCAGCAATTTGCTTGCACATCAGATAATACCTAACCTTTTTCTTAAACAGAAAGATTTGAAACTATGCTATTATATGATCAACTAAATTCATGATTACAAAATTTTCTAGCCTCATTGCTGTGGAAGTAATGGGAAAATAGCAAGAATTCTGGCTACTTTTCAGCCTTAAAAAAAATCTATCACTAACATTCACATGTAAAGACACATAATTATAATAAATATAGGTATCATACCGATGTGCCTGAGATATTGCAGAATTCTTCCAGTTGCTGTCTGTCACTAAGAGGTTATAACAATGTATTTATACATAGCTGTTTCCAGCCTGAAGCACCCTCAGTTTTGATGAGATTAAAAGCCAGGTTCCCCCAGCATCCTAGCTGACACCTTAATGGGCATATTCAAAACTACTTTAGATCTTTTCCCAGTAAATCCAAAAGCTTTAATTGTTTGCATTTTTCTTTCAATGCCCCCAGCAGCATGTGAATTATGGAAAGTAGGTTCATTATCCAATTTGATGAGTTATCATCACCACAGACATGTGATTTCAGGTATTCCCATCTTCACCTAATTGTTACTCCTCCTTTTTCGACAAAGATTGATTGAGGATGGCAGTGCCACTAGGCTAGGCATTTATAAAATCAAGGCCACTGTCATCTATTCTTGGTGTCATAATCCAGACCACAGTTTCACAGGCATCACTGTGAAGGCAAAGGAAACATAATAGTGAAATTTAAGAAGGTTAAGACCAAAACAGCAGTATACTTGATTTCAAACACTATTACTTGAAGGTAATTTAAGATACAGACTCAGGGAATAAATTATGTAAAATCGTTTCACGAGTAATAAAGATTCTATATTAAAGCAATTCTAAAGGCTTTCCCCTTGAAATTCTTTTGAGAACTCAAAGCTTCTTTTCTTGTCCTGAACTTTCACCAAATGTAAACAATTTGATGGTGACATAAGCTAAGGAACCTTGTGAGATTTCACACCAGAACACAGCACAATTGCAAAAAAAAAAAACCAAACCAGTAGTGGCTATGGTAACCCAAAGTGAAATATGTTACTTGCAGCAGTTATAACCATACTGAGATGCAATTTGCACATTACTGCTGTAATAGGACATGACTGATGTAATCACAAATAACTTATCACAACATGAAGTCACAAAGTGATTTTAAAATTTGTTTCTGAAAAGCATTCATGGGGGAAAATGCACAGATCTGGGCCTTAACACCTCATAGGTGAGTTTAAAGGGAAAAAAAAAAATTTCTGCTTATAAATATTCTGCTTTCATTTTATGTTTTTAATTTATTTTCTCTCCTTAATTAGTGCAAACGATATATGCTTAAAATGCCTTCTACTAAAGACAGCAGCCAAACTCCCATTAACAGCAGCATGCACTGGCTCCACATAAATCACTTGCAATCAGCAATACAGAACAGCTGATTGGCATGTTCCGAGTTCTAGTATTATTTCGAGTTGAGTAAAATCTAGCTAATAACAATTCTTGATTAATATCAGACCAAGCATAGCTTTTTTGCTAAAACTTTAGAAACTTAGCCATTGTACAGATGGTCCTCAGGTCTGTCTGATGTCCTTTCATCTCCTTCCACATGGAATCATAGTCATTGGATGTGTCTGATATAGACAGACTTGTTTTTAAAATATGACTGAAACAGTAAGAGGGCTACTGAAAATGCAATGTTGAGATGTGCCAAATGGGATAAAACACCATTTCAATGTCAAGTGAATACCAGATTTTACAAAATCATACCTTTTTTTCCTGGTTAGCAAACGAACTGTCAATATTTTTATGAAATACCCAAACCCAGAGAAGCACAGTTGCCAGTCTGTACAAGTTTGAATATCGATCATTCACTGCTATGTCCTCCACCACAAGCACAGGGCGTTCTCCACGGCCAGTTTTACTCACAATCAGAGCTACAAGGAAAAAAAATGCAGCTACCGAAGCTCCCTGTAGCCACGTCTGGTGCATACTGGGCTCCCAGCCACCACCAGAGCAGGCAGCTCACCCCCAGCCATACCGAGGCCAGTGGCCAGTGCCCAGCTCCGTGAGCAGTGTTCTGTGTGTGTGAAAACCGCTGGACTGTGTGGCCAACCTCGCAGCTCCCAAGTCTCTGCTCAGACAAAGCAGGGAAAAGTTTTCAGCATAAAAAATACTTCCTGAGCTGCAAAACTTGAAAGGGAATTTATAGCTGCGATGCTTGTGATGCACAAACCAAGCCAGAAAGAAAAGCACTCAAATCAGCACTGAGATCCCACCTCTATACACTGTCAACCAAGGAATGGTCCTTCACGCCAAGCTCACATTTCCTAACCAGTAATTTATCCCACTCCCCTCAGTCATGGTAAATCTGGTGGGTTTGTTAATCAAAATATTCCTAAATATTTCTTTCAACTGTTTCATTGTCTGCAATTGAAAATTGCACTTCACAGCTTAGTTATGGTGGAAACTGTTTACTTTTTAACTTGTACATTATTTTGCTGAGAAAAAACCGTTGCATAATTTGTTCTTAAGCATGAGAAGAAAAGCAATGAAAATGCAGTTTAGTTGTTTTATGTGGGCTGTTTCAGCACTTCTTGGAAAAGAACAGAAAATCCTGTTTTTATAGAGATACATTCACTGAAAAAATCTAAAGTGGAAAATACAGAAAAGTCACTCAGGCAGATTTGCTTTCATGTAGACTTAACTTTTAACTCTTAAAAGACTGCAGTAGCTCTTTAAAGATTAGTGAAGTTTCAGTAGCATGGGTACATTTGCTGAAAATTCTATAACTTTCATTTTCCTTATTGAAGCTTTTTGTAAAATACCCTAATGGACAGTATATTCTTACCTTATGTTCACATTAGGTAGTAAATATTGAAAAGTAATTTATAAATACCAAATTTATTTCCAGAGATCAATTTTTCAATTTAATGATGAAATGCAATAAAAATTATCTGCAAATCAGAATTCTTGAAAAGAGAACTGTTAGTAGGAAATAATCACTTGTGCAAATCCTTGCTTTCACATTCAGTTGCTGCCTAGGGTACAGCCTATCATCACTATATCTGTGAACAAGGAATGATTCAAAAAATATTTGTCCTCATTGTCTTTGAAGGAAGAGAAGGGAAGCCAGCCTCTTTTGACTTATGACAACTATGAACCTTCTAAATAGAAGAATTTATTTTTCTGAAAAACGTAGACCTTAAATGAATGCTTGTACTTTCCTGCCTTCAGCTTAAGGCTGTGTCTTCTGCCTCTTTTACAGTTTCTTTCCACAACGTTGCAAAGAGAAAGGTCTTTCTTTGCAACACTGATTTGGTTTCAGATCCATTACACCCAGGCACAGAAAAAGCATTTAGAATATTTAAGAAACCTTAAATGAAGTTGCTGGAAAGGAGGTTGCAATCTCCTGTTAAATCACCTGTGCCATCTGTCCAGAATTTCCTCCAGAAATTACTATGGAAACATACAGCCAAGAACATAACACATCCCTAGATTTCCATGTAGATGTGTTCTTAATGTTCTGTATAATTATCTTCTCAACAAGGCTCAGTAATAATCACAGACTTTCCTTTAGGTAATTTAAGGACTTCATAAATGGTGAAGGCATTTCAGCATCTTCGTCTATATAGAGATGCAAGCCATGATCATAGAAAACTTACAAAAATACCTCTTCAGGGAAAATGAGTAGAGTTTGCTACATGTACTAAATAATTTAGCATCTGCAGTCCCTCTTTTTTCCAGGGAAAGGAATAGGTACATTTTGGCAGAGATGCACAGTGTTAATTTGACTCAGTTGTGCTCTGCCTAACAGACTCCTGGGTGTCAGAATGAGCAGCTGTGATCTCCCTCAGCTTCTCACCTAGGATCATCCCCAGGACTCAGCATCCTGACTGCCTGCGCTCAGCACCTCCCTCAGCAGTAGTAACACAGTGTGGATTACAACTATGACAAGTACCCAGGCTTCAAGAGCTGTGGCTTCTATCACATGCATTCACTGTGATCTAGATACATTAATGCAACTGCATTTACATGGGATGGGCTTTCTTGAAAGAAAGATCAACAGCCTCTCAGCAGAGACAACAGCATACCAAAATATTGGCAAAATATTGCAGTTGACGAGTAGCATTTGCTGAACTCATTTGGCGTCTGCCTGAAAATTGCCCATGAACAGCTAGCAAGATTCTCAAATGCGCTCATTATCTGGAGGATTATTCTTGATGTGCAGTCAGCTCATAAAAGGTTTGCTGCAAATACTCACAGTCCTCATCAAGACAATTGCTTACAGAAGTTACACAGTACATCTTTTTGTGCTCTGACTCGGTGGCTTCTCTGGCTTGCTCAGCATGAGCTGTGAATAGTGCAATTAAGTGCACAACTTCATGTCACAGCATGGAAACACAATGCTAAACATTTGATTTTGCAGTCATCTATCCAACCATGTTAGAAAAAGGGCCAGATTGAATCAAAACATTATTAAAAACAAGGATGTAAGAGCTTAAACCTTCCTACTGCCCTGCTTTCTTTCACTCCACAAAAGAAAAGAAAGGAGGTGATACCTTCCTATAGGTGATTCCTACCTATGTGAGTGTCCCCAAATGTGACATACCCTATTATAACAGCCAAAATCTAAAGCTAATAAAAGCTTTCCACTCTCCCTGTGACAACCCATATCGTCCTGGTTAGAGGATTTTCAAATTTCAGCACCAAATTCAAGAAGATCATGTCAAAACTGGAAAAAAAAAAACCTCATCCTTATAGTGACAATGTATTGAATCCAGTATCAGGGCCAAAATAAAATATATTAATGAATTAACTACACACCTTAATATCAAAGGACAACTTTTGAAATATGTACTATTGACAAGGTTAAAAAATGTTCTGAACAACTTCTGGGCAAACTGCTAAAGGAATCACAGTAACATGTGGGCACTGAAGTGCTTTCAGATGTTACTCTGCTCACAGTGATCTTAGTTCACATACCTTATTCCTCCTCTTTTCCAAATGAGTAATTAACACAAAATTTTTAATTCACTATAATTTGAGTACATTAATTTTACACTCTAATTTCATTCCTTGTAATTCACATCCTTGCTATACAAGCCCTACACACTACATGGCTGCAAATTTTAGTTTCAGGTCACAACTCATGACAATGAAAAGGTTTGCTGTAACAGACTTTGATAATGTGAATGATTTTGCAAGATTCCTAGAATGATTCCTGTGTTGAAAATAAGCCTGAGTTAGGTGCTTGTTTAGGACCTTGATTAATTAGCATCATCTTTAATAATAGAATTTAGCAACCTCTGAAAATCTTGACTGTTAAAACATCACAAACTATTTCACTGCTTAGTTCATATTTCCCTGCTTAATTAAGCTATGTATTTTCTTGCTTGTGCAAGCTAAACATTATTGAAATTACTGGACAGGGCCAACGTTACCAAAAATATTTGGTAGGAGCATTTACCCTGTGGCCAAAAACATACAGGACATAGCTCCATCCCCTCTATGATACTACACAGAGGGAGAGAGGTCCAGCCCAGAGGCAGCAATAATCTCACCTAAATTACAGACCAAGACTCCTTAGCTAATTTGGTATTGTATTTACACTGTTTGCCAATTTTGCTTATGCTATTTTCTTTCAAATCTCTTCAACGTATATAGGAAAAAGCTCAAATAAAACAGGAATATGAACTATAATTTTACATCTTCACCTCACAACATAGTAGAAAGAGCAGAGAGACTCATCACAGAAAAGCAGAGAGCTCTCTTTTGGTTTTTCCCCTCAATCCTTCTAAAAAATTCTTAAAATAATTTAAAATAATTTAATTATTTAATTCTTTATTAAATTAATTATTTAATTCTTAAAATAATTTTAAAATAATTAAATTTAAAATTTCACTCATCAAGAAAACTACAGCCAGTTCACTCTTAACCACTTCACCTGCACTTTACTCAAAAATTACCACAGGGATGGTGTAAAACACTCCACACCAAAGAACACCATCTAAACTCTTATTTTCCTTTTAGAAAGACAAAACAAACAAAAAAACCCCAACCAAATACACAACAATAAAAGATAAACTTGTTTCAAGAGATAGCAATCCAAGGGTCGATATAAGAAACATTCATCCTAAACAGTTATCTATAGATTTCATAACTGAGAAAAAAATTCCCTACAACAGCTTGGAATCTTTCTTCAAAATGGAGTAAGGCTTTTGTTGCTTCTAATCCTTTCAGAGCACACAAGATTGGATATCACAGCCATGACATTGCTGGACTGAAAAGCTATTTTATGTAATTTTGCAGTTTGTAAGAAGCATTGGTTACATTTTTCCTTTCCCTCAGATATCTGCACATGGTAACTAATACATCTACCTTTATTAAAAAAAATTTAGAACATCATACACTTTTAGATAATGCAATATATAGTTTCCTAAAATAATACATCATATGCAGAATATGACACTTATTTGTGAGACCTTAATGCTGGAGTCCATTAAATGCACTGACCTACATAGCCCTCACTCTACATCTCCAATCCATGAGTGCTGTATGTCTTTCTTTATTAACAGTTTTCTAGATTTTACACTCTTACATGACATTATGGCATTTTGCACTTGGTGGTTTTCCTCGCTGGCATTTCCAGTCAGAAACAAAACCAACCTACCAGATCCAGAATGGGTTTTGCCTTTCTCAGAACTGTATCACAGAGGGTTGTTATAGCAGCATAAATCCCCTCTCTAAACATTTCAGGACCATCTCAGTATGCATTTCTCAATACTGTGTTAATTGACAAGAATGTACATGTGACTGCGCTGAAGATCATTGTGTTCTTCAGCTCTGTGGAACAATTAAAGGTCTCAAAGACACTGCTCCCAAACATTTGCAGGTACAGCTTGGTGGGAAAAGATTGCAAACCCAAGTCCTGTGACAAGTAATGAAGGAGATCGCAGTCAACCTCTACCTCATTAAATTACCCCAGTTATAGGGCAAAACCAATTGAAAGTTATGAAGCTCTGAAACAGGCAAAAAATTCACATTACCCTATTTTGTGGAAGGGAAGAGCAGTATGTGGATTCTGGTCATTAAATAACTAAAAGTTCATGTAATGAAGACTAGCAGGACAGTGCTAGCTATAAGAATTTGTAAGGAGATTACAGTCCATATAGATTTAGCAAATGTTCAGGTTGTTTCTCTACTGTTCTTAAACTTCAGTGTGGAATAGTGACACAGGGTAACAGTCCTTTCACCCTGATGGCCTGCCTAGAGGGGGGTCTGTCTGCCACGTGTCAGAGTAGCATGCAATCACAAAGGACATCTCTAAGACAAGGCTTCTATCTTCTTATCTGAATCCTTATCTGTTATGTTCTACCCTAAGTAAATGTTGAACATTTCAGAGACTCTTGCATAAAGCACCTCTGTTGCATGCTTCTACCATGCTTTAGCTCTGCAGTAAGGCAGCAGTAAAACCCAGGAAGGTGGGGCCTGCAGGCACTCTCCAGCTACTGGTGCGCCTTGGAGGAGTCAGCACTGAGCTGGCAGGCTTTAGGCAGCTTGTCTCATTTCCACAAAATGATGATAGACAGAACTTGTTCCCAGCAAACTTGCTAAGAACAAACGAAGATTCATGGCTGGCACATTCCCTTGATCCAGGAAATCCTCAAAGCTACCCAATGCTGGAGGCAAGACTGGAACAGCACAGGATAGGGCTGCCAGTGCAGGCACCCTGTCCAGACAGGCAACTCTGCACACCAGCCAGTGACGTGCCACCGTTACTAGGCTGCCATCGTCATTTGTCTTACATAGTACACAAACAGTATTTGCTCATGAAAAGACTGGGTTGGGGGGAGAGGAGAAGGAAGCCAACAATAACTGAACTGTGTTAATTTATTTTTAGACTTTTATGGAGTCTACTCAAGCACTGATCTTTACATGGGTAAGACAGCATATATATATCTCTC
Source organism: Atrichornis clamosus (assembly GCA_013400975.1). NCBI lineage: Eukaryota > Metazoa > Chordata > Aves > Passeriformes > Menuridae > Atrichornis > Atrichornis clamosus. Next base: position 386,033 of record WBMZ01002486.1, on the reverse strand, counting down.
TCTCTCTCCTTTACCTTTCCCAATCAGTCCCATTCTGTCTGATTTCCACCAAAGCATGCTCTTGTTAGCAGAACAGACATTAACAGCATTTAGACCAACTTAGATTTGTAGGTGTTTTTGTGCATATCTGCCACAGATGCTATGAATCCTAAAGTACACCATTTTTCATTCTTTAAATAATTTTAAAATGTTCCACAGCACATCTGAAAGACTGTAAAAAAAAAAAATGCTAGAAAGAAAATGCTAGAAACCATAAAATTATTTTCATATACCTTTAACGTTATCTAAATAGTCAACATGCTATGCATGCTTAACTTTTTTATATAAAACCACCTATGAGAAAATACCAATCATATAAACATTACTTCAGTTTCACTGTTCTATTCTAGTATATTATCTTGCACTATGGTGCATCATGAGGAAAGGAATATCTGAGAAATGCGTTAAGACACTTAGCTTATTAATGGCCAAACATATATAAGCTCATTTTCCTTGCCCTAGGCTTTTGTAATCTCGCAATGGAAAATTTTTCTTCATATTTTTCAGAAATAACAGAAAATTCCAAGAAATGGAAGCCGCTGCTAGTAAAAGAAGAAAAGCTGAGTATCATCAGGGTTAATAGCTCCTATTTGAGATCCATGAATGATTACAGAGTTACTTTTCTATATCGAACTTCCAAGTTTCATTAATAATATGCTGCCTCTCCAGGACACAGGTGTGCTCACGGTACAAAGTTTATTCATTCATCACATGGAATAGAAGAGCTAGAGGAACAATGGCTTCAAAGGTCTCATGCTTATACATTTTGACAGTAGTTTGTTGGGCAAGTGCTCTTTGGTACTTAAGTATAACTCGTCCTACTTCTTCCTACACTGGCCACAGACAGGTCAGTAGCATATCCATAGCCAGAAAAAATGTTTCCTTTGGCAACATAAGAACTCGACCTATAAATCCACATTCCTTTGACTTCCTTATCAATGAACCCAACAAATGTGAGAAGAGCATTCCTTTCTTGGTCATTCTTATCAGTACAACTCATAAAGAGTTTGATGCAAGGCAAGCTATTCGAGAAACTTGGGGAGATGAAAACAACTTTAAAGGAATTAAAATCGCCACACTATTTCTTCTTGGAAAAAATGCAGATCCCGTGTTAAATCAAATGGTAGAGCAAGAAAGCCAAATATTTCATGACATCATTGTGGAGGATTTTATCGACTCTTACCATAACCTCACTCTGAAAACATTGATGGGAATGAGGTGGGTAGCAACATTTTGTTCAAAAGCAAAGTACGTTATGAAGACAGACAGTGATATTTTTGTAAATATGGACAATCTTATTTATAAGCTGCTCAAACCTAACACTAAGCCAAGGAGAAGGTACTTCACTGGTTATGTTATAAACGGAGGACCAATAAGAGATGTTCGCAGTAAGTGGTACATGCCCCGAGATTTGTACCCCGACAGCAATTACCCACCCTTCTGTTCAGGCACTGGCTACATTTTTTCAGCTGATGTAGCAGAACTGATTTACAAAACCTCCCTTCATACCAGACTTCTTCACCTTGAAGATGTGTACGTTGGACTCTGCCTTCGGAAGCTGGGCATTCACCCCTTCCAAAACAGTGGCTTCAATCACTGGAAAATGGCCTACAGCTTGTGCAGGTACCGCAGGGTGATCACAGTGCACCAGATAACACCAGAAGAAATGCACAGAATTTGGAATGACATGTCCAGCAAGAAACATCTTAGATGTTAAGATTTTTACAGATGTAAATACCTTTTTTAAATTTTGGTTGAGTTTGGTTATTTTTTGACAAAGTGATCTGCTGATTTACAGGTTAAACTGTGGGATATTAATTGTGAGAGGATTTTTAATGACTGATTTTTCATTCTCGCTTTGACTACTGGTTTACAAACTTCAGGCTCTTTTTCATAAGGACATTATGCCAACTTAATGGATCTAAAGTAAAATCTCAGATTTTGTATATTATCATCTATTGCACATATCAGCTCTTGCATCTGTGTGTAAAAGGACAGTAATAAACTATTACGAGCTGCCTAACAGTTCACACCCCAGCCTCTGAGATAAGACTCAGGCCCTAAGAAATGAAGAATTACAAACATACTTTTATTCTTCCTTTGACACCCTACAACCATCTCTAGAGCTTTGTTAATAAATTAAGCAGTATACATTTGCACTGAACTTATATACCTACCTTGACATGTATTTTATAGTACAACGTGTGCAATTCCCAAATAGCTTACTAATGGTGTAATAGCAGAATTTAGACAAGTAAGAACATCAAAGTCTCATCGGCCTTAGAAACAAACCCACACACTGAAATATATTTTAATCCACCAAATGGTATTTATTTAAATTATTTCAGAATAACCCATTTCTTCACACTCCCTAAAATAGCCCATAAGATATGTAACACAATCTAAAAATGAAGTAGAATCTGTAAGTGAAATAAGACAGGGGAGAGGTATGAAAAGCTATCTTAAAAATATGACAAAGGCATGAATATCTTTTAATTTCATAGCAAGGCAATGTCTCTCTCATTGGTATCAATGGATTCTCCATTAAACATCTTGAATAGCAATATATAATTACACTGAATGCTAAAAGTGTCAATAAGCAGCGTATTTCTTCAACGTCAGCCAGTGCACTAGTTACCTAAAAACAAGTAATACAAAAGCAGCTTTTTAAGGGTAAGCTTTACTTTTTGCTGCAGTACATCTAGGAATAAGATTCTACCAGATTTTTATGGTGTAAAAAAGAAGAATTTAGTCCAATAAAAGAATGCAATCAATTTTCTGTTGAGTGGACAACAGAGTACATAACCGTTAGGTGCACATTTCACAGCAAAATAGAGGATTTTTAAAGAAACATATATTAAAGCCCCCACCAAATTCTAGCCTTTTTAAAAAACCCATTAAAGCTCTCAGTTTACTCATCACAGTCAACACTCACTGAGGTCCCACTCAGGTGATCCCCTGGACATGCAACAGAAATCAAATACACAAGGGTTATTCAAGTTTCATTACGTACTTATATGTGTTTTGAATATGAATATTTATAAAATGTCATGAAAACTCTGACAAATTCAAGCCATCTCTATCCAGCACCACTTTATAGCAGAGGTAAAATATGATTTTGCTCAGCAAATAACTTGAATGAAGAACTCACACACAAGTTACAAAAACCAAAACTCACCAAATATGTTATTAGTTGTAGATTACTCACACGGTCCTCAGCACACACGAAGTCTCATTCATTGCAGCTGGCATTATGTGTAACATATGCAAAACTGTTAAGTCTGTATGTTATTCAGGATGTCTATAAAGTTGTCAGAAATTAACTGAATTTAAAAGAAAACTCTAACCTGATTTTGCCATAGGTGTACACAGCCCTTTACAACAGTAACAGAGGAATGAAGGTGCTACCCTAAAAGGTTTGCAGTTTCATGGCAAATTGTTAGTCCTGTTCACAGATGCAGCACTGTCATTTTGAAAGAAACTACTTGTAAATAAGGTAAAGTGCACCTGGCCTTTAAGTCACGAGCAGGAGCCATCTCAAAAAAATCTATTTCAGATCTAAAGGTGAACTTACACAACAGACAGCCTAGGAGTTACTGTTAACAGGGGCTTGTGTACCCTTCATAAATTAAAAAAAAAAAAAAAACAAACCAAAACCAAACCCCCATTTTGTAAAAATGCAAACTCTCTTGCAGCATAATTAAGATTTATCCTTCTCTAGTTAATCTAGTCCCTGTTAAAGTTGCTCTGTCCTGTCAAACTCAGAACTCCAGCTAAACAAGGTACAACTAATTGCATCAGTGAATATATAACACAGTGATTGGGTGAAATTCAGATTTCCTTACACAAGTTCCAGAATATGCTTGTGTATGAATGGAAACGAGGGTGGAATTCACTCCCAGCCCTCAGGTAAGTCAGACAGCACAGATGCCAGGAACACACTTCGTAATAATTTGAACCCACAGGCTGCAATCACTTCTGCTATCCCTCTGCACTGTGCAGTAATTCGGGGGTTCTGAATCACAAGCAAATGGATTTGGTTGCCTTATTTCTGCTGATGCTTCTGTGGCCTTTGGTTAGTAACCAGGAGAACAGCAGGGCTCCCAATCCAGATACCTCAGGGCTCAAGTAGCATGGTAGCCTTGAATTTCTCCTAGTACAAGTAGACTGCATTAATAATTGCAAGGTACACCTTGAAAATAGTATCTGAAAAAGTGTATTTCCTGCCGTTTATAAATAGATAGACCTTCAACAGAAATGTAAATGTTCATCTTGAAACTGATGTACATATTTCTAAGGCATTTTCTTCTGTATTCAGCTGTATATATGTGTAAGTCTTGCTTGCTATGTAGCATTCCGTTATGCATGGAGCTGAGTGAGGCATTATATTTGTCCAGTGTTTCAAGAGCCTTAAGCATGTGTGCCCTAACTTTTGAATGTACAAGATACTATTTCTTTTGCTGTCAAGCGAATTTAAAACAACACAAAAGCCTAATTTTCTACTTCTATTAATTTTCTTATTTTAGACTTCATTAGCTCATTAACTTAGATTTATTCTTTTTATTTTGCTCAGAAATTTCAGTATTGCAACCTGGATATAGAAAGGTAGCAATATATCTACTCATAGGGACAGTTGTCCCTCCCACTCAGTAGTATTTGTGCCACATGGAATACTGTTAAAACAAAAGTGTTTTCAATAGAATTTTTTTCTTTAAAAAAATTCTAACATTAAAGGTCATTTTGTTTCATTGGGCATGGGAGAAATGACAATTTGGTTAAACATGCTGGCTTCTCGTCACTTCAAAAGTGTGACTATAATCACATTTTGCTTCCAAAATGTTCATGAACAAAGCACATTAAGTGAAGCAGCTGAGGGGGAAGTGCCTCTCTTTAGAAGTTTTTCCACAAAAGTTGTTTGGTTTCTTTTTTTTCTAAAACCATGAGAGTATTTAAACAGGAGTCTCAAGGTTCATTTTCCATCTTTCCTAATAAGTATCCATTTTGATTCTTTATTGAGATTTTTTTTTGTCTTTATAATGTAGATGGCAATGGCAATTTGTAAATGAAGAGTGTAATTAACTAGAAAAGCTTGTCAACAGTAACCGAACTATAGGTGTATCATTATATATGACTGACTGGCTGTACTTATGTATTTATTTGTCTAAATTGTATATATTGTTTTATCTATAGTGTCTGTAGGAGTGCATTCTTTTAGATTAATGTATTATTTACAGTTTTGTGGTATTGCCAGCAAAGCTGCTAATCAAGATACTATTTTTTTGTATCAATGTCAAATAAGAATAAAAAAAAAATCAAGTGAAAAATTGAAGGTGTCCTATAAGTTTTCTTCCTCACTTCTTTCTAGAAATGTAAATGGTTTTATCTGAAAACACAATATCAATGAATCAGCTCATCTGTAATGAGGAAGAATATTGTGCTGTAAAAGCAGATTTTAAAAAAATAATTGAAAAAATAAACACAACTAAATCCTACTTTTATTCATTATTTATGCAACAACAACTTCATCAAGCTGATGTCCACACAGATCAGGTGTAGCACTTCATTTGCAGCCAAAAATGTAAAATTACAGCAGCCATGGCAATACCTGGCAAAGTGGCAGATTTTCCTCTGCTTTGCCCTATTCAGCTGCTTTGGCCTCCCCAGCCAACGAGACCTAAGTTTGGCCATTCTAAGGTGAAAAAGCTCTTTGACCCCCTTGGCCCTACAACACGGCTCTTCTGCTACCCTCCACGGTGTCTAAACATGAGTGCTTGCAGCCGTCAAAAGATACACACAGGAGATGAGGAGAAAGCACAAACGCTCCAAAACCCCTATCTCATCAAACCACAACAGGCTTGTTTGAAGTTGCTGTGTGGCCACCAGGGTCATCCATACAGAGGGAAGGGATCCTCCCTGGCCTCTCATAGACACATGTTACCTCCCCTAAAGCACCAGAAAATAAATGAAGAATCACAACCTGAATACACACAGATTGCCCAGTTAGTCTCATGTAGTGTTTGTCTCCCAACAAAAATATATTAAGATGCTGTTTTGTCTCACAGGAAGGTCTAGGAAACTTGAGGTCCTCACATCAAAATACAAACACAAAACAAAATAACACGAAAAAAAAAGCAGGAAAAAGTTCCTTTTATTGTAAGAACTATTTAGAAAAATTCCTCTCTCCCATTCTTCCCTTTACAGTTTCCTATATAGAATGAAATATCTAAGCCCTTTTCCACTGACTTCAGAGCTCAATATCCAAACCTCATTCATGAAATGGAGGAGAAAATAACACCCATCCGTGAGAAGAAAGGTAGCTTTTGCAAACTGAAGTGAATTTCCTTTGTGTCACCTGTTTCAGAAGTGGTTGAAGCCTGCAACAGTGCTCAGGAGTGTCTGCAGCAACACAGCAAGCTCACAAACCATGAGATGCTTTAAACCAGCCAGGAGTTTCACATACAGTAAAACCCCTCCCATCATTTTCATCTTTCTCTTGTTTTCACCAAAGCAGCCTGAGTCTAATTGCAACACTTACATGGTGTTTAATTAATAGACAGCTTGGAGATATACAGATATTAGCTCTAGTAGGGTGGATTTCATGTAGCTTGATTATCTTAATTACAAGCATTCTATTTTCTCATCTACTTAATTGATTGTCATAGATTTCCAAAGAAATTTGCACTGCCCTAAGTGAAAAAAGTATGTTAAAAAACCTTCTTAAAACTGTTGAAGCTGGCCTATTCAAGCAGCAACATACCAAAAAAAATCTGTATAACATGGAACATTGCACTTAATAACATCTGCTTCCTTTTCTCTTGTTAAAAATATGAAATTATGAAATGGAAGAAGGAGTCATCTGGGGAGAAAAAAAAAAGGTACCTTATTTATTCAACCGCACCTGCAATTAAGTTATCTCAAGTATCTCCTCTGATGACTTGCCTAACACGAAAAAAGATCCATTTTTCTGCTAGGTCTGCACATTAGCTGACTCTACGTTATAACTCTGCCTCACCTGAAAGAGCCAATAGCAAGAGGTGATTTGTCATGCAAGATTTATCCTTGAACACTTATTCTGCAAAGGCAGCATTACATAACAAGCTGGACAAAATTAAGTGCAGTGGTTTTATAATGCAGACAACTTTCATTTGGGGGAAGAAAATACCCCAAACTTGAGGTGTACTGGTTAACACCTACCATATCTGCATCTGTCAAGCATCCCTTGTTTCTTTACGAGCTCCTTTCTCTGGCCCATTTTCTAATATGACCTCTTTCTTCAAAGAGAAATGGGACTGCTAGGTACCCTAGGATAGCAGTAAAAGCAAGGGGGACATGGACGGCACCCTACAGCATCATTACAAGTTTTCCCTTGAGTTACAAAAATCTCTTTAGCCTCACTCTGTTCTTCTGTACTTTTAAACTGCTTCAATCTGGTACATTTCCTTGTTGTTTCCATCACTCTTTCTATTTCCCATATGTGTTTTCACATAGCTCACATTCTCACATCTCAATATATCCATTCAAACCAGCCACAAAAGTAAGAACACAGTGGTTTTATGAAAAGATAGCCCTTACAGTATATATTTACAGTCCTACACTAATACCTGGCAAAGTGAATTCAGCAATTATCAGGGATCAAGTGGCACTTGAAGGAGTTCCTTCAAGAATCGTTTCTTTGATATTACCTGGTTTAGGTATATGGAAAAAAAACAGGTAAATTATCTTTCATCTTGTCTCTGCTTGCAGAGATCCCTGCACAGCCTAAAAGATCTCACTATCACAGTCTAAGGTTGCCTGTTTCTTTTCCTTATTCTTTTTGCCTTTCCTCACATAACCTTGGATAGTTCATCAGAATTCAAAACAGCATTTTTTCATATTTCACTTTAACTTCCATTTAATCAAGCATACTTTATTCCATAATTTCACTGTTTTAACCTTTTTTATCTGCTTCTGCTCTCTGTGTTACCTCCACTTTCCTCATATCTTCCTGGTAGTAAGACATCTGGCACTGAATCTATTACAAGAGTATTTGCATGAAAGCTGAGCACAGCAGTACTTTCCTCTGTCCCTCTCTTTGGAGGTATCAAAAATTGCGTTATTGGATTCGTTTCACCAGACAGGATAGCTTATTAGTATTATCACATCTAAAGCAGAAAATGAACTTCTGCTGGCATCTGGAACAGACAAAAAGTCTACAGGGCTACAGCAGCTGTAGATGTGGTGGGTGGAAAGGAAACTTCTCAGTCTGAGCATTGCCAAGACCCTGGCAGTCGCACTCCCAAGGCCGTACCTGCACTGCTGGGACCAGAGTAACCCAGAAACAGCTCGAGCTGGTGCCTCCGAGGAGGGGCCTTCAGCACCCCAGGCTTTTGTGTCCTCCCAGCCCCAGCGCGGGGAAAGTCTCGGCTCCTGCTGTGTCCCTCGGTGTCCATTCCCCTGGCCGGCACCCTCTTCTTCGTGCCCTTTGTTATGCAAAAGGGTTGGCAGGTCATGGCCTCTTGTCTCCCACCCAGAGCTCAACCTGCAGCTTGCAAACCCAGCTCCCTGCACCAGGTGTGCTCCTCAACAGGTGTGTACCCACGCCTTGAGAAAGTATGCAGTTAATGAACTTATACAGAACACCACTTCCCCTCACAACGGGCACATAAAGGTCCAGATCACGCCGAATGAACTCCTCAAGGTGCACTGAGGCTTTGTATTATGTTTGCCATCTCTTTGGAATTTAACAAGCTTTGGTTTATGGAATGAAGTACTGCTGCCTCCAGAGAGTGGTATCCTGTACTGATGAGGCCGATTCTGTACTTCCCAAGCACCGTTTCATCCTAACAATATCTGCACTTTGAATTAGTAACTCAGCTGATGCCAAGGTTGATGATAGGCTGCTTTAATTGGTCATTAAAAGGCAGTATTATTTACTGCTTTTTTTTCTTGGATTCAGCATTTCTACACATGGGGATAAAACTAATGGGCTAGAATAAAGAATATATACAGCCTGTAATTAAATTTACATTTTTTAATAGGGGACAATACATGCACACAGTGCAGGTGCTGTCACAGAAGTAGAGGTTATGGAAGTATACATTTTAATTTGTATTATACTGCAATTTAGCTGTTACTTCAAACAGATGGGCGAGCTGTGCAACATTTTTAAACTGAGTTAATTACTTGCAAAGGTATTGGCTTGTGTTAATTGAAGCAATAAATTACACAATGGTTCACAGATTCCTTTAAAAGGGACTTTGAACAAGTAGTATCTATAAGAAAACTGAGCCTTGTGAGTCAGTATTTGATGAAACAGTTATTAGCTGTTTGTTTTATCAATAGGTAGACAAGATCAAAAAAGCCGACCATTCACAATAGACAAATGTGCCTAACATGACAGATATTGCTGTATAATTGTATCTAGGAGACAGGTGAATGTTAGAGACAATGTATCCATCCATATGCCTAGAAGAATGATCAGACTAAATGTCAATTAATTACCTTTTCCCCCAGTTTTGTTCACAATTGAGGCAACTACTGTGGGATGATTACTGTTGTCCTTGTTTAGGACAAAGTCGTTTACTAAAACATGAGACCTGTGCAAGAGGGTCCACAAGAACACATAATAGCCTGTGAAATATCTAGACATCTACTCTAGTCAATTTAAGGTTTAAGCTCCAGAAGTTGCTTCTTGTCTTGAACTCCTGGTATAACCTGAATCGCTCAAGTCAACAAGTAGAAAAATGTCTAACCTATTAAATACTACAGAAGAGTACACCTGTATTACATAGTCAAACAAAATCTGCAGGGCAAAAAACTCTGCAGTAGCAATACCGGAAAAGCTTTCTAGCATAACCAGGCAAAAACCTTGCAGGATCCTTGGTTACACTTTGGCACAAAGCTTACATTGGGGAAGAATACATTTTACCTTGGAGAAAAAAATCATGGTGCCTCCAAATGTTACACTTTAGGATTTCTAGGATCTAAGGAGAGGAAGGAGACTGAACCTTTAGCAGACAAAGTTACTTCATTTGTGACAAATCATCTATTTCCTGGACATTTAAAATGAAGTGCTTTAATATTTTTTTCATGGTTTTGAAACTGCTGTGCTGGAAATGTCATTGAGAACAAGCTTGCTCTTTTATCTTCTGCTAAACACAAGAGACATACCACTTCAAAGGAGCACATTATGTTTCATTTGAACACTGGGACAGACACATTAGTAAGTAAACTAAAAATCATATGAATTGTCAGTGTTAATACTACCACCCGACCATGTTTTCCTTTACAGCTCTGATCATCAATAATTTCATTCTTTTATTTTCTATGCCCTTCATTTCAGTAGCTCCTAACAGTTTATTATTTTTCATGCAGCACAATTTCTGTAAAGCTGCATTTTGTTTAAGTGGAAAAAAATGCGTTACGTAATGCAAACTTTTTAAAGAAAAACCAGAAAAACCTGTATCTGGATAATTGTACTTGGATGCACATGATTGGCTGGTAACATGGACATAAAATACAGAAATAAAATGAGAAACATTTGTTTTTTCCTCAACAAGTACAGTGAGAATGGGTGACAGCTCATGAGGAGAGATTAGGGCAAACAGCATTGCCCTTTCCCAGGTATTACTTTTACTAGTCGTGCCATTGTTTGAAAGCAAGAAAACCTGATCTAATCAAAGATTGAGTGTTGGACTAGAAGACCTTTAAAGGTCCCTTCCAATCCAAACTGGTTTATGATTCTGTGTCACTGCTTGTTGCAGGGGGGTTGGACTAGATGACCTTTTAAAGGTCCCTTCCAACCCAAACCATTCTCTGAAAGGAAGCAAAAACAACATTACAACATCACCACCCACAGGTGAAGAAACTCTGGACAGAGGAAGAAACAAAGGAGCCTTACACACAAGGACTAGACACAAAATACTTGGGACCTGCAGAAATTTTAGTGGATGTCATACACTACAAATGACAAAAATACTCATTTCTTTGAAGCCTATGCCAGATAACAAAGCTTTATAAAAATAAACATGTTCTGAAATTTCATGTACACCATTGCCTCTAATCTGCATGTTTATTCTCAGTTTGCTGTAATGCCAAGACATGCATTTGCTTTAAGCAGTAATTCACAATGGGTAAGGCAGCATCATCTGTGGGATTTTCAGCTGCCTGGAACACATCAGACAGTTAGCAACACATTTATCTTAAAAGTTCTTAATGTATATATTTGTGAAACTGCACTTTTAGTCATATCAGGACCCATACCATGATGAAAAGCAGCATTTTCAAGAGAAGTAATAGTAAGCTGTCTTCTTCCCATAACTGTAGCACGCTTGATATATCAAATTTAAATTACAACACAGACCTAATTTAACCATAAACCACATTACATTTTCTCAAGATAATATGTCACCAATAGGTAAAATTACTACGGCTTATTTAATTTTTTTTTCTGGAAAAACTTTTTCTGTGTTAGCTTGAAAGAACATACATAACAGAAGTTAGTAATAAAAATGTAAATAGCATACACACATAACATAGATTTACCTGCCTGATTCTTACAATGGAATTTATACAGGTACCATTTTGTATCTTGCAAAGTGCATTTATATCCTTGTTCCTACATTTGCCAATTTCTGCACTTAACAGAACATTATATACAAATAATCTTAGTATTAACTTATCATAAATTCAGAAAGTAATATGGTTCCATTCTACAAGAACATATCGTCTCCAAAATCCTCTCCAGAAGGCAATAAATTTGCCTTTAAGTATTAAAAAAAAAATTATTTTCATAGGTAAGAGATTTCTTTTCTGACTAAGACAAGGATTATTATCACTGTTAGATAAGCAGTAGAAGTCCTAATTTTCAGTTTGCTATGTATTTATATTAGCTAGTGTTAGCATGCAAGCATATTTGTCTCCAACTGAAGCTTTTAAAAGGTTCGCATTGAGATCTGAGCATTTAAGTGATGGAAATGGCTTTGGTTTGTTTTTCAAATGCCTTTAAAAGTAGTTGCAAATTGTTAAATTGCATAGATTTATTTTGTCAAGCATTAGTAATGGTCCATTAGCTTAATTTGTGTTGACAGACAAATAGAACTCAGGTCTAGTAAGAAAAACACAAGTTCAGAGATTGCAATCAAACAGCACGGACACAGCAAAAGCTCAGTTTTATAAGAGAGAACCAGTTAGGGTTACAGCTGCAGTCCCAGCTACAGAACAGGTTGGGGGTTTTCCACCACCTTACACATAACTCTGCAGACATCAAAGCCCTGCTAGATTTTGTTCGCCATTACAGTGGTAGCTTTAAAACCCACAAATGACTGCTGGCATCAGTCAGACCTGGGGGAATTTGTTATACAGAATATTTAGAAATTGCTCAACAGTTAATGCAGCTGCATCTTGGCCTCCAGAGCTGACTAGCAAGAACTGAATCACGTAAAGCTGTGGGCAAGCTCTGAAATGGTTTTCTAGAAGGGGCAGGAACAAGCAACAGCAGTTACAACTTCTGCAGAGAGTCTGCACATACACCTCTGCATGAGCCACAACAAAACATCGTGGGTTCAGCAGTTTCCTCATCAGTCAGCAAGTTGTCCATGGAAAAGCAAAGGCGAGGGAGGACCAGGGAGATGGAACAAGGGGCCCCACACCTCACATTTCTTTCATGTTGAGTGCTGTGATACTAAAACCCACACGAAAAGATAAACCCACTTGTAAAAAATAAAATTTCAGAACAGAGAAAATAGAAAACGAAATATTTTGTCAACTGCAAAGTTCACAACAGTTTTATCTAACTATCTAAATTGGGAATGAAAAAGAAACATTGTGGAGAGCTAAACAATTATTAATGTAATTTTTGGAAAAATCAAATACCGCTAACAAAATTAAATTGATACGTGAAGTAGTAGAGTTTTGTTTGTGTAGGAAATTGTTACCATGCACTTTCTAGACAGGAAGCAAGGCAAGCATATAAACAAGCAAGAGAAGCACAAAAGGGTGCATATGCCTTGAGGATGTATTGAATAGTTTATCAGGATCTTTGTCCTACCCTGAGGTTTTCATAGTCATGTACCTCCCTACAAACTGAGCACAAAAACTGCCGAGTGAAAATAACAGAATGTACAAGAGAGATGTGCTGGTGCAGGGTGAGAGAACCGGAGCCCAGGTACTTGTTTTCAGGCACTTGGGTTGTAAGCCAGGACGTAACAAAATACCCTGTATCTACTGGCAACACTGCACTTGCCATCCTGCTCCACGAAATGTTCTCCTCTCCTCTATCCATAAATAATGAGCACAGGCTGAGCACCAAGACTGCACCCAGGCAATGTTCTGGAGGTCCGTGTACACACAAGGCTCGCTGCCCCCGTGCTGCGCGGCACACTGAGAGGATCGGCCCTACCGGGGGTCTCTGGGCTGCTTCTACTGCCAGAGCTCAAGCACCGCCAGGAAACAGAGCAGACCTCGGGAGCAGCTCTGGAGAAGGGTTACAAAATTACAAAATAAAGGCTACAGTTAAAAAATACTATGGTATAAATAATTTTTCTATGCATTGCCTTGGCAGTAATTAACATAAATAAGTACATAAGAAGATATACTCGATAAGTCCTAGCCCCACCAACACCTGGCATATGCAATAATTTTGCAATTATTAACCAGTCAAAATTTTAACTTAGGCTAAAGAATATTTTGCCTCAAATGAATTTGAGAATGTATTATCTGCATGTTCCAGTATGTCAAAGTATATCCCTTGCTAAACCAAAACAGTACCAAACATTTTCAAGATGCCAATTTCACAGCAAGTAAAACACTGTCACTTTTCTGTAACAATGAGGACACACATCTAACACGTCCTAATCTGGAAAACAAATCTGTTTACTCTCCTGAACTGAAACAGAATGTTTGATTCACTTTGTTGTAATTGTTTGCATGCAACAGCTGTCTTCAGTTTAAACTGACATCAAGGTCACTGGAGCACTCTTCCAAAAGGGTATTTTTAGGCCTTCAGCTTATACCAGAAGAAGGGAGGAATATTAAATTTACTTCAGTACTGTTACTTTTAGCATAAACTCTTATGTTGCCTAAAACAATTTATAGGGCATATGCAAATGTAACAGCCCTAGTCATCTTTGGATTTAAATACGTATAGCCTTACTGTAAGACTTTATCTGCAATTACTTTATTAAAAATTTTACATTTTTACTATGAAAAAGCTCAACTACGCTGACAACAGAATAAGAAGATGATAAAAAAGGGGAAAGAGTAACACTCACTCATTTGCTTAAGCACAGCCCTGCTTTGATTTCCACAAATCAATCCATGCTACACTGCTTCAAACAGGACAGACCTCAGAGATCCAGACCTTTGTTGACCTTATAAATCCACACACAAATAAATACACAGAAACCCATGAACACAAAGCAGTTTTAAATGAGTAATTTATATTACACTAAACTGTAGCTCAGTAGTTCTCCTACAAGAGTCCAGATTTATCTTTGCAAGAATCCTTTAGGAGGAAAAAAAAATAAAGTATCGAGCAACACACAAGTGCAAGAGTTTCCTCACCCTTTCCATCTTTTGTGAAACATCAGGTTTATGGGTGACTTGGCAGTGCCTCACCTAATAGGCAAATTTACAAGGTTAGCACTGAACCTAATCAGAAACAATCAGAAACCTCTTTCTCTCTGGTGTCATTTTCTGCTTGGATAGCTCTGCTGTGCTATTATAAATAGGAAAAGCTTGCAGCACAAGCAGGGTGGAAGACTTCAGAGAGATTTTAGTAATCACCTTCCATTCAAATCACACCTATTCTTTAATCACGATTGGATCCTTTTCCATTTTATAGCCCCAGGAGTAAACTGAGGAGCTCATAATCAACACAGATTGGGAGTGATATTTTAGTCCCACTGAAGCTGTTGAGAAGTATTATTAATTCATGGGGCCAAGATTCCAATAATGGTCCTTCCCTCTGGATTCTTTGTTCTAATTCAAGGTGGATTTCTCCACCCTCTTCCTATTTCTCATAATATAGAGTAAATGTTCCAGTGAAGCTAAAGTTTGTTTTAATCAGAGGTGATCTAAACAGGGGAGAGAAAAAAAAAATAGAGAAAAAAGACCTGAATTCAACAAGATTCTCAGCTGATTCTGTGAGATGATGGGAATAGTTTCAGGTTTAGCAACCTCAATCAAATAACTATTGCATTTTTCCCTAATGTAAATACTTACTTCACAGAAACCTTTCCACAGAACTAAAAAAAAGTGGTTAGGAATTTTATTTAATTTCACAAATTGCACATCTTGCTCTGTTAGAAAGCTTCAGTTTTCAAGTTATGGTAAAAAATCTCTGCAACTGAAGCAATGTAGAAAACTATAAAATATGTTTATTGGTCTAAGTAGAAAGACCTGCAAAAAAAAAGGCATAGTAAATTTACCTCTAGGAAAGTACTTTTAAGAACAGAACAGAGCACTGCTAACTTCTTGCTTGGGCACACTCAGGGCCAAAGGCCTCAGCTCAATTCCTGGGACTCGCGGCTGCACCATCCCACAAGAGCCTTCTCCCACCAGGCAGCACAGGAAGGGAGCAGTGGGCAGCAGGACTGATTAAGCCACAGGGAAGCCTGGGAGAAGAGAAAGTATTGGCACCCACATCCCTCTTGTTCTGGACAAACTCATGTTTGCTGACCATTTGATTTTACACTTTGTTTTTCTGGATCAATAACAGAGGACTAGCACAATGCAGGGCATTGGCAAAAGATATTCATTTGCCAGAACAAAACAACCAAACTTTCAGCAACCTTAATACAAATACCAGCAGGTTAAGGTAAGTCTTCAAAAACTTTCCTTGCCCTTTACATTACAAAACATCACAGGTAAAGGTGTGGGTGTTGGGGGGCTTTTTTTCCCTGATACCAAAATGCTTCAGAAAAGCAACTCCAAGCTTTCAAAGACAGAGCTGCAGGTAGAAATGCAGACCTCTCCCTTAAAGCAGCAATTTAGTACTACACAGTCCGTCTTCCAGAACACAGAAGTTTTACTACTGTGAGATTAAATCCTTTTGCCTATTATTTATTTTTATATGACATGAGTAGCACAAAGTCCACATCCTCAAACCCACTAGACACTCTCTGGTTCTTCTGCTTCATTATTTATAATTGCCTGTTGATGACACCTACACACGCTGCTTTGTATGTGAAAAGACAACTGTATTACCAAATAACCATAAATTCCCATACATTTTGAGAAGTCATAACTTGATTGTCCTCAAACAAAAGAAAGCTAGATCGATGTGGTCTGCAGAGTAAACACGACACAACTAGAAAAGCCTTTTTGCTCAAAATAAATGTAAAGAACCCCAGCACTCCTATGCATGAGCAGCATCTTTCCTTAACCAGTCTGAATTATTATATGAATGAAAAAGAATCATGTAACAATTTGGTTTCTTTCCATAAGAATAAATAAATAAGTCCCATATTTGAAAGATAGCTGCTTTTTATTAATTCTTAAAAGTGTACCTATGGGGAAAAAATAAAAAAGAAGAGGTATGTATTTCCCATCTACTTTAATTCTTTTTCTTATAGCTGTTCCTCTACATAAACACATCCACTTGCATAAGTGATTTTCTACACCCTACTGAGACAATAAACAGGCACAGCCTTTCAAATTCACACTTGAAAATTACATGGCAAAATATTCATGCCCCAAAAACGACAAGATGGCCTCCCCATTGGTTTATGCAGTGAAAATTATATTTATCCTTCTTACCACATACCTTCCAAGTCCCTGTAATTGCTCATTGAGCCACCATTGCCCTTATTCTGAATGTTATCAGCAGTAGACAACTTCACAACTACTGAGTTTGATTCAACATCTCGGATGAACACGACTATGAAAGCAGCTTGATAAGCATCAATCTAACAATCATAAAGCAGCTATAAAACCACATTTTTATGTGCACTGCAACGTTACTCTTAGTCATTGAGGGAAAATGAATAACTCTCACAATGCTCAACTAATATGCCTGGATATTTCATCAGCTGGACCACTGTGCAATAAAATGCAAGTAAACCAGACGTTGTTGGAGTTTTTGTGGTTTAAGTAAATCTAGCTGTTCATTAGAAGAGCTCATGCACAGGGAACTTGAGAATGAAGGCTCCTGATGCTTTTCCAACTTCCCATTTTAAAGTAATTAGCATTCTTTGTGCGTGCACATGCATGAGTACATTGCAAGAGGGTGGAAAGTCTGCCCACTTGATGAAGTAGAAAAACCCACAACAATTGACTGAATAAAGTTCTAGCACAATTGATTCAGAGAAAAAATAAACCAACTGCTATTTGTTATCAACAAGGTCTTTTTTTTTTTTTCTTTTGCTGCTTTGATAAAATACAGGGTGGGGGGGGTAAGGCGGAAACAGACGGCAACATCCTCTGCTCCCTGCTAAACAGAAATCAGCATTCTCAATGCACTCAATTAGCAGTGTTTTAGGTCTGTGTCAGATTCCTCATCAGAGCTAATTGATTTCAGGCACAGGCCAATCTCACCATCCAACATCATTATGCAGAGGTAGGTGGTGAAAAGGAAAACAAATCTCTGATTAAAGAAAAACATGAGGGGGAGGCACACCGTTTACAAGCTGCACACACCATTCCCTCTCAGGGAAGTAACTGTTTAAAAACATTCTGAACGGCTGTCTCACAGTCAAATTCTACAGGACTGCTCTGGAAGCCCCAAAATTGGAGATGTGGCATTGGACCAAGCTATATGAAAAGGCACACATCTTTATCTCAGGAGAGAACATGGAGGAGAAAAAACTGAATTCTATTTCCTGACTCATTTCCTTGCTCCCCCTTCCACTCCCACGCATAAAATGTGTTCTGGGGCAGGAAGGTCTATAGTGGAAATTGTGACTGTATGTAGGATAATATTCTAGAAAGCAAAAATACTTCTCACAACTAGCTAACTGAATTGCAGTTTGAATGCACAACTCTGTACATGTTGGTGGGAATATGTGAGGTCAGCACTTGTCAGAGAAAAGAGACGTGCTTCTGTTCTCTTGGCACAAAAAGCATATGTTGCCAGCATGGGAAGCAGCTTTCCTGGCCTGAAGCCCACACTGGAGTCCCAGGAGAAAAAAGGCTGGAAATGTCCCTTCTCTCCCACTCCTTTACACATCTAATTACTCTCCAGACCTGGTTTTGTGCTGAGCTAAATTCTATGTTTATATTCATCCTTTCTAACACTTTGAAACTAACAAATACAGAATTGTGTTTTGACTGACTTTCATCTCAGTCCACAGAGCTACTTTCAGCAAAGTAAGGCGGAGCACACCGGCACGACTGGCTCCATGGACACTGGTATTAGTCAGTGCACAGAGTCTGCGAGTGCCCAGCTGCAAGCACTGCCATATAATCATCATACAGAGGATTATATTTTTAGCACCATCTAATTAAGCCCTATTTTCCTGGCCTTAGAGACTGCTATCTGGTAGCTCACCTGTTCCAGCTTCACCTCATTAATTAGAGACCTTTTCTTTCAACAGAGACAGGTGCTGTAGCCAGCAACACCTTTCTAACAGAAGCACCTCAACTACTTTGGGGCAAGTCATGTCACACATATAACAAATATACCCAGCTCCTAAATACTTTTCATGTAAACATGAACAAATTAATAGCTGCTAGTTTTCTCTTTTTTCTTATTATTCAGAGGATGTGACTATAATATTCAGGAAGCAAATTCCTGTTATATTTGGCATTTACTTCTACCCTATCATCGCTTGCACACTGCTTTGTACTGCAATGTACTGTATATTTTCACCTTTTTTAACCTTTTTACTGAGAGTATAAATTACTTATAAACTTCATTTTAATATACATTAAAGCTTTAACTACCTTTTCTTTCTCCATTTTCAAAAACACATTTTACTCACACAGTATTCATTCACAATATCCTAGCAGTAACAAGAAAAAAATTTTAAAGCCCAACAGAGCTGTGATAAGTAACAGTGCCACACGAATTTGCTGTCCTGTTGAACCACAGAAGCATCACCATGTTTCTGCATCAGACCAAAAGTGAGCAACAACTGTTACCACTTTATCTTGGTACAATACCGCCGACTGTCTCAATTAAAGTATTACATTCTTTATTTAAACACCTCCTGCAGCTCCAACCAGCACAGATGAGCACTTTTGACAGTTGCTACTCCTATCCTAGCACTTTTTCCCCAGCTTCTGGAGAGGTGTATAGCAAGAGGAATATGATTTTCATTCAACTATATATGCCCACTTCTTTTCCTAGATCAGTGAAAACAACAAGCCTCCTTGAACATTCATTTCCTTTGCCTGAGAAAGTATTGTAGCAGCTAACTCCTCTGCAGGTGGATTAGTCAGTAACAGTGCCATACTTAGACAAAAGCACAAGGTCTTCATAACAGAAGCAATCCAGCAGCAACGCCCAGAATGTAACTCCTCCCGGTCCTGCTCCCCCCTGCAGTGCTGTAGCTCATCAGCTGGGGTCGCTGGTAGATGCACCTGTAAGGTACCTTTTTGAAGCACTCATACTCCGGCACAAAGGTGAATAACCAGCTGCCAAACTGCAGCCTGCCCCCAGGAGCCACACGCTGTGACCTGAGCCAGCACAGCCGCGGCTCTCCGGAGGCCGGACCTCTGCCGCAGGGCCAGCCCCTGCCCGCCGTCCCAGGGCCAAGGCAGGCACAGCGCCCAGATCCCTGGGGAAAGGCTCACTTACCGATGTTCTCCAGCTGCAGAGCTGCCAAAAGCCAGCCCAGGGCCGGGGCTCGCCCACTAAGAGCTCTGAGGGCACCAATCGCCCCAAGAGGCTTGAGCAGCCCTGACGCGCCTCACCTGGGGCGGCCGGCCCCACCCCGAGCCCTCCCGCTCTCTGCCCAGCCAAACCAGCACCCCACGGGCACACGGGTCCTGCCCAGAAAACACCAATGCTCTCTCGTAGTAACACCCTGGGAGTCTTAAAAATGGCTTGTGCAAAACCCTGGAGAGCAAGCTGCCAGAGCAACCCTCTGCCTCCACAGAGCAAGCAGCATTCCCTCTCCTCCTCCTCCCCAGGTGCTGTTGCTCCTAAACTAAGGGCAGTAGCCATTTGTAATAACACCACTGAAATCCACACAGAGCATGGAAATTCAAAATACAAATCAGTTTGTGCAATACATCTTTATTTTATTTTTTTAATTTTTGCAGTCATCTTGGAGTAATCATCATGTAAACAGTAGGATGGGATTACATTGAGTCGTATGCAAATGGTTCTAGAACACCTCAACGATCATGACAAGGCATTATAAATAACTTCTCTTAATAATATATAGTTGCCATTTTCAGTACATTAAAGAGCTGCCACTTATCTAGGATTAACTAGGAAGTAGTTTAAATTGTAACCTCTGAGAAACACATCTCCAAATGTGGAAGTCTTTCTAAGGTTCCCTAGCTCCATAACATCTATGTCACAGGTTAAGCAGAAGACTACTTGGGTCTAAGTGTTCTTTGTAACAGAGTTTTACTTGATCATTGCACAAAGCCCTATTATTTTCACTCCACCTTGGTATTTTGCACTACTTCAAATAAAGCTTCCGTTCCATTCTTCAAGTTTTTATTCACCTGTATGAATCCATTTTCTAACATTAAGGGTAAGTCAGATCAGGGATGGACACAGTAAGCATTCTACCTTAACAACAGTTCAAAGTAGCTCTAGCTCATAGACTCCCCAATAAAGCATAGTCATAATACTCTAACACCTTTGCTACTGTATATCCCCTCCTTGCTCAGATAACGATATATATTTATATATATTGTACCATATGTATGGTACTTCTAGAAAATGGAGATTATTTATATAAGCAGCCTCAGGCACATTCTTAACACAGTAATATCTCCAGCAAGGCACCTCCCACTCCCTTGACAAT
Organism: Atrichornis clamosus; assembly: GCA_013400975.1. NCBI lineage: Eukaryota > Metazoa > Chordata > Aves > Passeriformes > Menuridae > Atrichornis > Atrichornis clamosus. Next base: position 365,091 of record WBMZ01002486.1, on the reverse strand, counting down.
CACTTTGTGGACTGTTTTTTTGACACACAACCAACAAAAGCTTGCTAATGCCGAATCAAATAATTTCAAAAAACCCCTAGAAGTTACCAAATACTTCAAAGACATCCCTGAAACTTTTTTAAATAGTGGGAGATTAACTGCAAATAGCACATAATCAAGTCAAATCATGTTCTTATTACTAGTATGTGTAATGCATAAATATATGAAAAATAAAATTCACAGTCATTTTTAAAACCAGGATTCAAGTTTGGCTAATAATTCTAAACTTTTATATGTATGTTAATTTCTAAGTGTAACAGAACAGAGGCAGTATTATCAACCACAAGTACAAGTAAAATAGTATCACTCAAAGTCTATGAAAGAAGTAAGCTTGATAGAAAATTCCTTTTGTAACCAATAAATACAGCCACCTGAGTGCATTTCCACAGGCTTTTCACTTAGGGGGAGTCCAAATCAACTGCTAAGAGACATTTAGGAGCATTTTGAACGTTAACAGCAGCAGTGTAGCTGTGGGCTTTGCTTGTTCTGACTTTGTGAATTGCTAGATAATGAAGCAGAACTCAGTGTGTGGTGCATTAATTTTCCTTTGCATCTAAGCTGGCCTCTTCGCAATCTCATAATTCGGCTTGGGGTCAAGGGACAGACATCAGCTGACACTTAACTGGGCAAAACCAATCAGTTTCACTTCATCGGGAATCTCAGTGCCATCACAGCCAGAGGCCTGCAAGTACAAACAGAAATGTTTAGTATATCATGCTACAAAGGAGGATTTGACAGTCAAGATATGAATTTTCCCCATATCACCCAGTCAGCAAACAGCTTAGTTGAAGGAAAACTTTCACATTTCTTGATGTAGGCTCTGTCAGCATCAGCCAATTGTATCCTTAATTTTAGCAAACTCTTGTAATCAATATTTAAAATTATGGAAAAAAGTACTGGAAAATGAACACTGAAATACCCAAACTCTTTAAACAAAACTTTCCAGACTGGAGCCAAGTTTGCTGTTTCATTGGAGTATGCTGTTTTCACTCAGGAAGAGCAACTAATATATACATGCATAGAATCCACTTTTTACCACTGTACACAGCAAATGTCTCACAAGTCCAGCCAGCAAGTCACTTTGGAACACCAACCAAATGAATTTTTAAAAAAAGAAATTGAAGCAGTCTACATAGAGTAAGTACTAATATTTGCAAAAGGACAGCTCCCTCCTGAGAGTACAGTCCAGTACTTAGAACTCTATAGTTTAGATTCTTCATTAAAGTCTGTCACAATACAAATTGGCACAAGTGATCAGTTCATTTTTCACACATAACAGTAAGAATATAAAACCATTTTGCTCAGGACTAAACTATTACTTCAGGTCTGCTTTAAAAAAATTATGCTGGAAGCAAAATACTTTTATATTTTGATTTTTAAATACAGAATTTGCTTCTGTTGAACAGAAGAGACTACATTTTAAATAAAGAATTTAATGGATTTTAATCTGTGTGATAGACAATAATAGAGTAATAGAATAATAATAGAATTGGATTGAAAGTGCATAATGCTAACTTACTTATGACAGATGCCTTAGATTCTTTTGCATATCACAAAAAACCCCAACAGAACAACTGATTCACCCTACAAAAACGATCTTGATTCTTTTATGCATCAGTAGCAGTTGAACTCTTTAATAGAATTGGTTGGTTGACATGCACCATAAGGGAAAGACCTCTCACACTGTGCACCAAGTGCACATAATCCATCGAATTTTCATGACCAAAAATAAACTATGTTGACACTTGTGGGAGCATTACATCAGGCTACTCCTTCAAATTTATTTGAGCAGACACAGGGAACAGAAGTTCTCTCTTTAGATAGTATTTCACAGCTCTTATTCCACAGAAGCAGCAAGTTAAATGTCTGAGTTCATCACTTGGTTACTATTCAGATATCTGAATGGTTCTTGGCTTGGCAATTTACTAAATAAATGGAGTTTGAATTTAGCACTTAAAATTTAATTCTAGAAAGAACTAATATTACTACTATCATGCTACAATCTCTTCAAAGCCATGCTAAGTAACATATCTAGAAACATAGATTTTTAAAGGCCTTCCTTATCAATAAATACTGTCTTACATCTATTCAATGCACCTGGAATCTATCAGTTTAGATTTTGTGCTTAGCATAAATACAACACAAACTGCAACATAAAAGTATTCAGTTGTGACTGAGCACACTCTTTCATTAATGGCTTTTTTCCCACCCTTTTTCATAAGCAACATCCTTACACAAAATGCAAATTACACTGCGTAATGATTTTGTGTTAAGTTCTTGAGTTTTGCCATGACTACTTGTGCATTAAAGCAGCCTCCTTCCCAAAGTGTGGACAGCTGGATCCTGTAGGGAAGTTTTCATTCTGTGTTAGCCAGGACAACTACGGGAGATTCAATATTACATATGTTCTGCAGAATGATATCATTGTAAGATCAAAGATACACTGTAAAAAATATGCAAGAGGGAGAACCCAACCCCTGCAATCCAGGCACCTGACCTTAAAAATTTTCTTTATTATTTTTATAATTATTAGAGAAAAAAAATAGCTAAGACAAACTGTTTCTTTTTTCCCCCAAAGATGAAAATGCTTGCTGTTTGAAAAGAAATATTATACAACAGCAAAATACCAGCAAAAACAACTCTCATGCAGTGAGATACTAACCAGATTCCTTGTCTACAAATACTAGTAACTAATCCTAAACTAAGGAGTACTTTCCAGTTGAATTCTCTGAATGGATATAGGATCAGCTACATTTAGACCTTTAATCACCACTCAGTATTTACCAACAAAATGGTTTTTAAACAAGTTGCATACAAGCACTCTCAAATTGTGAGATCTTGCACAGAGGTAGCAAAGACACGACAGAGTTCTCATAGGCAACAATTAATTTGGCAACTTCAATATACACTACATAAACAGGCAGAAGTGGAGCATAAATTAATCCAAGGCGAAAAATAAATTAGGGTACTTCTTGTTATGTTCTTTCCCTGTGAAGCAGGAACTAATACAGGAAACCAAGGTCAAAAGTATCCAGAAGACACTGAGGTTAAAAATTAACCTCCAGAATTGTTACTTATCCAGTGGAACTTCCCTTGAGCAGGGACAAAGACATTGATTTTGGATTGTCTATTAATTCTGATTATGATAAGGAGTAGGCTGCTAGCAGCATTCACTCACTGGAACCTGAAATACTATGTGACATTGACTGCTCCCCAGCAGTAAATGCAACTGACTCACAGAAATGCCCCAGCCTAAATTTTCAAGTTGATTTGTTTTCAACATATATAACCTGGATACTGGGATATTGCATTTTGGAATCTCAAGCCTCTATTTTAAGTGTGGAACTGAGAAACCCAGACTTCTGCAGAGCCTCTGGAGTTATCTATGTATCTAAATGCTCTTGGTGAGATGCCATTGACCACAAATTAAAGCCAAGTCAGATTTTAGGCAGTAAGAGCACATATCAGCTGCAAAAAGAAAAGCATTAGCCTTTAAGCTATATTTAGAGCAAAGGCCAGAGAAACAAAAAAAATTGAGTTACATGTCTTTATTGCCCCATCCCAATCCCTTCTCACAAGAAATATGGAAGTTCTGGGGATTTTACTGGACTGTAAAAGGAAAATGAGTCCAAATGAGTCAGCCAAAACTCCTCAGATCTATATGAAGAATGGACATGGGAAGAACAGTCCTGAATTAATACATTATCATCAACTAGATCTAAAAATGGCTCTCTACAGCCTATCTGAAGCAGCTGCTTTTACAAACAAAGCTCTGGAGACCTGGAGATTCTGGGGACCTGCTTATCTAACAGCCATTCAGTCTAGTCTTTCAAATGTGACCTCAGCAAAAGGTGCTGAAAACCACTTGGTAAGAGTTTGGTATTTACATTGCTAAGTCAATAGCTTCAGGTATATCCATTTTTCAATTTAATTTTAGCAAGAAATAAAAATAAACACAGCACATTAATACTGACTCAAGTTTTTGCAACACAAATTTATTAATATTAAATTAGATCTGTCATGACACCATCAAAATTGACCAAAATTAGGAATCATGGTCCAGGGCACAAAATGCAGGACAGAAAAGAGTTCCAGGCCCAAACCCAGGGTCTGAAGACATACATACAAAAGACAGAAAGAGGCAGGGAAGGAGAAACATTAATGAAATGCAGTGGAAGCAAGATCAACTTGCATGTGTGGAGGGTCAGCTGAAAGAAGGTTGAAAAGAAGAGCTAAGGTGAAGCAAGCAGTGGAGAGGGTGACCTGCATGCAAGAAAAATGGTGGCAGGTGTTGGAAAAAAGGGATTGGAACAAAATGTTCTTTAGCAAAGGACACTTCAGCCAGAGTAGAGCTAAGGGAGTAGGGGTGAAGGAGTGTAAACCTAGCAACCACAATTCGCTCTGCTTTACTTCTGCAGTTCTTCCTAGGGGTTTTCTTACTGCAGTTTCTCACCTAAACCTCAGACTTCCTCAGAACTCATGTGGCTGAACCTCCTTCCCCATACAGTTATGGAGCTGTCTTGTCAAAATAGGGCTTAAGCTTTTTCTCTCATACGTAGCAATTTCAGTCATCTTATCTGTCAACACATTTATTCAACAAAATAGCTGTAAATGAAATAGAAGCCAGACTTTACATGAATATGGTGATAATCTGTTTGTTTCTTCCCTTGATGCTCTTACTTACCAACTTAAAAGTCAATGTTTTCAAGGCCTTTGGATCATCTACTATCTTCTGTAAGTTAGCAGCAACTGTAAAAGAAAGTGCGAACAAGAATGATTTACAGAAAACTGCATTCAATGTGACATCAAACCTTTTGTTGAATCTTCTACTTAATTCTACACACATACATGTCTGTAAAATACCACTTGAGTCATGCAATCGCTCTCTAGCTGTTGTTTCAATGTCAGAGGGCAGGTGAGCTGCCATAAATCCTGCTTCCTTTCTTTCGCAGTCACTGTTACTTTGTGACTATGCAAACTGATTCAGCAGAAAAAATCTGCCAGAAAACCAAATGAGAGAGACAAAAAAACCTACTACTTTTCAGTTTATCTGTTCCATAAACAATTAACAATCACACAAGTGATTGCAAGTGCAAGGAAAATGGGCGTTTGACACAGCCAGGGATAAATTGATGGCTGTCATGATTTATATCATGTTTCTACTATAGCCAGGGCCACTATCAGCACGAGTTTCTAACAGAACACTGAGCTCACTGTCCCCTCTCGCTGGCTTTATGCATGTGTTTCTGTCCCTTTTTTTGGCTGGCATTAGCATCCACACAGACTCTTGGTGATATGTTACAGCTCACTAGAAAAAAAAAAAAGGAGTTAATATATGAGAGTGATACAAAAAGAGCTGATCTTCAAACTACTCTCTTAGCAAACATGATCAAGATTTGTGAAGTAACAGAAATAAACAGTTTAACTGGATGAACAGAGCCTAAGCGTCCAGAAAAGAAAGCTGTATGCTGTAACAGAAGTAGCAGGAAGGATATAATTTACTCTTTGACAACAGAGAAGGATTCAGGAAACTAATAAACTCTTTTTCTATCACAACACCTAAGTTACATTTCCAATTGGTCTATTTTAACAATATCGCTACCACTAATCTTGACCAAAAAATAAAAGGCTGCTTTCAGCTTTGCATGTTTACTAAACTTGCTCCCCAACTTGCACAAACTCAGACCAAATCACGAAGTGCCTTTGTTCAGGACTGATGTATGAGCACAAGACGTCATCAACAGGACATGAGCATGAGATAAAGACTTCACACCTGGCAGAGCTGTTTAAACAATATTATAAAAAGGAAATAAACATGTATTAAGTAGCAGGCATTTCTCAGTACACTGAAGAGTAAGTACCATAAAGCAGAGAAGCAAGAAACTAGATACTGCCCATAACTAACTTTCTCCACATACTTCATATGGTGGAAGATATACACCAAACATTTGCCTGTTCAATGTCCTACTGCCACAAACTCAAGTTCCTGCTTCCTTCATCTTCTAACGTTGTGATGACAACATTTTCACTCCTACTTGCCTGATCATACATGATTCACTGTGTAATAACAGAAATTGGCCTCCCAGAGGAAGTACAGTATTTAGCAAGGGAACTTAGAGAAGTAAACAATTAGGCCAATCTACCACTGCTAAATGCCAATCAGTTTTCTGGGGGTCTCATTTTCTTTATACAATTAAAATGGCATCAAGGATTGTTTAGACACCTATAATAAATTTAATGGAGATGAAAGTGTGTTTGAAACTAAAAATAGGACTTAAAAGCAAGCATAAGGTACATTTTGTAGAAAAAGAAAAAAATTAACCTTCACAGTTAAATGCACTCAACTACAGGCACTACAACAGAAAGTCTTTCCATTTTTTAAGCTTCATTATTCACAATCTTCTTTGTCCTAGCCATTACAAACAGTTTTTATTTTAATCACACAATTCACTTCCACAATCTAAGTCAATTTTATTGCAGTACCTCCTACCTGATAAAATACATGCAAATATATATATAATGCTTCTCATTACAATTAATACTTAGAACCTCACATGTAGGCAAAAAGGACTGTTCAGCCTCCTAGTTCCTGAAGCCAGGATAGATTATCTTCAATTTTTTATGCCTTTAAAATCTATAAAATACAATCATGAACTCAAGAGCAGCTCTGGCTTATCCTAATCTCTGTAAAACATATCTCAAAACAAAGACAAAAACAAAATAAAGTGAACAAATTCTCTACCTGGCTTCACTGAAATGAAGAGTGCCACAAAACCAGATAGGTGTTGTGTCCTAAATCCAAAGGTTTGTAACTTCACCTAAATGTTGCAAAACTATGAGCTTCAAGTGTATACGTGTCTTCAGGAGAGGCAGCTCTTCATTTAATATTGAACAGTTGTACTACAACTGAGGCAAGCCAGCATGCTGCTGGGCTATTCCCCCTGAGTGCAAGAACTTCCAGCTGCCCTTAGGCACAGTTACTGGCAAAGTTATTATTACTGCACTTGCAAACAGCAGCCCATGATCAGCAGGAGTTTTAATGAACTATCATACAGCAGGGTAAGCAGCATCGAGGACTTCACAAGGAGTGTCAAAGTCTTGAAAAACCATAACCTTTCCTGATGATTGATTCTTTACCAGGGAAGAGATTAAAAATTTCGAAGTTAAAATAGCAAAAATAGACATTCAATATATGTAAATAGTTAATGCTAATTACTTTGTTGTGGTTGTTACTTAAAAGTGCAACAGAAAAGAGTGGTATTTTAGATGATTATCACTCTTCAAGAAAACCATGAATATTGCTCAGTGAAAGGCTACATAGACAGTTTTATTTATTCACTTGTCTTTACTTTCAATATGAACTCAAGTCAAAAACTTTTACATATGAAATATGGTCCATCAGAAAAGCAAAAATAAAGCACAACCAGAGTGGGAGATGTGTAATCAAACAGAAGATTAGGAGGATTTAAGGGAGTAATGCCAGATGCTTTCAGGCTACACATGAAAATGAGAAAGCAGACCTACAAAGAGTCCATAATATTAGAATACAAGTTTATATTAAAAATAGAAACACCTGTTACAAGTTTCCTACAGAGAGATCTTTCCAATTTTAATCATACATATTCAGCATTTTCAAGTAGAACTAGCATTTCACCTGTGACTTTGGTACTGTTTTACATTTTCTGGTCTTTACAGAATAGAAATAGAAATCATTTTGCCAAAATAATGTGATTAATCACAGTCAATCAAGCCACCGTGAATGTAAATGCCCTCAAAGGCCTACTCTTTCTGCAATACCTGAATGTATATATAATTATTATCAACCAAGAGTCAAATATTTGCACATACCTAGCAAAACCATACCATCCTGTTGGTATCTTTTTCATTTTTCTAAGTCCTTGCTTTTGTTTTGCTGGGTCTTTTCCTTATTTAGACCACAAGGGCAACAATTAGAGGCAACTGTCTGAATTTGGATACCTAACTCTGTATGTCAGGAAACTACGTAAACTACGTTTCATTTGTTTTAGGGATGAGACAATCACTACTCTTTTCATCTTAGTGCAAGCCAAAGGTTCTAGGATCTCCGTCAGTACATAGCTTTGGATGTGTCTTTCTGCACCTAAAATGTTTAGGGCTCAGCTGGCAGCTGGAATGCTTTGGAGCCTGATGTAGTCATCAGCAATCCATGAACTGCAGGCGTCCATGGCATCTCTGGTTTAGACAACTTCCTTTGGAAACAGAGCCTGTAGCACAGGCAGTAGGAGCCATCCAAGTAAGTGAAAGTCCTTCCTGAATGCCAGCCTGCAGTCCCTTCCAATTATTTTTCCAGAAGGTTTAGGGATCCCATCTTCTCTATGGTAAAGACATCCTCAGAATTATAAATACAACAACATACTATACAGTTGAATATTCGTCCTACTTTAATGCAATTAAATTAAGCTATCATTTGCATTAAATATAACTGACTTACCACTCCTATAAATACACTTCTAAATATTTAGAACTATTACTAAACCTACAGTTTGGACCACCAGGTATGCAAAATCCCTCTAAAGACACCAAAAAATTCATGCCAAACATATGCTCAAAACCATAAAGAATGCTCTCACTTACAAGCAGTTGCTGCTACTGTTCAGTCCTACTCAGAATTACTGGTCACTTCAGGCATGTAAGAAAACCAATAAATTTTAAGTGGAACTGGTATTAGGCTTTATTGCTGAAAATCTCCCCCAGCTACTGGATTTAGGTTCTTTTCATCCAGGCAAATGATTTACTAGGCCAAGACTCACTAACCATCCTAGTACAGTTCACATGCAAAGTTCTAATTTGGCTTAAATACAACAAATGAGACTAAAGTTTCTAAATGCAGACGAACCCAATCACATCTGCAAACAATAGGAAGGAAGATAACATCCCATTCTCACCACCTCTCCCTGCCCCACAGTCCCAACAATTCTTGTATTGCAAGTCTATGAACAAAGTCAATTTAAAACAGGAATGCTCTCCTAAAGTGAAAAGGAGTTTCACGTTAGGACCTTCTAGAGAGGCAGGAATTGTTTTCTCCACTGATACTTACATTATTTGGGGAAAAGTGGAGAGCATTGTAAAATATGTCCCTGAGTCTACTTTATACCTTATGTCTAAGTTAAATATACTGCAGTTCCTATTGACAAAGCCACTTTTCTTTGAAGTACACTGAAGTCATGCCTTGGATGTTGTACTTGTGAAATTCATAGGTAAGCTTGCCTGTGAGCAGCACTAATTGATAATTAAAATCCTGTTGGGAATTCACTGTTTCTATAAGACCTGGATATACTATACTCAACTTTATTTTGCAAAGTGTTTTCTAAATATGTTATGGCCGTGCACCTATAGAAGTAAGAAGAAACAGGAACAAGAAAAAATTAAGTGGTGATGGAAAAATCTTTGCCAGTAGTAACCTCAAGTAAATAGAGTATACTTCAAATCATGCCTTGGAGCAAAAGCCCTCTTCAAACATTAGCAGCAGTTAGCACAAGAGGCTTTTTGTTGTTTACAATAAATGAGGTGCTGTTCCGCTCTCTTCAGAAGGCTTCTGAAGGACATATAATCAACCTACACACCACAAATCATTCCAGGTTCTTTTGCAGGTTTTGCTCAGTGACAAATGGTTGTGCCACTCTGACAAAATGAGTGTCTGCACTTGCAGAACATGCAATAGGATAAAAGGTCAAGCCCGGCATATAAATATACACAACACAGGCTGCTAATTGAAGATGTAATGTATAAAAAACCCCCAGATAATTACAGGCTCTGGTATGTATATAATACAAATCACTCTTTGCTATATGAAGATTTTGGCCAACCACATAAATTATAATTTTTAAGTAAGTGATCAATATGAGGTAACAGAACAAAAAAAGGCCACCTTCAAGACCACAAATAAATATAAGAGAATAACCATACTTCGGGCAGTCTCAAATAGCTGTTTTGCTCCCGTAATGTGACAAGGCTCTCTCTCTGGTTACTTAAAATTCTTAACATGGCATGAAACCTAACCCTAATGGCTTCTGGAGAGGGAAAACTTCTGGAAAAGTTAAAATTAATGAGACAGTAAATAAAGCTATGTGAAGTACAGTTGAACTATTTCCAGTACAATGCCCACCCAGCCAACTAAGCCAGAGCCATCTGGCATAAACACAGACACAAGCAGAATCTAAAGCTTGAGATGATATTTCTGGGGTGCTCTCAAAAGAATGATGATTCATCTGCTTTTCCATTTTGCAAAGAATGGATGGGCAACCTCTGAAATAGCTCATGAATTCATGTTTATGTTCAATAGTTTGCAAAGCTATTGCATATTGTAATCCTGAAATTCAGAGATGAGGAAAGGGAGCATTATTCAGGCACAAAATTACTGTCACCAAAAAAAGAGAAAAATTACAAGGTCTGAGAAAGTGAAAAATATTTTTAATAAGTTAAAAGTGAAATATTTTTTACATAGTCCAAAACCCAGTCTATAAAAAATAGCTACCTTCAGCTGCTCTCTACTTCATCAACTGTATGCCTGTTGGAGAAGACAAGCTCAAAGCTCCACAGATTTATTGGCTTTCCTGCTGATTGTTTCAAATATTACCTCTTCCCCAACTGTAGGCAGTTATTTTACCATTTTCATCTGATACACAGAGCTCACCTTAATTAACTGCCTTGGGAGTCTGCTGGTTTGAGGATTAATGCTGTGTTCTCCTATATGGGTCTCAGGAAGCAGGATGTCTGAGTAGCAGGGAATACTTTCCAGTGGAATTATCACTCTCAAAAATGCAGCTACTGCTAGGGTTTTCCTCCAAAGGGCTGAATTTATTATGCAGGCTCCTGAGGCCATTTCACATATCGCAATGGGTTCATTGCGATCTATGCATTCATTTATATTTCATACTACACAGTGGTTTTCATGCATTTGCAAGTTCAGAACAAAGTCAAAGCTAAGTTTAAAAACCTATCTAGCACTGGATTTTAGTATATTATGCAAATAAACAAAACAATCAGCATTTAGAGCTTTTGGTAACAATTCCTCCAGATCTCCCTGTCTGTCTTGTTATTATCTTATAGCTCACAAACTGTCTGCCTGAAAGATTAAAGAGCTTTTCAAAGAGAGATCAAAAAGGTCACTTTAGCGTGATTCCATTAGCTCAATCATTCAGAATGCTAGTCAAAATTCCCTTTTGTTTATATTGCTTGAGAACAGGAGCAACGGAAATATTAAAGCACTTGAAGATCTGTGGCAGCTAACTAACAAGTGTTTATTGCTAGAGAACTGCAAGGACCTTGACATGATTCTTATAGGTAAGAAATAAAAGACAGTAGAAAGATCAACAGAAAACCTGGCTTCTCTTCTAAGGAAGCCATTGGACACTGATATGCCAGAAACATTAAAAACATTTAGAAATATATTATTTATGAAGAGGCTGTCATTAGGAATTTATCAAAGGGAGATTAAGGCTCACAAATCTGTCTGAATTCTCTAAGTGTTGTGCTGAATCAGTAAATATAGATAAAAGGCAGTGGAAACTATCTCCATTTCAACACTTGATATTATAATAATTTCCAACAGCTTGATTTGCAGCCTCACATTCAGTAAACACAGATTAGAGAGGGCAGGTACAGGACAACAGAAGCCAAAGCAGTTCTGCCTTGAAAGGAACACCGAGAGTGAAAATAGTCTCCTACAGCATCCTAGTGAACAGGGATACAATTTCAATGTGCATTTTCCACAGTCTAAAGCAATTATTAAAACCACTTGAGCCTTGTGGTTCCTATGAGTTCTGAGCCCAAATACTGTATTAATTCCTTATTCTCTACAGACAGCCTAGGTTTAGGCTAGTTCAGGTCTTTTTAGACAGTAAGGACATTAACTAGCATTTTGGCATCAGGCAATGCCAAAAGAAAACAAAAAAAAAGAGAAGCGAAGAAGAGAAGAAAAAAACCAAAGCTTTAACAACTAACCAATTATACTAGGTTTTTCAAAGGCATGGAAGAGACATCAGGGCATATATTTCTGATTTACTTCTACCCACAAATACTTTAAATAATTACCCTTGTTCAAAGAGAACCACCCCCCCCAACACATTTGTGAAATAATAACAGACCTCAAATGTCTTCACACTAAGATTCATTAACATGGGGTATTGATACGCAGGGGTCGCAGGCAAAAACTGGAAAAATGAGGACTGATAAAGTAATACACAAGTTGTAACTTTTCTTTAGGTAGCTGACAGAAAAATTCACCCAACACAAGCAGTATATTTTATGAAACAGAAGTACTGTATCAAAATGGAAAGTGAAATAACTTAACTGCTAGAAATCTACCTATTTTAATTCCAGAAGCACATTATTAAGCTCATGAATTCTCAATTACTTAGTATGGATATATAATTCCAAGGTAATATTTTACATTCTACAGTCTGTGAGAAGAAGGAAAAAAAAAAGGAAAAATACCAAAACTGTGATAACTAGTTTTATTGCTAAATTAAAATATTAATACAACTGGAAAATTGTACCTTTTCCCAGAAACCTATGAAAAAAAAGGTGGTTGATATTTCAAATTTATTTTTTCCTCCCCCAGAGGGTGTGAAGAACATTTAGACAAACCACTACATGTTTAAAATGAAGTGTTATGAAAGGACAAGTAGAATATATTTGCTTATTTAAATACTTATCTATTTCAGACCTTGATTCCTCATGTGCCCAGGAAGGTGAGGGATGAGCATATATATATACTTCATTATATTCCCTTCATTTTGATGATCCTGAGCATTCTCAACCTCAGTCTAGTCTCAAATGAATGTTTAAAATAAAAATTTAGACCTGCTGCCCAACACTGCTAGTAGGCCTACTTAAAAAGCCAGAGATATTACAGCAAATTGTGCTCTTAAATTCTCTATACAAAAGAATGAGTCAAAGTACTAGGTTGAAAAAATCATTTGCCTATGACTGAATGTAGAAAGCAAGTGCTGGCTTTCAGACACAGGCTTTGACAACAGTTTGATAATCATCAAGATATTGAGGACAGCTCTAACAAATATCTTCATCAGACTGGATTAGATCTGAAATATAAGTCTATGCAGAAATAAGGCAGGTGATATTCTGCTATGTATATTATTACTTTGTAATCTCCTCTCCACATCAGATCTTCACAAGTCCTCCTGTCCCAAGTTCAGCTATGAATTATAGATAATGTTCTGACAAAACTATTAAGAAGATGAAATAGCAGCCAGGCTACTTCAATACCTTATATCTGAAACTTGAAACAAGGAAGAATAAATTTAGAAAAGTCCCCCTGATGTGTTGGAGTTAGGTTCTGAAATAGAATACATCTAGTTTGAAGAACTTCAATAAATCCTTATTTTGACATACTAACCACTGTCAGAGAAGTGAATGCCAAGGAATAAAGAACAGCAAGTAAATTACTATTGAAAACAGAACATTACTTGAATTGCTGCTTTTGCAATTTCTGATTCAAATTCATAGTCATGGTTTTTTCTTTTCTTCTTAACTAGAAAGGAAAGACCTTGAAACTGTGATTCAGAACTACAAGGGGCAGAGAACACACTCTGTGAGGCAAAACTCGAACTACCCCACCAATAACCATATGGATTTATCCCTCATATACACACTTAAGTAGGAACTGGTGGACTGCATGTTGAAAAAAAGAGCTTTCTCTGAAAGCAATTGCCAATTCTACCTTTTTTTTCTTTAAAGTAACTAAAAATTATTATTTACTTTATCATGGCTGTAAGACAGGCACATTCACTATGATACATGAATATACATATATGGATGTGTGAAGAATAATTTGCACACTTGGAGAATTTTTTATATCACATATTTATAGTTCTGCCATAACCACAGCAGCAGTGATTATTCACCTAACCATTTTTTTTTTTCCACCTTGAACCTTTAACTTTCCACCACACTGAAAATTCATCACGGTGGGAACTTTGGTGAACCTGCCAGTTTCACACAATATACTTTCTCAAGTGCACCTTTCATGTCCAACATATAAAGTCTAAAATAACTTGGGTGCAATTAAACGCAAAACTTCATTATCTGCAGGTGCACCTCAAGCTTCCAGAACTCCCAGCAGTCTCATCACTATGAGTCACCCTTCAGTGCATTAGCTCTAAATGAGCCAGATATGTTGAAATATTTAAGTCCTTAGTTAAACCCCAGGGATTTTAGAGATATTCTTCCACTTGTAATGCATTTGCATATTTTGCTACAGAGATACAGGTTATGCAAAAATGTTGAAGGCACAAAAGTTTCTACAAAATGCCTTAAAATACAGTAAGGTTTTCATTAAATCTATATGTTTTCTTTCTCAATAATATATTAAAAGTAAACATGAAGTATTTAGTCTATCTAATTTAGCTGAAATTAATTGGTCAGAGTCTATAAATGCATTTTCTCATCAGACAGTTTATGGGTACATTGAGCTTTGGAAAAAATAAAAATGTGATGCATTTAACTAAAAGTTAAGTTATTTTACTCAGTTTGAACCACAAGAAAAAAACCAAAACTTCTAAAAAATGTCCTAAATATTACAAAAGTCAGTGCATCTCAAAACATTATTGATATTAAATGACAAACCTATAGTGCTTTCAAGTGGTAGTGCTGTCCCAGTTACCCACCCGTAGCAACACTCCTGCTCTTTGAGCACATACATATATGCAGTATGTTTTCTACTCATGCAGCTCTGTCCCATTTTCTATTTACAGTAACATGATGACTTGGAATTAGCTGAACAAAAGCCATCATTTCATTCAAAGATGATTAAGCTAACAAGACAAAGTAAAACTAAGTATAAGCAAATGAAGAGCAAAACCAAGGAAAGGAAAAGGATATTTACCATGTAACTCCATGGCTTTTCTAGGAATTGAATTATCAGTGCCACCATAAGCTAAGTGTATAACAAACTGGGCTTGTGTGTTTTCATCATTCCACTTTGGTATGAAAGTCGCTTGAGCATCAGCAGACATCATACTGTAAGACAGTCAGCTGTTTTGATTTCAAATGCTTTAATACTGTGATTAATTGCTAACTATATATTGCTGTTATGTTATATATCTTACTGTTTAACAGCCTTTGAAATAATGTCATTCTGAATTTGGTCAGATACACATTCTCTGAACTCGTGGCCAAATAACCTATCCACAGCCACGCTGGATTCTTTTTGTAATTCTAGATGCCAGTTTAAGTTCTGTCTGCTTACCAAAGTAACTGCATCAAAATATTATGGTATCTATTGTATTCATACTTCTAAGAAAATATTCAAGATGTTGATGAAAAGCTTGCTAATTTCAAAATATGGCCTCATTACAAAATACAATCTATTGTATTTGCAGCTGTGTTTTCTAAACACATTAGGCCTTTCAGCAGGAAGCTTTTTCTTTTTAAACTGACTAAAAGCTGTTCCTCTGGTTAGTAAGTGGATACCTCCAACACCAGAGACTTTTACCAGCAGCTAAAGTCAGGTATATTTAAAAGTGAAGGTACATCTTCCACGATGTTGAAGATATTCAGAGATACTGTTTGGACAAAAACATCTAAAAAAAAGTACATTAACATAGTAAAGGGCAGCTGCACATTTCTTGATAGCATGGATTCAAAGTTTTTGTTTAAGCTGTATTCAGGAAGGGAAGGGGTGGGGGTATTTATATACTGCAATAATTGTAAATACACCTTCAGGTTCTGAAATTTAAGGACTCCAGAAGATTAACTGTAGCCTAAGGCTTCACTGAAATTATATGCACATTGAATATACCAGTCAGGTAGGACAACAACTATGTGATTTCCAACAGAATTGATTGTTGATACAATTTGAGTTTTCCTTACCTGATGCATGTTTACTAGCTGGTATACATATATTGCATACACAGAGAGACATATTTATCTCAAAATGAATTTTGAAAATACTCCAGGTCTGATTTAACATAGATACTTCAGTAATGCATAAAAATACCTCATAAGCAAGATACCAGTTGCTCCAAGGCTCATTACCCTCTGCAAACACAAACTCTGGTCTGCTTTTAAACAAGTTCTCTGGGCTGATTCCCTTGATCTAGGGACCTTCTGTGAAACAATGCTACTGTCAACAGGAAAAGAAACCAGCCAATCATAGCCAAAACTGAACATGCAAGCTGGGCTTTTTGCTTCTCTGCAGAACAGGTAGCTGAACTTAATGTATATCACAATGGAAATCTTCCAGGGAAGATCCCTGTGTTAAATGAAGCAAATGCAGCAAGACTCAAAGGGTGAAGCCTGTTGATAGCAGCAAATTAAATCTGAAATATAGGTCTATGCAGAAACAAGGCAGGTGATATTCTGCTGCAAATTCTACAGAACCTAACATGTCAGCTGCTCCCCACTAACAACTTCAGCTCACATATACCAAGGCCATATTTTCCACAACAGTTGTGCTGACTCCTATTTAAGTGTCCTTTCAGAAGATCAGCCATAATGCCAGCAAACTGTTCAGTTCAACATCAGCACAGGTATTTTCAACTTTCTCTTTTCTCTGACTCTCTACATGTTTCAACATCCGTTAAAAGAATCTACAGGAGCAACTTTTATGAGACTATCTCAGAACTTTGTTTTCATTCAGGTTACAGAGGCTGAATTTCTGCATGCTTCAGCTTAAAAAAGAAAGGTAATTTATCACCTGCTTTCAATCTGGAAACTAATGGAATCAGTTCTTCTGGTGAAGAAGGTTAACACCAAGCTCTTCTATACTATTCCCTTCTTCCTATATAGGAAGATTTAAAAACTTTTAGTTTCAAGTGAACAAGGTGCTAACATAATTTTACACAGAAAATTAGTTTTGTAAGAAGATTTACATTTTAAGCACCATCTACTCTCTTATATGACCTATTACTTTAAACTAAGGAATTGAAACAATTCTTAGGACTGCATTGTTGTGGCAAAATATTCTAACAAAGTGTAACTTTTAACTTTTTACTTAATTAAAAGCAAAATCACATTTAGCAGAAATCTTCTTTCAGTATGAAATTGGAAGTAATTTTCTAGAAAGATAACAATGTCCAGTCATATTTGAAAACTTCACAGATGAAGCAGACACAAGATTATAATACAAATTCATGCAAGAATTTGTGCCTACAGAGCTTGAGGTAACATCATCAAAAAAACTCAACATATAAACTAAAAAAAAAAAAAAAGCAAAATATAAATTAATGGAATGAAATATAAGCTGATCAATTTTGTTATATACAAGAAATTTAATTTCCTTACAATTTTTTAATATCACAATATAAACATGAAAGCACAGAAAGAACCATCATAACCCTAAAAAGCAAAGTCTGATGCAATTCAAAACAGGAACTAAGCAAGGAAGTAAACTTTTGTTACTAACTACTCTAACCAAGCCTGGTAAGGAAAACATTACTTATTTAAATATTTCTGCTTCTTCAAGGACCAGAGTCCCATCACTATAGGGTGGGAATTTGTCCCATGAGGGACACCTATTTTCATTTGCCTTTCCCCTATCACTCCCCTTGAAAGATGATAACAAATCCCATTCATGCTGCCATTTCCACAGAAGTACTGGCACTCTGCATTGGAAGAGAACTTTGCAGCAAAGGGAAAATAAAGAATGAAGAAGGGAAAAGAGGTCTCACTGGGTCCCAGCAGGACTTGCATCATCTCCAGCTGTGACTCTGAGAGGTGACCTGACTGCCCAGGCAGGTGGGATAGCCAACAAGTAATGATCCTTTTCTTAGCAAAAAAAAATATTGGTTTTTTTTCTAAATGAAATTTCTATTACAAATATTGTCAGCAGTATGGTAGTGACATTTTTCATACTGGATGTTTAAAAGGCAATAAACTAAGGCCAAGCAACAGCTCTTCCTGAAGCCTCAAAGCAACAGTGCCGTAGAAGTGACTTCAAGAGTGTCTACTAGCCTGTACTATCTGTGAGCCTCCCTAAAATACTTTTTCTTTAGAAATTAAGATGAAAGACTAGATGGGATTTTTATTTCTTGGATCAGCTAGAATCAATCTGTATTCTGAGCCTCCAAAAGAAAAAAGTACTGGTTTCTCTCATAAAGAGTTTAACTACCCTACAAGTGCAGTGAGAGTGTAATTTAGATAATCTTCCAGGCAAGTCATATGAACTTCTGGAGTTGTAAAACACTCTCCATACCTCTGAGGAGTTTGGTAAGGATGTCTTAAGCAGCTGATGTGAACTTCTTTGACTGCAGCACAAAAATTGACTTGCTTGTATTCCTTAGTTCAGTCCTCCCCCATGCAGCGTATACTCTCCCCATTCTGATTTTGGTGACTATACATCTACTGCTCTTGAGCAGAAGAGATGGAAGAGGTGCAGGGAAATAAGCACTTCCAAATTAATTATCTTTACTATTTCAAGTAAAAGAAAATAAAACATTACTAAGCATGAAGTAGAAAAGTAGAGACATATCTTTTAGCCATCAGAAAACATTTCAGATTACCACTTCTTTTTTACTACAGAAATAACACTTCTAGGTGCAATTTCCATAGGTCCTGAACTTTGTCTTGCTCCTGCTTTTATGAACCCAAACAGAATACTTACTAACTTCAGAGCTGCCAAAGCAAACTTCGCAAAATCCTACTGAAAAATCATTTTACTGTTAAACAAAAAAATGAAGTTACCACAAAAATGATCAATCATTGAATTGCCAATAATCCCTCAGGAGAACTATATTAAATAACCCCTCTCAAACCACTGAAGAGATCTGACTTTCAAAAGCAGTCCTTGGACCAGTATCAAAATTGCCTTGATGACTGAACTATGCATACATGAAAGCAAAATTAGGACAAAAAAGATTTCGTGAAAACCAGCATCAGAGAAAACATTTTTTCACATCCATTTAACAGAAACTTGTCACAAGAGCATAATTGCAAACAAAAATGTAATTTACCTATAACTACATCATGGCCATCAACCAGGCCTGCAGAGAACAGCTCCTGAGAAACGCCATCTGCTGTGTCTGTACAAAAGGTGAAAGGAATAAGTATAAGAGCCCACAAAACCAAGAAAAAGTATCAGTCATCCAATGCAATTTAATAAAAAACATATTTTAGTTGCAAAACACCCATGAAGGCAGGATTGAATTAGAAATTATCTTTAATTAGGAAGAAAAAAGATAATATCGCCTCTGCAAAGCAAATCGTATAAAGTGATGATTTGATTCACTGCAAACCCCCTACAGACTTCTCCTGGCCACCAGCATTTCTTCTCTGTTATCTAACTACATACTTGTACACATTTTACAAGTTCAGTATTTTCACAACCAAGAAAATAAACAATGCTTTAGTGTGGTTTTCACTGTTTTCTTTATGTACTCCATTCTTCTGCATATCTAGACAGAGACATGCTATATAGGCTTTATTGTTTGTTACCAGTGGGGTAAAGGAGTAACATGACAGTTATTATTTTGAGATCTAGGTTTTAAACAGCTTTTAAATATTTTGACTCAAATTCAAAGCTTTGGATTGATTTTCTATTAACTGCTGTACCTGAGTGGGTTAATTCCTAAGTCCCTGTGACTAGTACTTGCCCTGGATAAAGACTTTAAAATGCTTAGATGTAATTAGACAGAAACAGCAGGAACAAGCCTAAATTCCAGCTAAGTCTCAGCTGTAATGTGGCCCCAACACCAAACATCTGAATGAAGCTCGTGCTTTGAGGCAGTTACACAAAGTTGCATCATTTCCTCAAGAAACACACACAGGGGAAAAGCAGCGTAGCTGAGCCAGCTGCAGTTTCTGGAGAGCTCTGGAGATGAGAAGCACAGCTGCCTGCTGGCTGCCTCGGTGACTGACTACTAGGAACAGTTCTGGTATATCCTTTAAATATTTGACCAAGTAGGAGTTCTCAAATGACTTACATAACAGCTTCCCAAGCAATTCTTTTGGCAAACCAAGATGTTCTATGCCTAACTAAGTAACAGGCCTCTTTTGTTCTTACTCATTGCCAAAATCAATGAGAAAGGCAGGTAAGCAACACAGAATATATCCATGCACATAACTACTGCACATGAAAGATACTATGATTTACTGCAAAAGAGACACCACACCTCTGCCAATCTGAATTCACTTTTAGGTGAAAGCTCTTTGAAGACTATTCTAAATATAGTGAATACTGACTTCTAAGGAATATGAAATGTGTTCATAGTTCAAAGGGCTGTGATTTAACAAGGATGATACTTTCTTACTCAAAGTATCAGCCTCCTGTGCATTTTATCCCAGTAATACTTGGTTTTCTTCCAGCAAAGGCAACTGTACAAGTTCTTAAAACTCTTAGCACTGGAAAGCCTACAGTTCTACAAGTATGCAATAGAGTTTAAAGTTTCAGTATCAGAATTTCTTTCTGGTGGTAATACCAAAGCTAGAGATACAGCTTATCTTTCAGTTGAAGACAGCATTTGAAAAATGGTGTGCACTTTATGCTCATTAATAGATCTTTTATTACAAAAGGGAAAGAAACTTAAATATTACCACCATCACCACATACACTTCTATGGCTACTATATTCTATTTCCTACAATGTTTTCCAAATGTGAAAATGCAAATTCCAAAGCTGTAAATATTGCTAGGCAAGATCTTATATACCGCATAGATCATTTCAACAAGACATGAAACTGATAAAAGTATACTGTGAATAAAGTCTTCTAATATCTACATTATGCAACCTTGCTGCTAGAATTTACATACATCTGCAATTCTTACTCCATTGAGGTGCAATATAAAGCTCTGCACAGTAGGAAGCATTCCAGAGAGGCAGTCTGCATTAACGATAAGCAGTAATCCATTTCTGAAATACGTTTTTAAGCAGTAATAGAATAATTCAGTTGCAGGAGCCTTACCTCGGCCTGGAGTAAACTCAAATCGTATGTCATTAAGCTCTTTCCTGGAGTTCCTGAAAAACAGTCAGTGTATACATTAAAATGTAATGAAGAACAGAACAACTATTCAGTTCCTACACCCAAAGAATACCTCTGTCACTGACAATTGCATTGTTGTAGTGTGCATTTCCTTGAAAACACGGTTCTACCACAGCATCCAGACTGGAAAGACTCCACTGGATTTTCGTGGCAGTATTTGGGAAAATTAACAAAAAAATATGCTTAACCTGAAAACGCCTTCAGTAGCGTAAAGGATAAAATAAAGTCCTCTGATAAATACTTTCCTTTTCATCTTCAAAAGACACTCTGCTATATTGACTCCAATACCTCAACACAGTCTGAGTCCTATGTACCTTTTCCTCCAAGAGCTAGAGAAGATTCACCTGGACTTAAAGCTCCCTATCTGAGGTCACATTCATATAAAGAAGTTTAAGAGACAAGATATCCAGCAAAAGTTATATGAAGAAAAGCAGTGGTGATGCACAGTGTTTATAAAACTACTTCAAAATGCGTAAAGTCTTTCACTAAACACCATTGTCTCAGCAGCAAGATTCTACCTACACATAAAACAAGCAGCACAATGTTAAAGCCCAAGGCTTTCTGTCTTCCTGCTTGCCACAAAGAGTGTCTTAACCAGTTCACCGTGTGACACCGTCATAAGGGAGTTACTACCAATGTCAAAGAACTCCTTTACAGCCTCATACTCTGCCCCAAACCTCCATTCCTTGCATGTTTACAGCTTCAGTTTTAGTTAATAATTCCTACCATCAACAAAACATTAGCCTCTTTGCAAAACAGACGTCCATCTCATTTTGGGAAATGGCAAGTCAACTGAGCATGGGGAGGAACCTAATTGCTGTAGCACACTCTTTTTCCAATGAATAGCTCAATCCACTTGAAATGCTAATAGCAGCAGAATGTGTTTTGCAGTTCGTTATTCTTCTCCTCAGCAAGGAAACTGTATGCAAGCTCATATTTCAGCATACCAGGCCATGAAGTCTTGCTGTGGGAAAACTAAATCCAATAGGCAGGCATATTCAGCTGTGACTTACACCTATTATTGCTTGCTAAATACTTTTAGAATATTACAGAGCCAAAACCAGCAACATGCAGAAACACAAAACCCAAAATGATTGGCAACACAGACAACAGCAAGATAGCAAACCCTGAAAAATTAGTATGCCACATGCATGCTTAAAATGTAAAGTACTCATTTACTGGATCTACTAAATGCTTCAAAACTGAAGGAGTTTCAGTTTCCTGAAATTCTACTCTAAATAAAGAACTATAGGAGTTTAAGGTCACTAACGCAAAGCTGCAGATAATGAAGGTAGCCAGGTACACATTTACAAGGCTCATTTACTTCTGTTGTCTGCTGCCTTTATATGGAATATTGCACTGTCTATTTTTATTCAACAGAGAATTAGTACGAATCTCAGTTTTGCCTCTCTCTCCTAGAAAAACCTGGATGGCTTTCTGTTAAAACAAAAAAAATAATAATAATCATCATCATCAACATATGACCTATTTCCAAGTTCCCTTTTGACAATCCATTTCTCTTTGCTGAAATTTATTATATCTAATAAGCCTGTTAAAACTGCTTTCCAAAAAAAAAAAAGGGAAACTGCACAGAAATTTAGCATTATTCTTAAATAAGATATATTTTGACTGCATGTATGATGTAACTCAAATACTCATTTCCTGCACACACTTTGGAAGAAACAAATGAAGCAAATAAAAACTTCCACACCCTTTGCAGAGCTAAACCAAGAGGTAGGAACTAGATGATCTTTAAGGTCCCTTCCAACCCAAACCATTCTATGATTCTATGACCAAGAAACCCAATACATTAGGTTCTCCAATCATATATTTCCACAGACGTCCCATAAGTAGAACACCTACCATAGAAAAAGGTACTAAGTAATCATGAACTCTTATGAAATTTGCTTTTTAACAGACTGATACACCTATCAGAGAAAGATGAGCTGCTCCTGATAGAGACTCTTTCCTCAAGTAGGATGCACATGGGGTGTATTTTACTATGTCTCCGAACTGCAAAATATCCCAGGTAGAAAGTTAATGAGTCAAATCAGTTTATTTTAGTGAAGGTGAAAAGTCAAGGAAGGTTGATATGTATTCAGCAATCTAACTTTGCCTTTGAGAACTGTTTTGAATTTAGGACTGCTGCTTTCTCTATAATAGTATACAACTACTCAGGAAACCAAAACAAAGGAACTTTGGCAAGATTAATTAATAGAAGCCTTTAAGTGCTTTTGCCTTTTGTTCCATTACCTTCCAGACATTTATTGATTTCCATAAATTATGTATTCCATTATATAATCCACCAAATAGAAGATGCACTTGAGTTCTCCCCTAAAAGCTGCTCATGCTCTTTTCCTTTAGACACTTCTCTGGTTCTAGTTAATATCACTGTAACTATAAATTAGTTTGCTAGTTCCCTTGGTGACAACTGTCTGGGTTTGTTTATTTATTTGTAGGCAGAGTTTCCAAGCATCGTTTCATTTGTTCCTGTTTTTACTTACATCCATTACACTCTTACCATGCAGCAGCACACACAGACTTTACTTCTGCTATATGGAAAGAGCATTCGAAGAAAGGCACTTAGTATCTTTGTGATTAATAATTTTATCTTCCTCATCATTTCTTAATGGTTCCTATTTTCTCAAATGCATTTCTGAAAAAGTTATTTCTATTTTAAAATGCAAACACAGACCTTTTTGCCATCTCTTGTAATACCTCTTATGTGCTTCTAGCTCTGTGCCATTACAGACCAATATACCTTGATTATCATGGATAAAACCAGCCCATCTCTCATGTCTTTTTAAAAGTAGTAAATTTTAAGTACTTTTGTACATTTTAGTACACTGTAAGTTGCTTTTCATTATGCACTCACTTCCAACAGGAAGAATTCCACATGCTTTGAATGAAGGGTGACACCAAAGCATATCATCTAAGATGTTTTGGCAGTCATCGTTCTGGCAAAGTAATTTCAGAATCTAAAACTTTACATTTTGTGAAAGCATGTTCTGCAACTCTTCGCTATTATTTTGTTTTCATCAGGACTTGATGTGCACACCAAGATTGCTAGACCTGATTTTCAAGGGAATAATGCTTCCTCAGGGAACTGAAAAAAAGCACATGGGCCACCCACTTATCCCCCAACTATAAACTTAGCCAATCCTGTTATTAAGATATAAAAGAAAGATACTTAGTTTTGAAGGAAGTTATTTGCAAAACAATGTTAATATTTACCAAAATCAGGATTACAAAATAAACAAATTATGCAGCTATTCAGATTGACATAGTTCTACTGAAAAAAATCATAAGACATGAAAAAGATTTCAGTCATTCGCATTTAAAGACAAAGCCTTCAAATAATTACCTAATGATAGTATAATTCCTGCTACAGTCAATTATCTATGTTCCACATGATTGACAAAAGATCTACGTTGTTGAACTAAAATAGAAAATTGTGTAATGATATAACTGTAAATTAGAGACATTAAATGTCATTATTTCTTTTGTCCTTAAATGCAGAATATCTATCATGTAAGTGCAATTCAAGAAAACGAGATGTCTTGGAATTAAACTTTAGGTCTAAATCATGTTGGCATACTTTGATCATGTATCAAGCAGCAGATTTTCATTCTTTTTTACGATCTTTTTTACCCCCACAAATGTATCCACCTCTTCTTATGCAGAGTTATCTGAAACATCAGCTTCTATTTCACACAAGCTTCAGCATCTTCCATACAGCCTTCAGGGAGAGTCTGTATTCCTGGATGAGATGCATCCTACCATGGGTAAGTAACTGTATATTCTTCCTTCCCAATATAAGAAAAAAATTCTCAGACAAGGTAAGCCAAAAGAAGTGTGTGTGCATGTGTGTAAGAACACCCAGTTTTTGCCTCTGCATCACTTGCTTAATTTTCAAACTTCAGCTACTCAGTCATCACGTGTGGTTTGCAAGACTGATATACTGAGTTAAGTGTCCAAGAGTGCAGGTACTGGCAAAATGGTAACCACCAAAGCTGAGTCAGGAGTGGAAGAGACAGCAGCAAAATGCAGAATATGTATTCTTTTCTAGAACCAGAATAAGTTCATCTTCAACTAAAACTGTAGAAACTTTATTATGAAAAACACCAGAACACGTGGTGCCACATGGCACCCTTCATCAGTCAGCTTTTCCCCTCTTCATACTCCTAACTAGCCCTATTCCCACCAGGACAGAATTTCTCCCACTATAAGGGACTAATGACACTGGCCACGTCTAAGTCAGTGTGCTTTATCAAAACACACACACACCCCCACCCCCCCAAAAAAAACACCACAATTATCACACTTATAGAAAATTTCTGTTCCACAGATGTTCCCACCATCCAAAATTTGAACTGCATTGAAACTACCACGGCAGCAAACTAAGTTACAATGGAAAAAGCACAACAGCATAGCCTAAGAAGCAAGGGCAAAGAGTCAGGCATTTGCACTACCTCCCTGCTGTTGCCGGTGTAATTAAAACCACAGAAGAATTCAAATGACTCACTCATTTAGACTGCAGAGAAAGCAGAAATTCACATCAAAATGAAGTGGACTAATCAGAGTGATAGGTGGATGGTACATCCTAGAGCTGTACTCATCCAATTTTCATTCTACATCTCTGGGGCAAGATCTTCGTGCATACAAAGAAATATATTCTTTGTGCATGCAATACAACTGAGGTGGGGGGAAAAAACCACAGAAGACTGGGGTTTGCAGGTTTGTTTAAAACAAATTTACTTTTTTTTTCTTGCTGGAAAAAATGCTGGAGAGACAAATGTTATTTGGCCACAACAAATGTCACTCAAATTCAAAAGAGTATCTTCTTTCTCTCAATAATGTGCCACCCATTTTTCCCTTTCACGTCCTTAACGCATAAAGCACAATATAAACATAGTTTGTAGCCTTGTTTTCATAGTATTAGTTTATTTCACTAGTGTTGTATTTTTTATTAACAGCAGAATTTCCTTTGTGACAAGCCATAGAGCTTGATTCAAGGAAAATCCTGATTCAGTGATGCCGTACCCCCTTTTAGGTATTAAATACCTGTACTGAAGATATGTAGTATGTTTCTTCTCTCAGTTTTGATTAACTAAAACTTTATTTCAACTTCATTTTTAGAACACAGTTAATATACACAAAACAGTGAAATAACTGGCACTTTACTTTCAATATTTTAATGAGGATGCAGAAATAAAAATCTTGAAAAGTGAACATATCCATTCATCCCAAATTCGAGGTTTGGTCAGGTCTCAATCTTCTATACATTTACATTCCTTGCCTTACAATTTTCTTATGCTTCTGCTGTGGGAATTTAGCTATTCATCTAGGGCACAGCAAATGAGAATCCTCTCCTACCTCAACAAAAATCACAGCTCACTTCTTGCCTGCCCAGCTTTTTTTTTCTTGATTTCTGAAGTCACGGTACTATGCACACAGATGAACCAAAGCAGGGATAAGAGGAAGTCTGTTTATTAATGTAATGTAGTTTTGTGAATCAGAACTTTTAAGGCTCCTGGGGGACCATATAAACACAACAGAACAAAGCATTTATTGTAAAGAAGTGTTTTGCCTCCTGAGGATTCACCACATGCTGATGTAAACCCCTTTCTTTCTAATACTTTGATGCTCAGTCATTTACTAATCAATATCCAGGATCCTTCATTACAAATTACCATACTATCAAGAGCAGATCATGTCTGTTCAGCACTGTGGAGATGGTTCTTCTCAACGTATTTTTAATGACTTCAAGTCAATTCTAGATGAAATTAAAAGGCATTGCTGTCAACTTTTGATAAGAGCAGAAGAGATGTTTGAAGTCTGTCCTGCTTCCAGATTGCCACCATGAAAAATGGGACTAAAATCTCTCTGAATTAATAAAATGCAGTCCCAAAATAAACAGTTATTTCAAGTCCATTAAAACTTTACCATTTACTTCAGCACCTTTGGAACAACTCCATGAGTTTAAAGCTTATCCCACTCTACATATATATATCACTGAAAGAGGGAAATATGTTCAGCATATGATGTTTCAAGATCAAGTTATGGGACTCTGCAATTAAATATACAAAAATGCCTCTACCATTTGATCATCACACAATCTTGGGTAAAGAGCAGATCCCTGAGATGATGCAAACACTTGTTAATCAGTACCCATCAAGAGGTAGCAGCAACCCTAATAGCAAAGCACAGCCAAATGATGCTTTCATGACTGAAAAACAGCTAGTGTCAAAATGAAACACTGTCATTTGGCTGTTAAGCTGTTGGAATGAGACAACAGTTACCTGTTAAGATTTACTGTGTGTATGCCACTTACCATACAGAAAAGGCAAGTGAACATTACAAAATCAGCCAGCAAGTGAATTGTTATGGTCACAATCAGATCAGCTAGGAACACTGTCCAAGGCTGCAGGGTAGCTGACAGCTCCTCCTTCAGGAACGGTCTTTACAACAGTTCTATCCATAGCTAACAGGCCCAAGTTGTGTAAGACTCCGAAGAAACTAGGGTGCTTTCAGTCTAGTAGAAATGGATGGGATGTGATAGTAAAATGAAGAAAATGCACAAATTGTGTGATAGAAGAAACACAAGAAAACTGATACATGCAAGTCTAAAAACCATGTTTAACATTTTAGAAGTGACATATAAACATTAAGTCCTTTCTCTCAATCCACTCGTTTACAGCCTCAAGTCTACGTATCGTGACACAGAAGTGTTAGAACTAGAGACATTTTAGATATATCTCTATCTAAATATGCTGCTTCTCTCTTTCTGCAGCTGCTGATGCCAGAAGCTAAATCAGAAAAGCACTAAAAGCCCTGCTATTTTTTGCCTTGCTATGTTCATTTCCAGCTAAGTCAAGCAGCAAACTCTGAAACAATATTTTTTGCCTCAGTTATCAGTGACTCATTTCACGGCACAGGCAGTGAAAAGCAGTATTCACTTGCATCATCTTTTCTGAGGCTCACACTTCCTACCTGCTCTCACACATCAGCAGGTGGGAACAACCTTGGCAAAGAGCTATCAGGTTTTTTGTTGCAGAGATGGCATTATTGATCACAGGTTTTTCCCCTGAAATTGTTCCTGAAGTAGCACAGAAGATTTTTTAAGAGCAGCAGTAACGATTCAACTTCTAAAAAGCATCCATTTTTAACAAGTACTTGAAATACAAGGAAGTACACTATTATACTTAGAATTTATTAATGTGGTAAAATCTCAATGCTTGGTTGAAACCAGAACTGATCTAAAACAGACTTGTTCCTAGAAAGAACTGGCATTCAGTACACATAAACTTCAGTAATGTTAAAAACCAATCACCTGTCAGAGAGAGCATTTTAATAACAGAGAGGACAACATGCACATAATTTGATCACTTTGTTCATAATTGCCTTTCTGGATTTGCCTATAATTTATCTCCTCTGAGTATACATCAGAGATACAAGAGATGTTATTGATCAGTGCACACTTTAAGGAAGTCAAACCTGTATTAGCTGCATGACTGAAGTGATATAACATCTGACTGACTGATAAGAAATACCAGAGCAACCTAGAGATTAAGCACACAAAGGCTTACTTTGTATGCTTCTGCACGCCTGGTGCACAAGAAGAGGAATTATAACCTGTTATTCCAGTGACAAATTCTTCAAGTACAGCACTGAAAAATAGCCACAATGCTTGAAGCAAAATTTCAGTCCCTTAAATCAGAAAGCGTGAAAGGCCAATCATTGCCAGGAGGTTAAGGGTGCTTCAGAATAGAGCTCTGGAAAAGTGACTTCATTTATGGAATCAAGACAAAAGACTTAAGTTCTACAGGTACATGTATATTTTTAATAGAATAGTGTAAGTCCCCAGTGCCCAAAACAGGCTTTGAGGGGAAGGCACAGAGAAACATTTTGCTTTATCAAAATCAAAGAAAGTTTTAAACATGTTGAATCAAAAACTCCCTGGATATGTGCAACCTTTCAATGCCACTGGCTCAGAGTTTTACACTCCTGATGACCTATGAGTAAATTCCTGTCAGAACCAAAGGAGACTTGCAGGTAAACCAGAAAGACATCTGAGCCACCAGAAAAATGATGACAATCTGCAGATCATCCATCTAAAATTCATGGATCCTGACTAGCTTATCAAAAAGAATAGAAAGAATGAAAAAAAGTTTAAGCTTTGTTTTAAAATCTTCAAAGGTTTCACCTGGTTATCCTGCCATAGGCCAAATTTTTCTCTTTACAGTAAATCAGCTTCACCAGCAAAGTCTGCTCCTATGTTAAGTTCTTGTCCCACTGACCCCACTAAAGGAGCAATGACAAATGCTTTGTGGAGCAAAACAAGATCAATAAAATGAGTTCTGTTAAAAATTTTGCCTTATGCTCAAAAATATCAGAAGTTACAAACCAACCAGCCAAAACCTGTCTGCTTTACAGCGACCCAATACAGTCCCAGAACACCCCTACCAGTGGAAAGACAGAGAACCACACCACTAAGTGGGAACAGACAAAATTATTTCAAATGGTTTCAACCGTGCCCAATGTATTACGCCACCACATTCACAGGCAACTCTAGAGCAGATAGATGAACATGGAACAGTATGGTCTCTCAAAGTAAAAGAAATGCTGAAAAGTTTTAGAAAAATATCTAACTAGAATTAAATTTTGAACTATCAAAATATAAACCCTATTATAGTCAACCAGTAACATACATGCCATTAATAATACAAATAAAATCACTTTTAACGGTGAGATCAAGTGAAGCTTTAAATTGTTTCCTTTAACATAAAGAAGGTTGGGGTTGGTATTCAGGCTTCTTTGCTATTTTTTGTTTCCCCTCCATTTCGTTCTTTTGCAAGTTGTACAATAAAAAGTCAGAATGGAATAAAAAAGCTCTAATGATTTTAAGATTTCAGTATCAGCAACATCCCCAAATGCAATTGCCTGCATAATTTACAACCACAGCTGTGCAGGTTAAAAGCCCAATTCCTTTCCATCTAAATATTTAGACATGCAAATCTTCTTGATAACCTAAATTTAATAAGCAGAAAAAACATATTGATTCCTTGGCTCAGTAATTATAAATTTTACATACAAGAATTGTTTTGATAAACAAATATACTATTTCTCTATTGAATAAGTGATGGCACAGCAATTGCATACAGGACTATTTAGGTCATAATTAAAATAAATTTTTCAATTTTTAATTTATTTTCAATAAAAATACAGCAAGGCATAAATACATCCTTAAGCAGTGAATAAGAAATGCATAATTTACCATTTAAAGAGCAAGCTTTGAAGGAAATAATAGAGGTAAAAAGAAAAAGCAGGATTAGAATCAATAGTTTAATCAAGGGTTCCTGCTTAGTGATTTCAGCCATGATTTAATCATGGTTAAACAGGTTATTTACATGAAATCTCCATGCTGTGAAAATAAAATTCAGTTCAGTAACTACATCCCCACACCTCCCCGATTCCCGGGACAAAGCCTTAGAGCTGGTGGCAAAATAAAACATAGGACAGTGCTCAATACTGTAATCACAGGTACATTTATTTCAAGAATCCTACAAATGGTTTTGCTTATGTTTGTTACTGGATCAATTCCCAGACTATAGAAAAGTTCTGCTACTTTACAGTTGTAAATCTACCCCACAGCTGGGAGTTTGTTTGTGGATTTTGTCATTAAATACACTTGATAACAGAAGCCTCCTCTAACAGGAAAAATGTTAAGAAATATCTATTCTTGGTGAAGGGTACACACCAGCCCTACTTCTTACAAAAGAGACTGAAATGATAGGGTTTTCTTAAGATACCAAAACAAAACTAGAAGGATTTAAAAAAAAAGAAAGAAAAAAGAATGAGAATTGACAGCTTTGGCTTATGGTACTAAGCCAATTATCAATTTCACTCTAGCCAGAACAGATTTTGGGGTTTGCTTGTTTATAGTTTGGGGGGGTTTATTCCAACATATATAAGCCTCAAACTTAAGTATTAACCAACAGAGGAGTAGCTCTATTAGCTACCTCCAGCCAAGTACATTTTTCCTGTGACTTTAAACGTAATTAATTTTGTGAGAAAGAAGTCAAGAAACCAGGCCAACATAAAGGCAGGAACAGTAGCACTTGAGCTCCTGCTCAGACTAGTGAATGACACCTCAACATCTATGTTCTGGTACACAGAGGAAGTCACATTTGACTGAAGTCCTAACAACTCTCCAGCCACAGCACAGCACAGCACAGCACAGGCAACCCTGCTACCAGCTACTCCCTGGACTTGCATGTGTCTGTCCAGATCCCCAGGAGATCTGTTCCTCAGAACTGACCAAATGCCACACAGATTCCAGCTATATTAGCAGAAAAAATAACTTTGTATGAAATACACACACACAAACATTTCTATGTAAAAAACAGCGTGGCATCACAGACAATTCTGCCTTAGCATTTTCTCTACGCTATTTAAAATAAGATATGCAATAACAAAAATATCCCATTTGCCAGTAAAACATTTCCGTTTGCCCCTTTTATTCTTCCACAGGCTTAATACATCTAGTGTGCAGGAACTGTATTAAATTAGGCCCTAGGACATTCCAAATGACTATCAGTAAATTATCTTCCTGTTACAGGAGCTAATTTAACCATCTTGGATTGCTTCAGATAATTTGTAATTCTTAACTATTAACCATTAACAAGTCTCCTAATTTAACATGAAATATCTCTGTTATTAATCCAAGTAGTCAAACCCTCTGACAGCAGCCTTCTTAAATCTGTAACTGTAACATCTTGGTGCTAAGACTAGAAATTTCAAATCAAGGGCGGTAATTCCTTCCCACTCCCTTTCCCTGGTGGTACGAACAGTCCTGTTGGAGGGCTAAATCAGAGACAATTGCCTTTAGTCTTTCTTTGCAGAGTTCCTGCCATGGTCTGCTGCCAAGACACACAGTGTGCACAGTCTTACCAGAAAAAATTTGGATTATAGATTTCGTTCCTCCCTACTCTCAAATATGCCTTCCTCTGTGAGGCTGAGGATACAGAAGCATGAGCATTTCAATGTAACAGTCACTCAAGACACTGAGAACCAGTATTTTCAGTTCACTGCAAAATTCAAGCACAGTCTCTTAGCTACACTTGAGCTTTAAAACACTAATGGCCCGTATTAAGCATTTAATACTGGAGCCTTTCAAGAGCTTTGCATGGAATTACCTAAAACAGACTGCTGCTAATTTCACTTCTGGGACAACACACTCCAAGACACAATAGTGCAAAAGACAGAAAACAAATTGGAAATTGCCATCTTCAGCTGATGAAGCAGCTCTGACAGTAGAGAATACTTTGACAAGTTAGTCCCACTGAGAAAACTACAAAAACAGAAAGGTATTAAATACAAGTAAAGGACAGAAAAATCAGATAGTCTGGATGGTTTCCAACTTGCGTAAGAGAGTTAAATACCACCACTTGTATAAAGAGTACCATGGGATTCTTTACAGATTATTTCAGACTGTGAGTTGTGCTTCTAATCCACAACAAGGCATTTGCACTAAACAAGGGCTGGTGTTAATTTAGCACTCTCTACTCAATTACTGAATGAGTCCAACCCTGTTCTGATTGGGAAAAAAATAACAGAACCTCACTATTTAGGTAAAGAATTACTGAAATGTATTGATTCTTTTGCCAGAATTCCTCCTTTGTCAAAGTAATCTTTAATTTTTATGGGTACTATTAATCTTTTTTGGAACATACTGCTAGGAAAGAAAAAAGCAAACTATAATCTAAAATGTGATGGATTGTCATAGTGTAGCCTCACTGTAGAAGAGGAAAAGAGAACAAAGCAGATGAGCACTTTCTTCCTGCCCACCACCTACCACCCCCAGGCCCTCTTGCTCCTGTTTAAGGCTTCCCATCTCCCTAGCCTATGCCCTGTCCTAAATCCCAAGGCACTACTCTTTAAACCTTATGGTCCACACTCCTAAGCCTCATATTAAGTTGTTTCTGCCACAAAGCTCTAAATGTTTGCACCAACTTTCATGACAAAATCTCAGCAGTGAAGAGGAAGCACAACTCAAGTGCTATCAAAGGTACCTTGCTAAACACAATGTATATAGATGTCAGCCAGTGGCTACCCTGAACTTTGGTGAATGTTCCGTAAGCAAAATAACTCTTGCCTTTAAATTAGCAAATATAAAGAAATTCTAAATACTAACTCTGAATCTACACCACTGGGCAGAGATATTGGGAGCTTGTAACCTTTGTGGTCACTTCTCAAAGTGCCACCTAAAGCAAAAGTGTGCTACTTAGTACAGTCCACACTCCTGCCTTCCCCAAACACAAACACACACACATTGGTTATGTGCTAGCTCTCACCCTGCTCACATGCTCAGGCTTCCATCAGAAGCAAAGCCAGACACACAGTGCAAAGATTTCTAACTCTGTCCACCTCCTACCACTGAGACAGGACACAGCCCCAGCTGACATGGGGACAGAAGTTTGCACCATAGAACATTCTTCCCTCAAAAGCAGGACAGTTAAATTAACAAAACTCACTCTCAAAAATCATACATCAGATTTTTGTTTTTTCCAAGACACTGCCAACTGTGTTCCCAGGCTCCAAACTGTATCTGCTTTTCAACATATTTTTTTCTGTTTAAAAGAAACTTCAATTCCTAAAATTGAAATTGTTTCTTCCCTCTCTACCAAAAACCACTTAAACGTTCATAAATATAACACATTAACCTAGTTACTACAGAGTTGTTTTTAGGGAGGGTAAGGGGAGGGGAATCTTTCCCACCCATTAGTTACGAGGGTCTTTAAGAAGAACAAAAGTTCACTGTGCAAATAAGAGCTTGGAAACTCAAGTCTCCCACGATCAGTGTTCCTTCACTTTGGGTTTAAAGGCTGTGGTAAACTGAAAGCATAACCTCTGACATTTCACTGTACTTGCAGGTCTAAAATGTTTGCCATCTGAATATGCCAACACTGCACATAACTGGGTAGATGTTAATCACTCTATAGGTTTCATCACAGTTTATAAATACCCAAAGCACCTCACTGGTACATCCACATAGCAGCAGAAATTGGTCTGTTTGTAGATGGTTTCATCCACCTGCCAGCAGAGAGATGAAAAAGAATACTGACAGCCTAACTGGGCAGTTATGTAAATCAGACAACTAAAATGATTCCAAATAATCTCTAAGTCTTTCCTATCCCCACAATAAAATTCATAAATCTGGCCTTTTGTAAACAACCTTTGGCAGCCCTGCAATTCTTTTACAGCTGTCATTGGAAAAGTAGCCAAAGAAAAAGAAAGAAAATACATTTTGGAAGTTGGCACTTTTGGTAGTGTAGTTGGTTTTTTTCTGATTACTAACAGCTGAAACCAGGACACTAACAGGTTTTGATGTTACTGTTTTATAGCTATTTGTTATGCATAAATCTGCTATTTGTCTCTAACATACTGGTTGTAATTTTCTAATTATTTCTGACTTATCTTTTTGTTAGCATAAAAAACTGTAACATTTAACTTTCTCCCATAGCAATAATTAAGAATTTTCAACCTCTCATAGATATCCTGCCAACACAAACTGGATACAAGCAAGTTTTAAAGTGCATTGCAGCAAGTTGCTTAAGAAAAATGACTGAAAATACATAAAAAACTATTAAAGTTGCTTATGAAAAAATAGTTTTATCCAAGAACTAATCTGCATAATTAAGCAATTCAAATCTTAATCAAATAAACTGCTTTTAATTAAAGGTAATCTGACTCATTTTAACTAAGTATAAATTTAAGTCAGACAACATATTTGTATCCATTTTCTAAAATACCCATCACTTCTACACAATGGCTGATCAAACTTGCCAGTGAAAAATGTTTTGAGCAAGCAACTTGTAATAGAGCTATGGTTTATTTCTGTCATAGGCTGACTGCTGAAGTGTGAAAGAAACTCATTAAAAATTTCTCACTGTGATTCTGCATTACAAGGAAAAAAAGAAAGAAAATACTTAATGAAGGGTACACTTAGCCTGAAGCCACATTCATATTCTGCTTTTCATTTTACACTATTTCAGTAAGCAATTAAAAGACAGCAATTAGTCACAGAAACCCTATTCATACTGGACATACTGGGAGATTAAAGATTTTTGCACTGATTTTATGTTAATATTATGGAAGTAATGAGGGAGTTCAAGAGAATACAGCTAAATAAATAGAAGAATCTCTTACCTTAACCTTAAGACAAGATTCACTGCACACGGAACTTCGCTGTATTCCTCACTAACAGCAGGCTGAGACTGTTAGAGAAAAATGCAAAATATCTTGTAGAGGATGCCAAAGGAAAAGGAAATTTTAAAAATCGCCAAAAACTTTCCATGCTTACAGTTTGAAGTTAGCACAGAATATTTAACACATTCTCTAACTCTCAGAAACCCTTTAAACACCTTCAGTACACATTCTAAAATAAAGCTCATACCAGTAAAACTGCTATATTTCAATTACAGAGATACAAATATACATATTTCAATTACAGAGATACAAAGGCCTGCATTAAAGCACTGAGTGCAGGAACTTATAATCCACCTTGCATCAAAACTCCAATAACCTATTAAATAGTATGCACACAGTGAGAAGACCAAGCTGCTACTCACATCATTTTTGTGTAAAAATTTTGGTTGTTAAGGAAGTCTTGCATCCACCCATATGCAAGGAACTAGTAGCATATCAAAGCAGGTACCACTGCTCAGAGGATGTCTTTCACAGAGAAAAATCACAAACACTGCTATCTTTCACACTATCACTCCTCCCTTACACTATGATAACCTTCCCAGCGTTCAACTAACATCTGTATGAAGCCTGAAGCAGAAGTGTATCCTACATATAGAGCACCCCAGGCTCCTCTACCTTACTGTGATTTCATACCCAACTTGGCATATTGTCACCACTCACAGAAGAGCCTCTTCAAGGGTTACAAAGGGTTCAAAAGTCCTCCCAAAATAAAGACTTGCATCACAAATTTCATTTGATAGTTTTTGCAACAGTTTTCCATATCAAAGCTACTCAAATAGAAGTTACACAAGATACATATTTTATTATCCGTGTACTTACAGCAAACAGTAATGAATATTTGGAAGTTATTTATCATGGTCACTAAAATGAGAGCAGATTTTTTTCTGCTTCAATTAAATTCCTTCCATTCATATAAACTATTACTATTATTTCTGCATCTTCAACAGATGTCAATGTATAGGAATGCGCATCCCAAAGATCCAGGAGCACATGCCAACAGTGACAAGATGCAATAGTTTTAGTTCCAAGTCATCTTCTAGAGAATTTTGGGAAACAAAAATCAATAGAAAACTTCAAGCAGAGGCTTTTTTCTCCTTCATAAACGAAACAACTTTTTTATTATGAGCTACCCGTACAAACTGATTCATAATCAGTAAAACTCTCAACAACTAAGAAAGACAGTAAGACTGTGTGGTGAAAGTCCTTTTTTTGTACTCAGCTTACATGAGGAATCTCAGATGCTGAAGTGCTGTATAAATATGGTCTGCAATGGGGAGACTGGGGTCATCACAGAAGCTAACAGGACCAAATCTGGTAAGAGGCTCTTAATCTTAGAAGATTTCTATAACACCAGTGAAAATCAAAGCATCTAAAATTGCAGGTGAAGTGACAAGGGTCACCCACCCAAGAAATAGATATTTTTAGAAGACTATTTTGTCTGCAATCCATAATCCTATTAAGCAATTGTTTATAGCAGTGATGCTTCCCACACTCAGCACAGGGCCATGAAATTCTATATGATATTTTATTCCTCTGAATTAATCTAATATGCTTCTGTGCTGAACTGCTTTACTGTGTATGGAATGAAACATTTTAATCATAAGCTACACGTCGTGATATAAATCCTAAGAAGGAAAAATTATTTGGAGATGTTTTGTCTACTCCAACACAGCCTTCATCACTCTGACAAAGACAACAATTAGTGTGATCTAGTTACGAAGATTCATTAAAAACAGCCAAATTGCCTACCTTCATGAATTCTCCTGGGCACAAACATAACATGACATTTAAATTCCTAATCATCTTAACCCCTGTGTGCTCAAGTTCATTGTTACAGGCACAATGGCATACAGCTCTATCCTCAAAAGTACTTGCCATACAAGGCTGCAGAACAACACTCCCACATCCATTCATTTTTAACAGCAGACATGGAAAAGAAATCCCTTCACTCAAACACTTGGAAGAAAAAAAAATTGATAGAGACATTTTTACCTCTGTGTTCTCCTCCTCTTTCAGTCTTCGTGACTGGAAAACAAATGCAGTGAGTTATTAGCTTTGCAGCTTTATGCAATAAAGGTCCAGAAATACTAACAAATAACATAATGACAGAGTATCTTGCAGAGTGTAAATGTCTTGGCACAAACAGAAGATACCTTTTCCTGAGAAACAGCAGCTTTGCCTTCTTCACTCCTCTCATCCATTTCATCATCGCTCCATTCCCAGTCCCCATCTTCTGTTTTATGGAGGTGACCACTGGAACCCGGCACTCGTCTGACCTACCAAAATATTATTTATCATTACAGAGACATCTTTAGTCTTTACTGGTGTTCTGGTTAATCAGCAATTATTTACTATTTTTATCCTATGTGCTTTCATTTATTTCCTGCAGGAGCCACTAACATATTCTAATAATATCTGACCTCCTTAAACCAGTGGGAATAGTTAAGCTATGCAACATTCATATAGGGCAACAGGGCCTGGATATATTTAACAACCACTTAGGAACAAGCTCAAGTAGATGACAAGTGCTTACCACTTGAAATGAAAGGAAGCTATTCAAGGAAGTAGAAGTTACACAGACAGGGTTGTTCTTGGGACACAAGTCTTAAAAACTTTGATTGCTCTGCTAAAAAGCTGTAAAATGTGTAGAGGTGTTAAGAATACTTTAAAGTTATTGTTATTAAAAAAAAAAAAAAGCAGCAGCTATATATGCAGCCTGAGAAGGTAGGCAGGCGTGCATCACACCAGACTAGCTGGATGAACTTTTTTAGATAAATAGTCCAAAGAGGCGTAACAGGAATATCCTGCAGCTACATCTGAAAATCAAATACTCTTATGGTGCTACAATGCTCTTTTTTCAGAGCCGGACAACATGCCTGTTTTCCCCGGATCATGTTTAGCCTACAACAATTCTTCCCACACCTATGCATTTGGAGGCCCATGAGCCCTGCTGGTTTCAGATTAGAATCAGTTTCTCTAATTATTTTACATCACTGAACCAACATACAGTTCCCACTGCAAAACGTCAAATGCTTGTACAGGTAAGCTCCACAGTGCCATAAATTTGTAAAGCTTAAAGCATATCCTTTTCAATTATAAGAAAGGAAAAAAAAAAGGTATTTCAGAAAACAGCCTGTACACTGGTAAGAGAACAAAAGGAACAAAACATTAAGCATTCACAGCACACACAAAAAAGAGTTAATTTGGCAAAAGAGCAGTTTCAGGCCAAAAATAACTGCTGGGGAAGATATCAATAAATATAACTTTAAAAAATAAATAACTAGATGGTCTTAGCTCAAAATTGCATATCCTCTTTGGCAGTATCCACAGCATTATACAACTGCCTGGTTCAGCTTCGGTTTCACAGATTCCCATCTGTGTTGTTTCGATGTCTTGCTTTGTATGAGTACTGATTAATTTGGGTCTACATTCTGATGGCTGGTGGCAGTGATGGAAACCCATTCTGCCTGCATAGATACCTTGCAAAACAGGGGGAAAAACTAAATATAAAAATCTAATTTCTGACTAGAAAAATTCAACACAATGAAATTTAAAGGAAAGACTAGACTGGTATTAGCCCTGCTCTAAACCCCTCCAGTTGCTGCAAACCGTAATGTGCAGAGAGATGCAGCATGTGACAAATTCCAGATGCTTCTAAATCCTATCAGGTACTATATCAGCAAGACACACGGCATGAAAATAGCATAGAACATTAGAAGTCTGTGATCATGAGCTTCCAGGAAAACTGTGTGATGCAGGCATTAATGCAATTTTACCAAAGCAGATTTTCACAGAGAACTGGGCACTTACACTATTTCTGTACTGGGTTTGGGCCAAGCACAATTTGGAGCTGGCTGGCCTGACACCATGACAGCATGAGTGACAGGAGCCTTCTTTGTCCATACAAAAACTGGTATCTTGATGACTGTCTGGACTCTTTCCCACTCTTCTTTCCTTCACTTTCCAAACACCCACCTGCTCCTCTCTTCCCTTCTGCACATATAAGACTAAAACAGAGGAAAGGGTGAAGTTTTCAGAACCTCAGCACATTTCTGTTCCTTCTTCAGGCCTTATGATAGTCCTCCCTTATATTTCTTCCCCATATAACCAAATTAGAGTGCCCTACTCAGTTCCTCCATATTTTGTACTTGTTTGTAATTGAGAAGAGGGGAAACCTATGCAGGACACTGGGGGAATACTCTATTCCATCACTTGATGGACAAATTCTGCACTATTTTCCCTGTTTCCCATACCAGGCTCCTAATGCACCAGTTTTAGCCTAGCTGCCTGAAAGCTTGGTAAAAGCAGCTTGAGAGTGCTTGGGAGGGAGGACCAGGCAGACATCAAAGGAAGAAGCAGCACAGCAATTCTTTACTCAGCTGCAATCAGTCCAGGCATAATCAGTGGGCTCTTACTGTCTACATCATCAGGGATTAGCACAGACACAAGGTAATCTAACAGGCAATTTGTCTGGTGCTTGTGGATGGAATTTATTATCCTTCAAGTACTGAGGTAGGCTTTTATTTAACAGCACAAGCATCTTCCAAACAACTCTACACAAACCTAGGAGAGGACATCATCCACAACTAAAAACATGCTTTTCCAGCAGAATAGGATAGATTAGTTTGCAGACACATTCAAACACTACATTGTGCACTAATCAAAATCTATTCTACTTCCACTTTCGGTTGTTCTGAAGACTTATTCTAAACAGAATGATTTTAATGGGGCTTAATGATGCTCACATCATTTGAGGAGAGTTATGGGAGAAAACTAAACTGATGAAGACAGGGTGCATTTCAAGTTTTTAAATAGATTGCCTTTAATAAACAAATGGCTCAAGGAAAAGAAAGTTAGTAAAAAGCAAAATACCATGTTAAATAAAATTAATTTCTTGAGAGGTTTCTGAAGGCAGAAAAACAAGTTTACTGGTACTCTATTTCTATCAGACTGATTCCCAGCAGCACACACATTCAGAGGAAAGAAATTATAATTTCAGCTAGAGCAAAGTACCCAACCTATTAAACTTTCAAAAGTGTGGAGTTGTTGTCTATAACATTTTTTAAATTGGTATATGTGCTTAACACATGCATTGCTTGGTGAACTAATTTGCACAATGTTTTAACTAATAAGCCTGACTTTGCTCAGGCGCAGTTCTGGCTAAAGGTACAAAGAAATAGTCACGTATGTTGAGCGTGCATGTTACCTCGGTGAAGGAAAGGGCATGAGTGGCACACCATGGCTGCAAATAAATTGTCTCTTTGTTCATTGTAAACGCCTAATGCTAATATCACGTATTGGATGGAAAAATATATATCATTTATAACATATTAAATTTCTGTTCTGGCTATCATTTGAGATACTACTAGCAGACTGATTACAGGCAGCATGCTTGCATTTCACTTCAACAATTACAGCATTAAGGCAATTGAGAGTATTCCATGTATTTCTCCTCATACCCTGCTACAGGTCTTCCATTTTACAGAAGGAAATAAAGCAGCAAACAAATGAAGCTGTTTATATGAGGGCACAAAGCAAATCCAAGACAGAGCATGGAACCAAAGCAAACTTTATGTGTATCCACAAAAATAAGGAGGAGTTATTTTGCTTTTTTCATTGCATGCAGTAGACATACAAATGCAATTTCTCCATCAGCTTCAGTCAAAATACACAACATCAATAATTCCTTATGCTAGAATTGTGTCTCTCTCAGGAAATATTTCAGAGGGAAACAAAAACAAATTAAAACATGCTCAATTCTAATTTGGATTTTACTGATTAAAAACCTAAATGATCCTACCAAAATAGGAACTAAACTGAATCATAACTTCAGCTAACGAAGAAAACAATGAAAGCCTTCAGCTTTACAAAACAAATTAAGACATATTAGAAAACATATTTCACATAAGTCAGAAGAGCACCAGAGAATAAAAAAATCAATTTGATGACTGGCAGTTAAACTACGGCCAACACAGAAGCAGCTCAGAACATTGTAATCTACAACAAAAAGCAGTTTCTAGGAGGAAAAGCTTAACAAGACACTGCCAACATTACCATAGCTGTGGAAAACAGCTTTATGAACATCAGTTACAACAGAGAATGCTTGGACCATTCAGTGAGTGAAAAAAACATGATCATCACAGATTAAGCATTATATTATCATTATTATTACTATTATCATTGGTGGTGGTGGTTAAAGTTTATTCCAGAACACAATACAGTCGCAAAGATTTAAGAATAAATTAAGCTGCTGACAGAACTATTGTCCCCACCCTTTTAAATTTAACATTCCCAGTCAATAACAACGTGCACTAGCTTTCCAGGAGAGTATCTGTTTAACCAGATGAACAGGGCAACTGCAAATCCCACCCACCGAAGGCCAGCCCTAATCAGCCTGACAGAAGAGAGAACTCCATCATCAGAATGCAGAAGCTGCCCACATTTCCCAAGGCTTGATGAAAAGAAAGCTACAACATAGGGAGGCAAAACAGAAATTGTTGTCTTCTAGGTACTGATGTGCTCACTAGATGTAGATGTTAGAGACTGGGGAAAGAAGAATCTATTATTCATTACTGATTCTTTAGCTGCTGCAATATCTTTACAAGTTTATTTTTGTAGATTGACAGCAAAGGGAATGAACACTTTCTGAACACTAAGAATTTTCTACTTCCTTTATTCACAACTGCTCATAACAACAAAGAACTGGGCCCACATACAGATTTATTATTTTATTTCAGTGACTAAACTTAATAAATAAAGAAAAAGGATACACTGTGGGATACCAATACATACACATAAAGCATTACTGCATTTCATACATGGTACAGCACATGATCTTAGACCACATTACAAATCCATTCTGTCAGTAAGAGCAATATTATGCATCTATTGTATTTTTCCTCATTCTGCAGAAAGATGACTGAACTAGTAACACTGATTTCCCCACTATCTGAATTATTTAAGGTATTCCTATTAAGGTCTCTGGCAACTGAATATTTGCAATGGAGTCCTGGATAGATTTAAACCATCATTTTTAAACTCTGTTCCACAGAAAGGGTATGGTGACCTGAAAGTATGGTAAGTAAGATGCATTTGTGTAAGCAGAATTGGTGGCACTAATGAGCATTAGTATTCAGTATCATGGGAGGTGCCTTGCCACCCTCCATATACAGCTAATATAGAACCCAAATTTAATCTATTCCTGAATTCCCAGAAAGTGGCAAATGTGTAGATTCTACCCATTTAAAGCACACCTGCAAAAGTCTTTATGGAACCCTGGCACTGCTTCCTGTTAATTTCTAACTAGGGAATAGTCAGTGCTGTTGTCCATTTTTTGCATTTGTATATCTACAGAGGGCAATACTTTTTTTTTTTTTTGACACCTATCCTTCTGAAAATACTCCAGCTTAGCTTTGTCTGGAGATAAAATTGTCTTTTATTTTACCTTCAGCCCTTCAGCTACATCTTCTAGTACAGTAGTCAAGATACACCGAATCCCATATGCCCGAGAGCA
Organism: Atrichornis clamosus; assembly: GCA_013400975.1. Classification (NCBI taxonomy): domain Eukaryota; kingdom Metazoa; phylum Chordata; class Aves; order Passeriformes; family Menuridae; genus Atrichornis; species Atrichornis clamosus. Next base: position 322,293 of record WBMZ01002486.1, on the reverse strand, counting down.
GTAATGACAAGGTGGTTATTTACACACTTCACCTTTTTCACTTTCTGTAGTCTGTCCTCATAAAAACCTAAATTTGACTTTCAGGCAGAGAAAAACAAAGACCAGTCAACTGATGCTGTCTGTATACCTTCACCTCCCCCTAAGACTGGTTCTCACAGGAGACAGGACTCCCACTGTTACACAGATCCCAGATGATCTTATAGAACAAATACACTCTTTTAAGTGTGAATATTATTGGTAACTGACAAGGTGAGGGTTTTTGCACAGCCACTGTTCCTCTCCATTTTTTTTTAATCAGAAGTTCCAAGAGCTTCACTTCTCACACAACATCATGAGAAGTATTTATAAAACCAGTTCCCATGCCAGCTCCATGTGAGTTATTTTATAGAAAGAACAATTATGAGGAATAGGACATTACTGAACACACTTTTAGTTTTAGCACCACACTTTGCTCTGTGTATTTTTCTCTCAAAAAACCCCCCAGACTAGTTCCTTCCACTTAAGCCTATAGAGCAATAAGATTTTATAATTTTTACATTTTGCCATATTGCAAACCTTTCCTGAATGCTTCCTAAGATAAAAAAAAAGCAAATTTCAATCCCCACCCCTATGCATTTGTTTTTATTCCAATGTAACAAAGAAAATCAGCCTATCATTGTGTTTATCCAATCATGGCACAAGTGTTTTGCCTAAAACAGTTACACTTTTAGTCACAGCTTAGCACCTGAGGTAAAAGGCATGGAGAAGTCACTTTCTACAATATATTAATGCAAAAGAACATAGAACATTGGTCTTTTTGCATAAGAACACCTACACGGTAATCACACTTTGGAAAAAAAAACCAAAAAAAAACCAAAAAACCACCTGAAGTCCATGATAGCACATAAATTCCCACATATTCACATCACCCTTTCTTGAAGTGTTGAAGCACTAGCTCAAAAGAAAGCTAGTCCCCATCCAACCCACTCTCACAGGTCACATGAACATCCTAATCCCTTCACTGCTGACTGTTCACAAACTCCTCTGAGTTCATTATATTGTGAAATCTTTTTTTTGTTCTGAAGGAAGCCATAAAAATTCTGCAAACCTGAATGTTTTATGTTTATTCAAAACCTTGTTTTTTCTCACCACAATTTACGCAGACTATCGTTATTAAGGGGATGTACCACTACCTTTGTAAAATAATATTCTGGCATTTTGCTTTGTACAACTCAGAAGGTGTTAAGATACCTCAGTAATTTGGTGCTAGTGTCCTCTCCTCTTAAGCCACTCTGCATACTCCAAATTTCATCATGGAAAAAAACTTTAGTCTTTCTTAGTTTTTCTCCTACTTGGAAAAAAAGTTAGAACTTGCAGTGTTTCATACTCATATGCAGGAACTACTGGAATCAATTATACTGGCAGCTTAAAGTCAAGAAATATAAGATCATTATATTTTTCTTCATGAAAGAACATGGAATAAAGGAGACTGATAATTCTGCATTGAACAGGACTTCTTCAGATCTACTGATCCTTGAAGATCACTTTCTAAGGGATAATACAGCAAAAGTCAACAAAAATCAGGTATCTGTTTAACAAAAGAAAAAAGGAAGACCATTTTCTTTAAATATTTATGGTACTGGTTTGCTTTTATAAGCCAAATAGTATCATACTTGCTTACAAGATTACAAGCATGACACCTGAGGACAAGGCCATCAATTGAGAAGATTGTCCTGAAATTTTACCTACACTCTAGTTTAGAAATGTAATAATACAGTGGAGCTATCATTGAGAGGAAAACCAAGCCATTATTAGCTGAAGACAGAGGGGAAGAGGGAGCACATTCCTACATCTCTAGAGGAAATGATGAAAAAAGTACCAGTGAATGTATCAGTGTACCAAGTCCTCATCCACTCTGGGAGATTCCTTGTCCAAAGCCCTCCTCCTTTTTACTCTTCACCAATTCTTCTGCTGCTGGGATAACACCTCTTCGAGACAGCAAAATGTAGCAGCTCAAACTAGAGACACTATTTTGTTACCAAAAGAACTTGTTTACAAGTGCAGGTAATTCCCTGCACTCCTAATTCTGCTTTCCAAAAACACGAGGGTTTACATAAATACTGGAACATACTTATTATCTCTGCTTTCAGCCTGAGTCCAAAAATTGAATCTGATTTTGCTTCGAGAAATTGCAGTTTTGCTGAAATTCCAGTCCCACGTTCAAATTCCGTAACTCAGTATGATTTTGGGGTTTCAGACATTATTTCTCCATTTATTAGTTCCACTACATAAACTTCATTACTGAATGCTATTAGCTGCAAATAATTCTTTCATTCACATTTTAACAATAGTCCTTTTAGGCATGAATGCGTACCTGTGCTGAGGAGGATGTTTTCAACTAATTGTGCAGAGAACATACATTGCTCCACAAAAGTATCACTTCACATCAAACACAAGGAATCCCAAATGGCTCTCAGGCATGACCTGATGGCTAATTCATCCATGCAGAGAGAGGCTCTTTTCTATCCTCTCGCTTTTTCCTGCCTGCTCCCCTCCACCCTCCCAATCAAATTAAGGTGCCAAGGCCAAGAGGGTACCTGGCAAGAATCAAAGAAAGCAAATCAAAGATATAGTAAATTGGTGAAGTAACTTAATACTCTGAAAGATGACGAAGAAAGATAAAGACCCAGATCTTTAGAGCTTTCTTTCCTGGCTGCTCAGATGCATGCACATCATGATGGTGAATCACTACTACAAGACTTTCCATTAGAGAGATCACTAGAACCACCTTGATAATCATTGTTTTCCAGTTCCACCATGATTTTCTATCATCCAAGCTGTTGACTTTCTTAAAATAACCAGAGGTGAAAAGAAAGAAGACAAATACAGCCTCATGTAAAGCTTTCATTATTCAGTAGTAGAAAACTCATTATAAGGTGGATTTCACTGTTAGCAGTAGAGCCACATTAAAGAATATTCAGGAAAATAGTCTATTAGTGTAGAACTCAAAGAAGAATTTACTATAACTTTCACTTACTTTCAAACTCAGAGGCTTGAAAGTACCACTTCAAGGTGAAGTTCTAATTTTTACCCTTTTCTATTTTCTTCAAGATTTCTATTTGCTTGTGTACATAAGAGAAATTAATATATATTCTGCATTCCTCACAGATTTCAAAGAGACCTAAACTTATTCAAGATATTTTAAAAAATATTAAGGTGGTCAAATTAAAATTTGTGTGTAGCTAGTTCTCAAAAAAAATTATAAATTAACATGAAAATATTAATAGAGATCTACAATGCTAATAAAATCCAATTTTCTAAACGTCAGTGTTTCTATTTTAGTCCGATATCAAGAAGCAGCATGCATTCAACCAGCCTACAGCATTCTTAATTGCAGACCTGGAGCAAGGCTTCCAGCTCCTGAGCGAGGCTCTCCCGGCCTGTGACTGCAGACACAGCTCAGGCAGGACAAATCCCGCGGGCACTGGATGCAGCTGCCCTCTGCTGCCAGTGGAGCCCCCACACAGCTCCACTGGGATGCACATCCCGACACTCCCCTTTCTCTTCATATACTGTGTGACCTTATCTGCAGAGGCACTGTTTGAACAACCTTCTCGTGAAGCTGTTTTTCGGAGCTAAACAGGAACGAACTATTACTGTTCCAGCCCTTCTTTCTGCTCTGCTGCTCTCAATCTACTTGTTCTGATTAAAACCTTGAAGTTTTCTAATCCAGCTGTAATTTTAACTTCTTAAGCCAAGAGCACTTTTCAGCTAAAGTCTCCTAGAGTACCACTGGGTACCACCATCTCAAGGATGTCAAGCTTCACCTGTACTTCACTTGCAGCTCTCCCCAGGAACTTCCAAGAATATCATCAGTGTCATGCACAAGTGCAGGCAGAAAAGGAGTGCCAAAACAAATGACACGTAACTTTTTTTTTGGTGCTGCACTTCAAAGAGCTTAACAAAGTCTAACCAGGAAAACATATTTACTTTTCACTTTCTTCAGAGTGTTGAGTCTGGGCTCTTTTTGGTTTTAATTTTCCCTTCAATATTTTTTTTTTTTAACTAGGAAGGTTAAATATTTTCTTTCTCTATACAAAAGCAAAAATTCTCACACAGCCATTACATCAGTCTTTCAGCAAATGGTAACAGGTGGCAATGTTGCTTCTGAGCCAGCTTGCCTTTAGAGAATCCTCTTTCTAATTCATGTGCCTGCATGACTTTCCTGACAAACTTCCCAAAAATGTACAAAATCACAAGTAACACACACTTCCACATCCTCCCAAACTCCTTGTTACCTGTATGAGCAAAGACAGGCAGAAAGGCTATCTTTTCCAGAAAGGTAACCCTATGACACTAAGGTGACCTTAACTAGCCAGCTGTGGCTGCCTGCATTGACACAATTTTGATTTGGCCTATAAACCGGGAAAATTATTTAATAACAACTAATGCCACTGAGACACTTTCACTTAGGGCACCATACCAAATGCAAGGGAAGCAATCTATTATTGGATGTCATGCGAGTGAAATGTTCAAGGCTTAATTTCTCAGAAGGCAAACAGGTAAAAGCAGCACCTTACTGCACACTCTCAGCAACAGAAAACCAAACCATTACAAAACAGGACAATAAATCAGGATTATCCTCTGGTTAGTTACAAGACTTAATTCTCTATCAAAGTAGCTATCACCAGCATCATACACACCTGGACTTCCTTTATCCTGTCCTGATTCTTTAACCAGGAGTCCTTCAACAGCACTTTTAAGAAAATCCTCCTCCGGTTCTGGAAGTTTCAACAGCTTCAAAAAATGCCAAATGCTTAGAGCTACTGGTCTAATCAGAGAAGTTCTCATTATACACCAACCCCATGTCAGTCCATGTTCAAGACACTTTTGAACAAGTCAACAGGTCATGAACACAGTATCAGCTAATGAGCAGATCAGTGCTGCAACACAAGAGACAGGGACTCACTGCACAAACGACTTCTGAAGTTGAACCATGGCAGCCCATGAGCTGGAACACACCTTCCAATAGGGAGGGGGGCTACCTCTTAACGATTAAGATGAATCATGTATGAGCTTTTAACCACTGCCATAACAAGTCATACAGGTTATTCAGATATGCATATGGCTATCTGAAGGACAAAGGCACTAAACTAAGTCATGGTTTGTTTCAAAGCTCACCTATTCTGTAGCAATGAGATCCATTTGAGAAGGCACAAAATCCAACCTCACAAACTACCATACAGATAGTAAAAGCACCCTGTTAAAGAAAAGATGGACAAACACATATACTGTATGAAGTTCCTTGCATCTAATGGCACAACTACATGCTGGCAAAAAACACTGAGCAATCTACTTCCTTCATTGGAAATGTTAAATTAAAGCTTATCCAATTGAATGTGTCTGACCCTTAAAACACTTTCTACTTCTACTACCCGCTAATGCAGGCACTGCTTTCTGATTATTGTGAATTTTTGTCAAGGTTACATTTTATGGAAAAAGTGTTTTCATGAAACTTCCCTTCCAACAACTTATTGAAAATAAACAAAATACCTGACATGGTCTGAATGGCAATTTCTCCTTTATTTTTTTCTAGAAATATTCAACAATATAAACACAGCTCAACACAGCTCCACTATTTTTTTTTTCATTTTTTTTTCATTTGTAGCAGTGTTCTGGATAAACTGAACAATTAATCCTCTGTGATGGAGGGCCCTCCCTCACACAAAGCCTTGCCAAACACATATTTATAGTTCAGTTGCTGTTTTCCAGAAAGTGTTCCAGTATAGCACATCCCTTCACTTTATCTAGCAACATTACAAATAAGCATTTCTTAAAATGTAAAGAAAAATTAATATACAATTTTATTAACAATCTGAGCTCATGTTGCTCTCTGCTTTTGAACTTGGCTGAGTCCAGCTATACTAAAATACATCCTTGGTGAGGTGAATATATCAGATTAAATCCATTACTGACACAAGGAAGTGCTGCACATGTATGTCTTGCTGAGGTGCAATCATGCTGTTACAGCATGCTTCCCAAGAAATCTAGGATATAATGATATTTTTCTCATTAAATGCAAGGGATTTAGGATTTTTTTTATATAAGGAAACACAACCATTGCCTTAAAATAGCTGTACTGAGAAGCTAAAATTTCAACCCATCAATAAGGGCATTTTTAGTGAAATATTATAAAAACTGGTATAACTCATACTAATTATCTCTTCATGCTGTCACCGGTTTTTCCCACTAACTTACAACTCTCAGCTCTAAAAAAGCTTCTATTAAGAGCACAATGCAATATCACCTTTCCAAAAATAGAATTCAGCCCAATTATTGCTTAGATTTTTTTTTTACTAGCAGCACTTCAGAGAGCAATAAAATAAAATGCAGATACATGTTTTTCCCTGCTCACTTTGTAGAAGTGGCAGTCATGCAGGAGATTTTAAAAATTAAAAAAATAGGATTATAAAACCATAAAATTGACCCAGGGCCTTTGGGCATACAGAGTACTTACAGTTATAATTAATTTTTTAGTGTGACAAGATTTCAAAATTGACTGTGGAACTCTAAAAGCTGTTTCAAATTTCAAATTGCTCTATTCCAGTACAGCAATTCTAATCACAAATGAAACAACTTAGTGTTCGGCTCAAAATTAAGGCTACTTCAGCACATGTTAATAAACAGGATATGTAAACTCTTGAGCTGCTTTATCCCAGCAGTGCACACAGCCCTCATCCAAGCAGGACAGGGCAGGCTGCTCTACCATCACACCGTCTAAGCAAGCAGAGGCTGCAAGGAGCTGTCAGGGCTCCCACATTTACATCAATGACAAAAGTGTAGCTTCAGAGCATGTCCCTGCTTACCACACCACACTGAGCTTACCAAACCACACCATTCACCACAGCCTCTTCTCCAGCTCTTCTCGACACCAGGAATGCTCTACAGGGGAGCAGTCCCATTAGTGAAACCCAGAATGGCCAGGAAGAAGTTGCACGGTGTGACACTCATTCCTGTGGGTCAGTACCGATATGTATCTAAGTACGTCCCACACAGAAAGAGGCAAGACATGCTCCTCCTGGGTAAGTGGTTCAGTGTTATTCTTAATTACTAGGCTAGGGCAAAGAAGAAGGACTTGATTTGAAAATGAGCAGAACTAAAAGCCTAATTAAAACCAGAATTAAAATTAAAGAAACACTGGAACAGGGGGAACATGTCCACAAACACGCAACTGACAACTCTAATGTTAAACAGTATTTTGAACACACAATGGAGATGTTGCTTAATTATCAAATTGGGGTTTAAAGCAGGACACATCTTGGCAGCATCAAATGCTTTTCTCACACATACAAGACCTGTGCACCTGCTCTCGGGATTTCACAAACAGACACAAACTCATATTTAGAAAAAAGCAGCTGCCACGTATAAGCTGTAAAGGCAGAGGCAAAACATGGGAACACTGTCAAGAGAGAAGAATTTAAAGTTAAAACTAAACTGAGGCTGGAGTTCTGGGCAACAAAGCAAAGCAATTATACATGTGGTAAATGGAAGACAAATTAAATTACCGCAGGGCAGATCTGACATCTGTACTAGCAGTGGTGCTACAGATCATTAGTCATAGGCATTTTACACCAAGTGCTACAGAAGATAATTTAAGCAGTGATGACACCAACTCCTTCCTATCTATTGCCCTAGTGACATTAGTTTTTCAATTATAGGGGTTGCTTCTTCCAAGAGCGACCTCTTAGACATTTTACATGTTAATGTTTAAGCAACCAAACTCGACCTACACAAGCTTGTTAAATGAAACCCCTGAGTTTTATTATTAAAGTACATTTATATTTTATGGAGCCTTAAAACAGCAGCTACACACAGAGTTCTAACAAGTGAATTAAACTTTAAATCCCCAATGAATTTTAATATTGTGTCCTTTTAATATATAAATAATTTAGCAGTTTCACTAGCTAAAACCCAAATATTTTTTCCATTTATGATGTAATTAAAGAATTATTAATTTGTCTCCATCACTGTATACCTTTGATTTCTTAAGATTCACACCTCTTTCAAATTAGAAAGAATTGTCAAAAAGTCATTCAGAAAATTATTTCTGGTGATGTATGGGAGGCTATCCTGCATTCCTTTTGCAATTCCAAATGCTACATTATCTAAAGAAATAAGTATAGTTGTGTGTATGCACAAGTTAACACGCGGTCCCTAAAGCTGACCAGAGGATACAGCAGGGAGAGGAATCCCAGAGGCACATGCTCTGTCAGAAGCCTGGCTGGAAGCCTAAGCACATGTCTAAATCACTCCTGTACGCCCGAAGTGTAAACTGAAAACCAAAGGACTGGTTTTTCCCAGTTGGATAATTTTTTATGTGGGCATTGCTGCCACCACACGGCCAAACCCTGAACTCCTCCTCCCACCCCTCGCAGGTGCGAACCTGCTCAGCACAACACCCCTGCTACAAACCCTCTCAGCACCCCTTCCTGCTACAACTTCTCAGAGCCCACCATCGCCAACGATTTCCCAAAATTACTTTTATATAAAAGAAGATTCGAAGGAACTTGTAGCATTTAGATCTTGCTAACTGTCTCTTCCAAGTATGAGCCACTAGCTGTCAGAACATTTCAGTGTAGAATTACGCCAAAACAATACTCCCAAAGACAACAGAAAATCAGACAAGTGCCGGTCCAGGTAGCTGCAGCATAACTGATGTGCCAACAAGACTGAAAAAGTTCCTTTTCTGAAATCCCCTCCTCAAAACACCCTCCCAGAAAGCCTGCTTTCAGAAAGCTGGACTCAGCACACTATCCTGTCACCTGCAGAGGCTCAGCAGTCTCTGGGCAGGTTCCTCATCCCAAAGAGACATGGTGAGTTAAGTCACAACAGAAAGGGAAAAGGGAGTTCCATACTTTTTCATACATTCCTGTTTCTTAGCTCTTATGAACAGTAATTTGCTTCATAAAGGTTTTAAAATATTTACCTGCTAGGAGTTAATATTTTTTGTATTCTGCTGCACATGACTTGGTAAGCTCATTTCTACAAGTGCCGAAGGCACCACAGAAATACCAGCATATGCCATAGCTGTGGGTTTAACCCTGTCACCTGTGGAATAAGGCTCCACTGGTCTGAATAACTCTTGCAAAGTTTTGAATTGAGTTACATACATTTGAGAATAACATTTGAAATAATCCAAAGAGCCAGGCAGTTCTCAATAAATACTATTTATAGTATCTTCACCCTTTCTCTAGGTGATCAATGAAGATATGAATTCTGCAGTTTACGAACCTATATGTTTGCAGGTCACCCTTTATTCCACACAACTACTTCACCTGTAGCTTTCTAAGAGGGAGTGGGGAAAAATCATATCAAGTATGACAAAGATCATGTACCATTTTGACAAGGTCATAAATGAAGTCAAAATGCCCTAGAGAAAACAAGGCTGCAGAAAACATTCATTCAACAGTCACTATCTTTGAAGGACTATATCAAAAGAATGGCTGAGTCAGTCAACTAAAAATGTAAGGCAACTAAGGAGTCCCTGCTTTCTCTTCCACACCAGTCAAGAAAAAGATGTGAATACACTCACCTTTTTTGCTCTTTGTGCTATATTTGGTGTTCTAGTGAGAAGTTTTTCAATCAGGTATTCTCTATTCTGCAAAATCAACATTTTTTAAGTTATAAGTCAATACGAGGAAAGAAGAAATTTCACATAGATTTTAAGGCAGAGCAAAATTTACTCGTAGGGTTAAACGTTTTACCTTGGCTTTCTGGAAAAATTTGCATTTTAAAAGTTCTGCTGCTGTGGGCCTGAAAGATCAATAATATATTAGAACAGAAAACAAAGACCCCTCTCAGTGAATACAGTACAAGACGTTAGTTAAATGGTACGTCTCTAATACTTTTGAATTAGTACTGTATGAATGGGGAATGAATGATAATAGCTACTGAATTAATTCACAAACTCACTTACCATACATGAAAAAAATTAAGCCTCTCTATGACAAAAATACCAAAAAGACAGAGAAAAAAAAATCAGTCTCTTAAGCTGCCAATGTTCCCCCTTTTTTGTTCAAGACAAATGCATTTAACCTTTAAAACAAACAAATAAACAAACAAACCAAACAAAAAAACAAAACACAAAAAAAAAGTCAGGTGTTGTTTTCTTCCCCAAATGACTCTACAAATACAGCTAAAACTTTGCTCCACGGCAGTAAAAGCATAATTACATTTTCCAAACAGCAGCATCAGTACCTCCTATCGGCATTCTTTTACTTCATTGATGTCAGCAGGTACTCATAAGAAATTATACTGACACTATTAACATGATGGATAGGTCAAAGAATAATCATCTTCCAAACAGACAAATACAAATCAAAGTAAGAATTGTAAGGTCAAAACTGAGACATTTCATTTTTACTTGCAGCTCTGTTTAAGTCTGTTTTGATATTTCCAACAGATAACCACAATCTCACAGCTACCAAAATGATTCCAGCAGCAGGTTTTCTCTCCCTATCTTCAGGGATCCAAAAAGCTACTTATCTAGCCAAAGCCAGACTCTGGTACTGAAGCAGACTCTGGAGAGAAAACAAAGCATCTCTTGGGATGAGATAAAATCCTCCATCATTTCCATTAGGAGCCCATACCACCATCCAAGATTAATTTTGACACAGCTAAATTTAGGGAAGTCAAAATCTTCAAGATTTGTAATTTTTAAATGAATGGAAGCAACATCTGCTCCAGTTATCCATTTGAATTCCAGCAAGAGATTGAATATAGCATAAACTAGGTAAGACAGTGGGAAAGCTTCCATCTGGAAAATTTCAATCTCAAAAAAAAACCCCCAAATATGACCTAGATTATTTTTTTGAGGGCAGACCTGAAAAGTGAACAAAAGAGGACTAGTAAATAATCTGTATGTACATATCAGTTCACTCTCACAAGAAATAATGAAACAACAAAAAGCATTCCATTTAGATACAGACAGTAGGTTCCACAGAGCATGTATTTTTCTTCGCCTCCAAAGCACAACACTCTACAATAAAGGAGTTCTGATTAGTGGTCCAGGGGACATCACCAGACTCACTATGTATCATCACCAGACTCATTATGTATGTAATTCATACATATATCTTGGATAAGCAAAATAGGAAGGGAAACGATTAAAAAAGAAAGTTCAGCTTCTGTGTCAAAGTTTTAGAATTCGCAAAGGACAGGGATTCTGTACCACTTTATCTCATAACAGGGCTATGCACGCTTACAAGCTACATTTTAGTAAAGTTTTATCCAAACTAGTGTTCTCCCTTCCTCTACCATTAATTATGCCAGACACTTCTGAACTGGCCTGGACATGCCTTCTGGCCCTGTTTCTCCACACAGGCTGTGGCAGTGAATTGCAGCTGAGGACTGTGAGCAGCGTCTTTGGCACTGGGGAGAGAGAAACACCCACACACAGATCCCCAAAAGAAACACAGTCTGAGACAACAGCAGTGCAATGACAGTCCTAGAATTTGCCACAAAGAGCAAGCACTTCTCCCACAAATGACATGATGGTTATGGGAGGTATCTCTGCAAAATTACTTTCTGGCTTGTAAGAAATGCAAAAACTAGTGATGACCCCCAATATAAAAACATTTGCTCTATATCAGTATGGAGTAACTGGCACACATATCAGATCTAAGCATATATCTGCTGGTCTAATTGTTCAACTCAAGGCAATCCTGAGTATGAAGATACTGCATATATTTGCATAAATTAGATTAAGTACCTTAAAAACTAATGTTTCAACACCAATGTCATTACTACAGGTGAGGTAACTCAGCACTGTGTTTTCAAGGAGACAAGAAAAACTCATTTTATTTACTTCTCATGACTTCATATCGATTTAAGCTTGCCCTGAAAATTGCTGGACACTAGAAACTAAAAGAAGCGTGATTATCCAGAGTACATTTCATTCCAGTCTGTAAGCAAACTGCAGCACTAAGCTTAAAGCATCAGGACTTGCTACTACGACCAACAAATTTAAGGGGTTTGGGAATCTGAAAGCAGCATATAAATAATCCTTCAGTGAAACAAAAATTTTCAAGTATTTCCAGAAAAAAGATGTTGACACATAATCTCTTTTCTTGATTATACTTGTTCTCTAGTATTCCTGCTGTCACCTTTTTGATTTGACTCCCTACAACATCATCCTGGACTTAGGCTAGCATAACATCAGAAGTACATCCCATAAAAGACATATACAATCAGGATTGCTCTCTCAGAACATCTTTCCTCAGAAGTAATAGCTCAGAAACTCTACAAAACAGTGATATACTAAATACTTAGGAAATAATGTTAATTAGAACATGCTTCCTACAACTCTTCAGCAAAAGAAGCCCACAAAAGTGGGTGTGCATAAAAAATGAATAAATAATCACTCAGATAACTTGGGACCTCAACAGTGGTTTTGGAATAGATGTTTAATACTTTCATCATCTTGGCTACTCACAAAACATAACAAGAAAGAACAAATTGCAAAAATACTATGACAAGCAATTCCCTACATAAACATGAGGAAAACTCAACAAGCTTGAAGCCCCTACTTTTTACAGTAAAAAATAAGTAGATCTTAATAAGTAATTTTCTCTGGAAATTTCCCAGTTAAAAGCAACAATAAGCTTATGTCACAAAATGAGAAAAATCAACATAAAATTATTTATTCTTAATTTCTTTTAAAGGTCAAGCCAATGATATATTTGATCATCAACTGTTCTGCTAATCAATCTGAACAGTCTTGTTAGACTTGTGTACAGTATCAAGGTTTACACCTTGCCTCAGACGAGAAATTAAGAATTAGAGCAAGGACTTTGTTTGATCAGAGTTTAATTCAATACTATATTTAAGTATAAAACATTAGGTTAACAACCCAGAAGAAGAAAACTTAAGAGACAATTAAGAGGCAATTTCTTTTCCCAGATGGAGGTGACTGAGGGCTGCTATTTACAAAATTCAAATAATACACTTAAAGATTATCACTTTAAGTGATACTTAAAGTAGTCTGTCTATATTTTTTAAAATAATTCTGCTGTACTTGGCAATAGTGACCTACCTTTTGGAAGGATCTTTTTGAAGGCATAATGAGATTAGTTTTCTAAAGGATTTGCCATACTTTTTCATCATTTCCTTGTCCTCTACACCTGTCTCTAAAGTGGGAGGGTCATTTTGAAGCGTCAGCATTAACACCTAAAACCCAAAGATGAGATGTCGTAAGCAAAACCAATTCCAAACGTAGAAATTAAAAGAGAAAAAATACTCCACAGAATACATCTATTTAGATAGCTTCAACTGCTATTGAAAATGAAGTAGTACTAACTATGTAGAAGCATTAATAATACAACTGCTACTGAAAATGAAGTAGTACTAACTACGTGGAAGCATTAATAATACAGCTAACAGCATTGAGTAATACAAAGTGATTGTTACTTTCATAGGAGGGTATTTGTGATAAGGTGCTGCTCCTGTTGCTAACTCAATGGCTGTTATCCCAAAACTCCACATATCGGCCTTGAAGTCATAACCTCGCACCTGAAACAGAACCAGAAAGGAAAACCAAGGTGGTAATGTCTCAAGTTCCAAAAATAAAAGACTGGAAATGTTTTAACATTTTTTTAACATTAGAAATACCTGCTCCATTACTTCAGGAGCCATCCAACAGGGAGTACCAACAAATGTTTTCCTTACTTTGTTACGAGTAACATCACCTCCAGTTGCTAAAAATGCACTAACACCAAAATCTGGGAAAGAGGAAAAAAGTTGAAATCTGTTAAAATACCAACAACAAAGCAAAAGTTTTACATTTTAAAAATTAAGTCAGTTCCTAAAGGTAAAGGTATACTTATGGAAACACTCCATTTCAGAGCTGACTTTTGCAGCATGACACACTGTTCATTAAATGCTATGGAATAGAAGGTACAGTTTTATCAGTGAAATCTGCACTAAAACATCCGCAAGTTATACCTCCTAGTATGCTTTCCTGAACAAGGTTAGAAAGGGCTCCACTACATCTGTCACCTGAGGTTTTCAAATATGCACTTTGAGCCAAGGTTTGCATCTGCTGTTGTTCAAAGACAAGGAGTTTCTTCTGCGTAACTAAACATGAATGTGATTGAACAACAGAGAATATTATATGTAATTTAAATACTTATGGGAATTTGACAAACCAAAGAAAATCAGCAAAGTCATCAATAATATACATTTAACAGTAGACTAGGACATGAATAGTAACCTTTTACTACATCAGTAATAGCTGTATGGGAGAGATCAGGGTAAAAGTGGAAGAAAAGGTTCCCAATGTATGGAGAAATCCTGTCAGGTTTGAATGGAGCTATATGAAGAGTGTTTTCAACTGTACTATTTATAATCCAGTTATACTGAAATAGTTTACTATAGACTTCAATTTATTTCCTATTGCTTTCCTACTGTTATCTGATTGCAAGGTTGAAAAAAAAGCCCTCCAGTAACTACAGAGAACATAGTTTTATCATTATTTAACACTGGTATATTAAAGCTCTTAAAATACCTGTTTACATGGTACTTTTAAAGCATCATTTATTAAAAAATACAACTTCTGTCTATAGCCATTTTTCTTACTGAGGGCTACTAAACACAGAACTCTCAGCGCTCGGTCACCCACTATCCACTGGCAGTGTGCTGGGGGAAGGGACAGGTCCCTCTGTTTTCCACATAATCTGATACTAGCTAGCTTGAGAGATGGAATATGAACCTTGCTTGGTATTTCAGCTCTTATGAGACCAAATAATCTGATTCTTACAGACTACCAATCAAGAAGCATATCAATACACTGAGAGGATGTTTAAGATGCTAAACTGTATCCAACAGATATCACTGCAAGACAAAGGGCAGGTAAGCCAAAAATAATTCTCAGTGAGCTGTATCTCATGCATGTCCCTGACTAGTTAACTTACAGCCAGGGTCTTTATGAAGGGCAGTACACACTGGTTTTTGGATCTCTAAGAACTATTACAATTACTTGCAGAAATAAATGAAATTAACAGAAATATCAGTTGCTACCATTTGTAAGTAGTTTAAGGTGCATGAGTGAATCAAAGAGGAAACATTAAGAGGACATTACAAAGTTCCTTTACATATTCAATGGGACACAGAGAACTACAGAATAATTTCTGAGTCACATATCATTAACAAGGAATCCTGAAATCTGAAACTTGTGGCTACAGCACTCCAAAAGAAATAGTTAAAAGCCAACAGAAGAACTTGTATCTGTTGCCCTTGATCCAGCTGCAATTACATTTTCTTTTATCTATTACTCTACCACTGCCATTACCTGCTATTTGTACAGAGCCATCCTCACCCAGAAGAATGTTGCCAGCCTTCAAATCTCTAGAAGGTACAAAGAGAGGTTAGCACAAAAGTACATACTGCACACTTTATGCAAACAAATAAATATTACATATTGAATAGTTTCACAAGATAGCATTTTCAAATTTAAACCAGAAAAAGGATACTGAAGTATAAAACATAACTGAATAATATTAAAACAGACTGTAGAACTGAAACTGTCACAACTTTTCAAAAATAAGGAAAGATCGGAATTCAACTTTAGCATAAAATGAGTAGAATTCAGGGATAGATTTTAAGATGATAAGTATTTAGGTCCAAAGTCTGTTTTATAAATATATTCTCACAAACTGAAAGCATTTTAACATCCAACTGCACACCACTAATGGAAAAAAAAAGAAAGTTGAAAAAAAGTTCTCCTCTTTGATCTCTTCAGAGAAGAGACCTATCTTCAAAGAAAGAAAAATGTACTGTATATTTCTACTCAATTAAGCTATTAACACTCAGGAATAGCAGCCATATTTTGCTACTGGATACAGTGATGAAAAGTTACTTGGCACTGAATGTGTCAAAAATTTAGTATGTGCTTAAGAGTCAACAATATCCATTTGATTAATCACATATAAAGGTAAGAAAAGTTTGTGGTTGTTTTGGTTTTGTTTTTTTTTAATAGAAACATGCATATAATTCTTAATGGAGAGATTAAATCTGTCATACAGAACATATCATAGTAATTAAGACTGAGAAAATCAGTCTTTCCAAGATTTATTGAATTTACATTGTCACTGAAAGGTAACATAACCTGTTTCTTTATAGATATATAAACATATAAACAAGAATGCATTGAAACAACAGAATAAGATCCCTGAACAATTCTGAAAACATCTCCAATTAAAAAATGCCACCTGACACAGTATTCCCTGAACTATACCATAGCTTTCACCTACAACGTACATGGGAAAAAGAAGGCACACTGTGTCATCTTCAACAGGACTTCTGTGGTACTGCAGTTTACAGATGATATAAAAAAGGAGAAATCTCAGATGTAACAAAAAGACCTCTCTCTTTTTATCTTAAAGTACTTTAAGAGTAAAGCGGAATTCACAAATCTGACCTCAAAGAGTCCTGTTATCCTTAACAGCTCATGAATGTGCCCTTCACAACAATATCAGCTTAACAGAATACTGTGAATTAAGGTCTGAGGCAGATTTTTGGTATTCTAGACTAGAAGTCAAGATAACTGTTCTTTATTTCTCCATTTATCTCAATTTTCTCTCTGCAGAAGGAGGAAATAGCTCTTGAGTTACATCAGAGGCAGTTAATTTATGAGACATAAGAAGTACACATAAAGAACAGTTACAGTGCTACATCTGTACCACCTCCATTGTCAGAGTCCTGGCTGCAGCAAATCTAGGTTTTGTGTAAAAGATTCCCTTATAATAGGCTAATGCTTGAAACAGAGAATATACTGCAGGTACCTTCCTTAAAAGACAAATTCACCTCAATAAAATTAATTAGGAAGGTTGGAGTACACTTCCAACACTCAAACAATGGAAACAACCTCTGGGTTCCTACAGTAGATATGTATAGACCACCCCAGGGGATCTACACAATTTAAATGGAGGAAGTCAGTGGAGAGAGAATATATATAAGAGAGCAATCACTAGATGCATATACACTAAGGTGCAGTTTCATAGTACCAATCACAGCTTCACATGCAGTCATAAAAAAACAACTGTAGAGTTGTAATAGATATTTACTGATTACCAGGAAAAAAATAATTTCATATTTGCACAGGAGTGCCCAAGCACCCAAGATTACAGGTTTACTGTGCAACACAATAACCAAGTCACAAAATATATCCCACAAACTAGAATCAGATTAGGTAGTTGGAGCACCAGCAGGCACAGGAGTACAGACCACGGTTCTGGCATCCTTACCACAGCACAGACCTACCCAAACCAGAAGACAGACAGGACACAGACCAGGCAAGCACCAAGTATTAGTGACAAACTGCAACCAAGAATGCAGCATCTGCCCGAGCATTATCACTTGGTAATTACAGATCACATTTACAGTACGGGAAAGAGGCAATACAACTTCCTTAGCCAAGCCACTGCAGCTGACCAGAATCAACAAACTATAGTCAATTTTGAAAATGTTTTTCACTACGTATATGCTCCTACCTGTGTATTTGCCCATTCCTGTGTAGATAGTCTAAGCCCTCCAAAACTTCTTTAAGAATTGTTGCTATTATGGGTTCTTCAAGCACACCGTTTTTGTGCTCTCCTCTGTTGACAATATACTTTATTATATCAAGCATTGAACCTATATTTCAGATCCAGGAAAGAAAAAAGCATATACAAAGCATTAAAGCATTATCATATCAGATTCTTAAGAAAACCGTATTTCTTCATTCTTTCCATACTACTGCAACTTAAATCTTTGCATGTATGTGTAAATACTTCATGTAACTAGCTCTTAGAATAAAGCACACCACTAACTCATTCAAATGAGATACTGAGCACTGCTTTTTGTCAAAAATACCCTAACACTTAATGATCCATTAGAAAGATCTGCTAACAGCTTGCTAAGCAACAACTTATTAAAAATTCAGGAGAACCCCGTGTATAAACAGATATGTACTGCAAAGGTCTTGGTTTATTATCCAGTTTAGATTATGGTTCACGTGTTCTCGATGTAAACATGCAGCTGCAGATTGGAAGGAGATATTCTCTGCAAACAAATGATGACAACATTCCCAGTGACACACAGTTTGACATTGAACTTCAGTTATTATAAATTTCAAGGCAGTTAATAGAAACATTTTGTTTTTATCCAAGCAGTATTTGACAGCTCACAGTAAATTCCTGTCATGAATCACTGGTTTCTCTCACACTCTATGCTTGCTTTTGATTTAACTGACCAATTCAACCTAAATGTGACGTAACAAGTGTTATGAGCACTTCCCATCCTTGTTTTCCAGCATCACGGTGAAGTAGTCTGCAGCCATCAAGTCTAATCTTGAACAACACTGTGTATGAACCAGGACCACCACATCTTATTTTGGAGCCTCTCTTTTCTAAACTACAAGCATATTAAGCTCAGCTCCTTTTCCCTCTTCCAGAACCAAGTAAGAATTTTATGCCAGTAACCATCAACATTAAAAAATGCAAAGAGTGATTGGTTAGTTTAAACAATAAAAAGGATGCAACATGTGTAATACTTGGCCTAGGATGAATCTTGCTTGAATAAGGAAGGAGTAATACTCATTATGAAATCAGAAATATTTGCATTTTTAGAAAAAGAGTGGATTCTAGAGAAACTCAATAAAAGGCCACACTGACAGAAGTGACTTAATTCTCATCAGTTTTCCCTATACAGCCTTAATAGAGAATTTTGATATATTGATTCAGAACAAAAATTAACTTCTGTTGATGTAACTACTGTGTTTCAGTAATTCTTAGCCTATACTATGAATACCTATATACAAACTTCTTAAGCTTGCACATTCCTGCTTGACATGCCTATGTCTCAAGGTTCATCCTACGTTAACATCCATTACCTCTCATCACTTGGTTTAGGTCAATGAACTCAAAGAAGGTGCATGGTAAAAAAGCCTACAATTACCTTTCAGATAAACAAGTAAACCCAGTAACTTACCCCCACTCAAGAGCTTCATAACCAGCCAAAGTTCATCCTTCACCACAAAAGATGTGTAATAGGTCACCACATTGGGGTGATTGCACTGACTCATTGCTTGAATTTCTTTCTGTAAGAAATACAAAGCCCAACATAACAGAGCCAGCTATCAGTTTTGCTTGTATAAAGTTTAATTTCCAAAGTGAAATACTATAACAGAACTAAAGTTTATATGGAATATGCATCAAGGCATTAAAGATCTGCATGCAAGAAAAAACATTATTGATAAGAACACAAGGGAGATTTGGCCAGGAGATACAGGCATAGCTACATCACTTTTCTTCTGAGAACAGCAAAGAAATTACTGTTAAAGTCTCAAATTCACAGTAAGCAATGAAGAATGAGTCTCCAAGAGCTGAAGGTGTGGGTACAGGCTAGACAACAAAATGCAAGGAAAGATCAAAGTCTACTGCATTTTCTGTTCAAAAGGGATACGAAGAGTAGAATGGGAACAGGTAGGAAAGAAGGAAGCTGTTGGACAAAGGACACAGTACCACTGGTTCAGCTGGATGGACAGGTGGACACCGGAGCCACGCAATCAAACAGAAATGGAGAAAAAGCAATATTACAGACCAAAAGTCACAGGAAACAATTGACTAGAGGAGCACACAGTCACCAACAGATGCACAACATGACACTACCAAGTAATACCATCTATGACACACCACAGCTGTACACATTAAGAATGACTGCCTTGTATCTGTTAATTCAAGCAAAGTCCTTTTTCTATTCACTCTTTCACATAATTGTTCTGCAACACCTTTCTGGCTGCCATCATTCTTCTGCCAATCCTTTACATACGAGCTTGAAGTCTCCTCTGTACTGAAGGGTTTGGCCTCACAACAATTTAAGCACCCACAACCCTACTTCTCCCTCTCCACGTCTCGTCACTGATCCATCCAAAGCCCTGATCCATCCCTGGTGCTAAAGTACATGCTCCTGGAGGGTGAGCCAGTACAGGAGTAAATTCAGCTAAAAACCAAACTCTTCCACCTCTCCTCCCTGCAAAGCAACTGCTTTGAGGTGGAGCTGTGTTACACTCTGATTCACCAGCATTTGTGCAAGGTCAGCACTATGCAGGTCCCTCTTAGGCTCATTAAAGCTACCACAAATGTCATTTTCAACTTTCAACTTCAATTTAGCAATTGTTTGAAAGAGGTTTTTTGTTATTTGAATGCACTCAAAATCACAGTTGGTTTCTAATAACAAGTTAATTACATGTATTAAAGGCTGTGCTTTAATCTCATGATGCTTGTTGGTGACTATTAAAGTCAGGCTGTAGTTTGACAAACATTTCAGCTTGTCCTGTTGTCTTCTTCTCCTTCTGAGCCCTGAACCACAGCAGGAAGAATGCCTGGAAAAAGAGTCAGTGAGCCTAAATAACAAGAGAAATTTGCAAGATAGCTCCCCCTCATCTCCCAGAAGACAGTAGGTGGAAAACAGAAGACAGACATGTGGGGAACATTTCACTCTCCCAGAAGACACATCATCTTAAACACAAGTCAAATTACTGCCTCAGGTTCTTAATTCAGCTACCCATTCCAAATCTTAACTGTAACTCTCCCACTCCTGGTTACTATTTCATTTCTTACACTGTTTTATTACTTTCCTAAGCCCGTAATATAACAATGGCTCATAAAGTTCAAGTGACACCACTGGGCAAAAATGCACCTCATTCATTTTTCTCAGACATTAATAATGCAGAAATGTAACTAATTGACTGAGATAAGCTTCACTATCTTTAACTGAAAAGTGCTTTGAATATTTTACCTGCCTGCATCAACTCGTGGGCAAAAACTGAGCTACCACAGCAACCATGGTCAAAGGCACCTTGCGTCTCAGCTTTCACGACTTTTTTTTCAGAGTTTTGCAAAACAAAAATAAACAAACAGAAAGAGAGATAAGGGATGAAATTTTAGTCAGGAAAGAATAAATTTCAGACTTGCAGTTCTAGAAAGCCCCTATCACACACAGAATGGTAAGCCTCCACAAACTTCAGTTAATCGGTTGAGGCCCATGATAAGCACAGATGAGAGAGAAAAGTATTCACTTAAAATACACTGCCAGGGAAACAGCTTGCAGTGGAACATCCAGGAGAACACGCTGGAGCCTTCTTCACATTCATGTCACCTTAGACATTCAGCAGCACCGAAGCCATAACAGCAATTTAAGTCTCTCCCTCATCCCTCTCTTCTCCCTGCCTTGTGCTGGCACAAGTGTTTGTGTGCTGCACCAGGCAATATGCCCAGGTTAAAAGCTAACCTCGTTCAGCCAGGTTATTCCTGATCCAGTTTCACTGAGCAGCTGCACACAAACGTCTGTCGGCCTAAGGGCAGGTGGGGGACACAGTTAATAAGCAACAGCGAGACAGCTCCTTTCCGTGCTCAGCTGCAGCACCCAGGCCAGGCCCAGCTCCGGTGGCCAGGCAGGAGCTGCTGCTCCTTGGGTGCTTCCCCGGGGCCTCCTCCACATACACCCGGGTATGGTTCCTAACAGGCCTGGGGCTCCTCCAGACATCCCGCCTCCAAGGGCGATCCAGAGCAGAAACACAGCCTAGAAAACCTATTCAATAAAACAACCATTCTATAGAACATTGTTTGGTTTGTAGTCTTGAGTTTTTGATTGTTTTAAAAAAATTGAGATAAGGAGATGGGGAAGATACCCAGTCAGGACAGTACTAAGGACAGGACCTTTTCCTTGGCTCATGGGGTTAAGTTACACTTAGCTTACAATAGTGAGAACACAGGACATTGCAGGAAACAGAGTATCAAATTTCAGGAGTTTGGCGGTTTGTGTAACCTCAGTAATATTTAAACTCTCTCCCACACTGCCCTTCTATTTTAATTGACACTGGCCCAAATCCTAAGTCTGCCTACGTGGGCACCAGGCTTGATGCATTTCCACTTCTCTGAAGGCCTCACAGCTGAGAATTCATGACGGGTGCCTGTGCACACCATCCATAAGCACTCAGCACCAGCATTTTACAAAACAGCACGTTCAGTGTGTAGACAGTTTCAGAACATCCCTGTGTCAATAAAAACTGTTCCATCAGAAAAATAAGTGATTAAAAACTGATTAGACTCAAAATTTTTAGACTCAAAATCTGCCAAAAACGCAAGAGCATTCTAAATACTCTCAACTGAAATTAAAATGTTAGTACAGTTGTAAAAAGAGTCTTGAAGGTCAAAAATGCCTTTTTCCAGAAAAACATCTCTATTTTTTAAACAAAATTTTAAAGTCTCTCTCAGAGAATTGACTCAGAGTAAGTCTACTGACCCTCACAGAAAAAAGTTAATTATGTACATGTATGCATACACACGTGTACGTGCTTTTTTAACTCTCCTAACCGGGAACCAGGAAAACCAGAATTCATGTTCAGATCAAAACAGATCAACAAATAAAAGAAACAAAAAATCTGAGCACAGAAAAGCAGAAATTGACTTATGTTAAAAAATAAAAAAGATGGTATGGACAGTTGTCTTTGTGCCAAAAGAAAGCAATATAGGACCAAAAATTCAAGACCTACTGCCTCATTTGACAGACAGTGGAGACATGTCAACAGTAAAGACACTCAAGCACTTGGCAAGGTAACTTTGTACCAGCTGGTAACTAACTGCAATCATTTCTCCAGACCATATGAATCTCTCTTGCAGATTTTTGGCAGTTTTGTCTGGTTTTGCTTGTTGTAACATTTTAATTCTTAATTCCCATTATTAGTTCAAATTCTAACCAAAAAGATCTAATTCTGACCATTTTATGTTACAATTATTAATATTTATCTTTTTATAGAAATGTTCTTTGTGGACAGTAGCTGTTAATACATCATGCACAGCATCTCACCTTGGGCTGTTCTCTTTTTAAACAGTTCAGAATTTATCTTTTGAGCTTTCAGTTGGCAGAATTCTCACTACCTCAGCAGTTACTTCCACTACCACAATCCTCTCAAAAAACACAACAATGTTGCATACAAGCTGTCACATAAACTGAAGGCGAATGCCATCAATCACCAGGGGAAGAGCATTTTGGGTCCTCCACTGTAAAAAAGCCATTTTATCTGAAGAAGCTGGACGGACCATACCCTCTGTATCAAATTCAAGATATCTTTTGCACTGGCAATTCCCTGCTGAGGAGATCATTTCCTTCAGAGGCAGGAATTTCTGCATTAGAAAAAGCCCACAGTCTCTAGGCAGTAGTATAACCTGTGGAACAGAAGAGAGTGTTCTCACTTTTAGAATGGTTTTGTGTCCTTCAAATCTTGTTATGCTGCCTATATATAAATACACATTAGTCTTATAAGCACCTAACCAGGAGCATTAGAAAGCAATAGGTTTTGGGTATTTAACAGTTCCTTGTGACTTTGTCTGGATTGCCATAACCAGTGCAGAGGAAAAACTCTTGCAGTTCCTTTACAAAGGGCCTCTTACAGGTCCCTTTCTTCTCTGATGAGTGGCCCAAACAAATAACATTCTTCAAACATTCTTGTTATGGCCTATCGGATAAATATGTGTTATTAGCCTTAACAAGAGTTTCCTTGTGTAGATGGCATTGTAGCCATTCCTCCTTTTCTCCTTAAAAGTTAGCATTACAAAATGATCCAACATGTTTTAGTGCTTTAGACATTTTAAGGAGACCTACTAAATTTTACCTTCATATTTTTAATCAGTGTTTAACCAAAGCAAAAAGTATCTTTCCTCCTCGGTGTTAAGAAAAGACAGACAACCAGACAGTAAACTCTTAAAAATCGAGTCTCCAGAAAACAAGGGCTTAGGGTCTTCCCACAGTTACCCCAAGTTGGTTATCCCAAGATTTAAGTTTGCACACCTCATTTTTGTGACTTTAGGAAAAAATACATTAGAAAATTATATCTTTAGGGAACAGTGTAAATCTTTCAGATTATTTTCAAATCCTTCTCTCACATCCTGCATAAAATTCTACCCTCATTTTTGGACCAAGAAAAAAAAAGTCAAAATAGAAGGTAAGTCTCCATGTAACATATTCCTTCCTGATTTACTTACAAGTAATTCATCCATACTGGTTTGGCATTTTTCTAAGTTGATCCTCTTTATTGCTACACGTTCTTGCCTGGGTTTGCACAGTGCTGCCTGGACAACTGCTGTAGCACCGCTACCTGAAAAAGGGCAGAAAAGGAACAGTCTTAGCATGAGTCTAAACCTGTGACCAGGGTAAGAAGAACTGAAAAGAACTTCAAATCTGCTGTTCATCCTTTTTCAGTGCTTGCCCCACGTGCATACCTTTCCACTGTTCACACTTCTCAGATGGAAAAGAAAAAACTCAAAGTTTTTTTCCATACCACAAAATAGTCAACAACTTAAAATGACGTACACATGTATCAAGACACAACCACCACCTCAATACAATTCATAGTTTGGGAACCATTACACTTTTGTCTTTAGACACATCTGTTTTAATCAAGAACATGATAGTTAATACAACTTAAAGTGTTACACAGAGGGGTGGGAAGTGTGCTTTATCAAATGTTATTTCTTTCTGTTCTTTCAGATCAGTCCCTGTTTGTTCCCACTACACAATGAACAGCAAAATATCAGAAATTTTGTACGTGCCAAATCTTCTACAGTTCCACCAGTGTTCCTGCTCATTCATCATAATTAGAGTAACATGCTACAAAAAACATGCCGATTCTTGTGAAGAGCACGGGAGGCACAAGTATCACATCAACAGTGAGGAGATGCAGGTTACTGAATGGCCCAGCAGAGAAAGCCAGCCATGCTTACTTGGCATGCAAATCACATATGGTCACACAACTACACTGATAACAAAGCCCAGGGGAATTGATTAAATTTGGGGGAAAGGAACAGAATAATTTTCTTTAGTACATCTTATTTGCGAACAACAAGAGTAAAAGGTATTGTTTCTTCTTTTATCAGGCACCCACTGGCATTGCCCCAGTCAGTATTGCCTCACAAAATTAATGAAATGATATCAAGAAATATTCAGAAAGAGTTTTGCTCAAGTTGCACATCTTGCTGCCACATCAAATACAGCAATGTGTGCTTCCTCAAATAATTATATTGTGCTCATCCATGTAGAAATTGAAAAGCTCCCAAGAAGTAGCATCTACCTGTAATTCTAAATATATTAATATAAATTATGGATTCCTGGTAAGTCATTTGAGCAACATGTTATATTGGCTTGCTTATAAACTATGTTCTATTTACTTGGCATGTCCTAGATGAATACAAATTGTACAACAAAAAGCCTTTTGTTGTCAAGCTCTACAAACGTGGATTCAGTTACCAGCCAACTTAAGAACAATTGAGAGCTTTTCCCTCTGCACATCTGAAAACAGCACCAACAATACCTCATGACTGAAAGTTATTGTCCATGTTTTAATTGCTATTTGCTTAGCTATTTGCATGTATTGTTGGTTCACATGATGTTTTCACTCAAATCACAAAGCTTTTTAACTGTGTATGAATTTCATGACAAAATTCTGAGCTCATCTTTAAAAAAAAAAAGTCTCTTGAAAAAAACCTCTCAACAGGACTAACTAGTCATGTTTCTGCAGGATGTGGTCACAGACAAATATTGACATGTCCTGTTCTGTCTGCATACAGAACAAAGCCTTTAAAAATTCCAATAATGCAGGTAATAGAAGAATTAAGAGATTTTAGAAATTAAAGAAGACATCCCAAGGAAGGAACCACCAAGTCAGCACAATTAAGCTCAGGTAAGACTCATCCGCATCACTATAATGAATTCCTCATTCAGTAGACATCGAGACACAAATCCACACAACTGTAGGTTGAAGCAGGGGAAAGAAACCAAATTTTTAGCTATTAAGTAAACAGGAACAAGGGCCATGACTTTCCTTATGTACCTTTTTCATCTGTGCCAGTAGTTTTATCTACTTGTAGAAAACAACTAAGATCTTTGATTTTAAAATAGATTCATATACAAAGGCCACATAAAAGACAAACAGGAAAAACCACACAGAGGAATTATCCACCCAATGCCAGGATGAAATCCTGACTGCTTCCTCAAGTTCAATGACAGCAAATAACATTTCAAAACATTTTTTAAAAATTAAATTACCAAAAAAAATTCCATTTTCCCATGTTTTCTTCTCAGACAGAGAGGACTTGCAATGGGGTGTCCTTCACCATATCAGTAAGATGCACTGACAATGCAAAAAGCTTTCTAGGTTTACAATAAAGTCAATATACCTGGTTTCCTCTTTCTCCTGCTTTTTTAATACTCTACACAATACAGTAGTTTGAGAGTAAAGTCAGTCTGTGCAGTCTACATTCTCAGTGGGACCTACATACATATAAAACCCATCTGAAAAAGCAGCTCCAAGTACTGAACTAAGGGTCAGACAATTAGTAGCTGTATGCCTCCTTCCTCTTAAAAGATGTCCTCTCCTTCTCTGGCTCCCCGGGTGAATAACCACGGACAGAGATAAGAAAAACCTGCAGCTTTCACATCTGATCAGAAGACTCCTTTTGTCTGATCCACTAAACAAGTAGAAGCGTGAAGTGTTCCAGAGGAGCAGCTGGTAGAAACCAGACTACCCGGATAAGCAATTCAGTCGAGAGACGACAGACTGCAGAAATAATGCACTATCATACAGTGAAACTAAATTATCACAGACAAATTAGGATCACAGAAAACGATTGCACAGAATAGATTACAGTCAACTACTCCTTGTCAGAAGGTAGGGCTTCTTCAGGTACATTGAGCCTTATGGGTCTTCCACAGTACAGAATACTAACTACACCACAACCAAAGCACAGACTAGTTTTAGCACCCAGCCTCTATTTAGGAAACTGATACCATATAATGAAAGCTCAGGTTGGATAAACCATGAAGCCTTTATATCCAGTTGTCTCCTGCAGAAGAACAAAACAAAGGATTACCAGTGGTCAGACTCAAAAAAAATCAGCTTTGTAAGAACAATGGGTTTTTTCCACTACTAGAAAAGTCATTCTGCTACAGACAAGTTCTCTTTGCCAATTTCAAAAGTAAGCAGTGAAATAATGCAATTTCAGACCACATCAAGATGCCTACTATGCTCATTTCACAATAGACAACAGGTCAGAGTTTCATCTTGTCCTCGTGTTTCTGCTGCCATCCTTCTCTCTAGCGTAAGCATGCCCTTACAGCCGACCTGTCCCTTCATGCTACAAACCACACACTCCCTACCATCCTGCACTCAATGCAGCAGAGCCATTGGAATTGCTTTTAACTATTTGGGCTCACACAATAGAAACCTTCTCAACAGCTACTACATATGGCCACACTTCACCTTTTCTGAAAGGATGTAGCCTAAAAGCAGTTTTCTGCATTCTACTTTGCACATACCTCACAGAATGCATATAAAAACTCCACAAATACTCATCTGGAATTTAAGCTTATCTGAACAAGTTCCTTCAAGTTGTTCTAAACCTGACATTAAGGGGTTTTTTCCTCTCTCCTTATTTTTAGCATGAATTTAACCCTCGCAGAACCTATTTCCACTTGGCAAAGAGAGGACGGATACTTGAACAACTGTGACCAACAAGTGACAGTAACATTAACTCTCCACTAGTCAAGTCTCAAAAAATTAGATGGTGAGGTGAGATGGTTGGACCATATCACTTGCACACTGCACATGCCTACATCCTTCATACAAGGATGTGATACTTATTTATTCCATTATTTAAAAAGGTCTGACACTTTCCACTCATCATGGCACAGTAAATGTATTTGAAATAGGTCATAAACATTTCTTTTCAATTTTCTTCTTCTCCTTAAAAACAAAAGTCAGTCATGTTATGGTCTAACCTCATTAGACCATAACAATGTATCAAGTCTTTTTTTTTTAGTGGCTCAGTGTTAGTCTCTACAGTATTTCAGCACAAAATTCTTTTAAAGATTTTTGCATTTTAGGCCACTCTACACAAAAAGATCTTCTCCAATACTACAGTGGTTCTAATTTCTGAAGAGGAGGATGAAATTAGTTGATAATGGTAAGTTTTCTTGTTGACAGTTACCTGAAGGGTTAGACAGCAGTCACAATTGGAGAACACTAAATACCTTCTCTCAGAATCTATGAAGTCTTTCATACCTACCTACACCATTCGCATTTTTACACACTTCTTCTGCTCCCCCAACATACAGAAACCTCCTATTAAATGCAGTTGCTTAGTGGACACAAATTTTAAGTCCATCTCAAATCCAAGGCTAAATTGTAACTACCTATAAAAAGCTGGTAGTAAACATAATAAAATCTTTGTAAAAGGATGAAGCAGCTATGGAAGTATTTCTATTTAATCTCCCACGACATCCCATTTCTGAAGAAGAGTCCCCTAGGTAATTCTGAAATGTAACTGACATACAGTGTAACTGCAGTATTCCTTTCGAATAGAGCAGAATGTATTTGTGCAGCAAACTGCACATGCACAAATCTAGATCAGGCTTCCACTCATGAAAACATGTGGAGGTTTTTTTTTATGTAACATACAAAGCATCTGTGCTTATATACAAGCTTGGAAAGCTATGTTGTATATGCTGTATATTGCACGCAATATTGTGTTGCATCTTTCTACCATTACTGACTGTGTTATGACCAAGCAGCAATTCAAAATATTCCATAGCAGCACAGTCTCTTCAGTTTCAAAAGAATAAGTTCTGTTGGTGGCAAAGAAATATTTTTGGTTAACAAACACAGAAAAAAGAATGTTTAATTTCTTCCAGTTTCTAGCTTTTACCCCACAAAAAACTTTCAATATTACTCATTTTCTTTCATATTACTTCCACTGATTAAAACTAAGTTATTAATCAGCTGAGTAAAGCTCATTTATACCACCATACAGAACTCTAAATCTTTCTGAAACCTAGCTTCTTATTTCCCTTTACATCTTCACATGACAAATACTTGTGTTCTTCAGATCCTCACAATAATCATGGAAATACAATTTACTAACAATTCCTGCCTACTTTGTGTTCTTAATTCATGCTGGGATCAATCTCTCTCCTTATAACTCACTTGGATACTACTTTGCTTACACTAGCAATTATGACATAATTCACCTAAAATACAATGTTACATGAAATCTATGCCCACACATAGAACTGCTATTGTGGCATTTTCAACATTCAACAATTAATCTCTTTAATTCTTCATTGAGCTATACAAAATGAATTTGTTTTGCAGTTGCACTTGGACATTTAAAAACATCACTATTACATCTACAGAATCACTGGGTTACTCAATTGTTGTATTTACCTTTTTGTGGGAAATTAGCTTAAACAAAGCCTGAGATCTAGCTTATCCCATATTAATTTTTAAAAGCACATTGTATAAACAATCCAGAAAAACCTCTCCAAATATGCTAAAGGACTACAAATATTTCTGTGATTGCAATGAAGTCTTGGAGAAATAGCCTAAATGTCCATGTCAAAATTATTATGCATTATAGAAAATCTCCAAAAAATTTCTATGCAAGTGCTAAGACAACCTGTACTAAGGCTAAGATACAGCAAGCTCAAGCACTAACCAGACATCATATTCTCCATATGGAAAGAAAAAGGCGGGGGGATTCAATCAGCAATACACCCCCACATACATGAAAAACAGGAGCAGGAGGGAGTGACCTCGCTTTTTGAACTATTCTCTTTATTTTCTCACCAAAATACTAAAAGGACTAGTTATAACAGATTGTTATATTGATACAGTAAACAACGTTATATTGATACAGTAAACGATCTGCAGATCCAGGTGATTAGAAATAGTAAGTTAAGTTGTATTATAAATTCTGCATTATTTAGTTGATGAGAAATTGTAACTTAGGATCTAGTCAGAAATCTTAAGTTGCCATGTTATAAATTCTGTATTATGCTACTTATAAATTGCATTAACTGATTCTGTTTGTAGAAATTCTGTGCCATTCTAATCACAATTTCTGTGTTATAGTAATCTTAATTCTCATTAGGAAAATAAAGCTTTAATTGTAACTGCATTTTAGTGCCATCACCATTCTGCCAAGGATCCCTAAAATAACCTGTGTGTTGCCTTAGTGGTAAGCTTCATTAACAGATTCTTGGGAGCAAATAGAAGTTATTCTCTGGTTCAGAGTTAACTTACTTCTCATGCACTGCAAAGTTATTCTGCTTATATATGCTAAAAAAGAAGGGTATGGGGGGGAACAACCAACACACAAAGGCAACAATAAATTCAGCTGAACCTAAACCAAACAAGTATATTAGCTAAAAACATTCAGTTCTGACCCCAAAAAACGTTGAATCTCTCGTAAAATATGCTACTTAAAACATACAATATATTAATGGGCATCAAATGTGAAATGCAAAGTTCCCTGCTCAGTTTGCAGGACTTACACTCTCCTCACAAGCCCCATGGCTTTTTGGTCTGCTTGAGGTATCTTACAACCACTCTATATACCTAGTCTACTTACGCTCCCTTCACTACCATGCTACCAAAGTTGTGATTACCAAGTAATATAAATTATAACATTTTAAGAGCTTAATGAACTAAAGAGTATGAGACTGAACTGAGCAGTGAAAAGTCAAGCTCTAGACCTGTAATGATCTCTCCTCTCAATCACATCATCTTCTATATGAGCTGCCATTATTAAGAAGAAAAAAAGTGAAAAAAGGTTTTATATGCAACAGAAAAATAAACTACTCTCTGTTTCAATATTAATTTTACTACAATTTCCAAAAGTTGCAGAACAGGAATTGGGAATTCAATGCCACCAAGAAATAGCATGTATCATGTCAGACAGCAAGGAGGTTGGTTATCTGTACTCACCTAATGAATACCTAAAATGCCTCCACTTTCATATCAGCATATAAAGGTAACTTGTAAATTCACCAAACTTATGGACTAGAAAATTGAACAACAAGGAACAACTTCAAACAGTCCATTATTAAAGAGGTTTAAAGGAATACTTTTCTTTGGCCATAATGAAAAATAACTAGCTGTTAAACTAGCTCGAAAGACAGAGGAGGGGAAGAAGAGCTCTGAGGCACACAAGGCCTTCTCCAGTTGTGGAGAAACTGGAGAAGTTGTGGAGAAATTTTTTACAGAAAAGTTGTTTTGTAATCAGATCAGAAAGCTTTGGCTTTCTTTGAAATGAAAAAGAATCCAACTTCACTCGCACTGTAAATTTGTTAGGGAAGAAGAAACGGAAAGAGTAGCAGCCACAGACGTCTCAGCAGGCTCCTTCACCCACGGTCACGCTGCTCCCGCAGCACAGCTGTGCTGCACAGCTGCCCGGCCCGCACGCTGCGGGCAGGAGGCAGCTCCTGATGGGCAAATCATGTTGGGGCTGTCATGTGATAGTGAGAAATGTGGGTATACTGTACTCCACGTGAATGCATCCAACAAATCCATATTCATTCCTCATTTTCCCAACAAAAAGTATGAAAGAGTGAAGGATACAACTTGGTTTAAGAATTTATTAATTTTATCTGCCGTGTTATTATCCATTCATCCTCACATGCAAAGAAACATAGATTCTGATCATTCCATTCTCCCTGTTGTTTCATCATCAATACAGAAACCATTATGCAATATGCACACAAGTCTTAACATCTGGAAGGCAAAACCCACACTGAAAATGTCTCTGCATAACTACACGAGAACTTGATATCTGGTATTCACTACGGGACAAAAAGTTACCTTACCAAGGTATCATCTGAACTCCACAGAACTCCTTATGCAAATAGGGTAAATTGAAGATTTGCTATGCTGAACCAGGTCTCCTGCCTAGAAAAAAGCTGTTGAAATAGAATTACTGAAAAGAATTCATTTCTAAAGTAGCACTATAAACAAATTCTGGTGTTGATTTACTTGGCATATTTTATTGTTTCTCATTTAGTTTGAAAGTAAACACTTGGAACAATTCTAATACCATGAATGCAATATTTTCCAAGTCTTCCGGATGTCACCACATAGTGCATCACTCCCTTACGAGAATGAAGAATAGCAATCTACCAAAACAAAAGCATTATTGCTATCACAGTGTCATAAAAATCTCTAATTAATACAGCCGTGTTGAGCTACAAATCATCTTCAGCTAGTTCACCCCAACAGAATGTGCCTGCTAGATTTGAGTCCACCATGGCCACACACTACAAGCAAAAAAACGTACCTATTTCTCATACTGCTTCTCATGAAACAATGGAAGAATTGGAGCAATATAAATACTATCATATTGTTAAATTTTCATCAGGTGATTCTAATCTAATTCTAATGAAGTTCCTATTATTAGTCTGAAGTGTCTTAGAGTCTGGAAGCACAGACACTAACAGAAATAAATTATAAGGTTAAATTCAGTCCCTATAATAAAATGTCTTCAAAGCAGAGAAGTGAGAAGGAAAAAGCAACGTTATAATTGAATGGCTATGTGTCTGACTCCGAGTATGTTGCTTCTCAGAAGTCTAAAGCAATAGCTCAAGCTTATGATCTTGTTCATATTACTCCTTCAAGACAGAAACCATGCTCAACAAATACACAATATTTTTCTGATCTGTTAAATTAGCTATTTTTGTACTACTGCCCTGAAGCGTTTATACTTGGTACATTGACATTCAACAGGGATCTTGGCCTTCAAGACCTTCAAGTACACAATTCTTCTGAAAGCCTGATTAGGAACATAAAAAAGCTTCAGATTTTCAGTTTGCTTCTAATTCTAATTTCTCTGAGTGCATAAGCATAGCTAAACTTAAAAGCTATGTAACATAATCATTATATCAGCCTTATAGGACATTCTCAATTTTCATCTATATTTAACTTACAATCAGAATACCTCAAAGGCATTTAGACACCCACAGGAATAATTAGGCCAATAAAATGATTCAGAAATTATTATTTGTAAAGACAAAGGATTAATGGAGACAGCTAATTTATCATACTGGAGTTTCACTGAACTGTTGAGTAAAGCCACATACCTAGTCAAATACCACAGGGCAAAGGACGGAAAATATTAACTCCACTGATGCCACAAACTTATTACTTTAGCTAACAAATGGAATATACTGTTCAAACTTTTCACTGAGCTTCTCTCACAAGCAAGCTGCTGCAGGACTGTCACAGACAGTGACCCTGGAAAAACATGCCTGGGAATTGTTCAGAGGGGCTCTTTAAAACCCACCACCCTCATCAGCACTCTCAGCATCTCATCACTGTCATATAAATTTTCTACGGAACAGTCACCACTCAACTGAAGTCTGCCTAAATGCCAGGATGCATGCACACTTCTCCATGAAGATTAAGATGCTTCCTCTTTACCATCATTCCCCAGCTATCTATCTCCTGAAAGGTAACCAACTCTCAAAGTGACTGACTTGACAGAAGCTTCAGGAAAAATTAGGTTCCTCCAGCACTGTCAGGTACCACATGATTGATTGCTTGTTTGTCCCTGTACACTCTCCTTGTTTTTTCTCATTAATACAGTTTCTGCCTCAGGGCAGGGTTGGGTTTTTTTCCCCCAGCTTTTCAGTGTAGCACTCCTGGTCTCCCAGGCACCCATTAAATACCAAAGCACAGTCTCCAGCCAGAAGCACTGTGCAGGAGGAAGCAGGTGGTAGGCAGAGCTGCAGCACCACTACACAACCCTAGGGCTGGCAAGGGAGGACAGCAGCCAAACCAAAGAAGGTAAGAGACAAGCATTCAACATGTACCACTTGTTTCATTTACAGAGTTGATCCCACAACCACACAGAACCTAGAATAGTACATATAAAGACTGATATATATATATATATATATGTGTGTATATATAGAGACTTTTTCCTTCTTAGAAGGAAAAAGTAAGTTTTAGAGAAGATTCTTTTCTCAAGAATTTTATATCATACCAGCGTTGCCCCATTGTGCCACTGCTGGATGATAATTTTCTAACATCCACAAACTTCAACCCTTGTGCACACCCAAAGACCTTCAAACTTAGCAAAAAACGGTAACATCTAGCAGAGCTGTCAGGATTTCGTCCTGCTAGCAAGGTTGTTCCGCAAAAGGCAGAAATAAGGAAAAATCCACTCACTCAATACAGATCATTCTTTATTTACACAGGGTATGCAGTATCAACATATATTAAGTATGGGGTTTTTGGGGTGGGGGGAAACCCACTTTTAATTCTGGGCACCAGATAATTTCCTAGCAATATATTTACTTCCCAAGGTCTGCAAGCAGAGCGCTCCTCTGCAGCCTCTGCTCAAAAGTATCCCAGTAACTTTGACAAACTGAAGAAGTTAACAAGAGTTACTAACTTCATTTGATTTTTAAGGCCCATTCTTTAAACGTCAAGAATTGTTATTATTACTGGGAAAAAAACCCAGCTTCTATCAACTGCTGCCTTACAGTTCAGAATTATTTTGGAAGGGGAAAAGGGGAGAGATAGACAGCTGAAGAGGGCACATAAAAATTAAATATGACCTAGATAAGTAGCCACTATATGAGCCACCCACATCTTCTTTGCGTGGAGAGCTCACTGTTTTTTCCCCTCAAGCCAATCAGAACAGATGTGGTTTTGTTTCCAGTTAACAAAGAGAAGCTCCATTTGACAAACGGATTCTGAAAAAAAACCAACTTAAGTCTCGGACCTAAGAGAAAGTGATTCTTCACTGAAACAAAAAAAGTAAAACCGTTCTAAGGTTGTTTCAGAGCAACATCTGACCCAGTCTAAAATAGCTCTCCCAGCTTGGCCCCTGACATCAAAGTACAAGGCTGGTTACAAGAAGTGGTTCCTCTTTGAAGAAGCAAAGTCTTGCTGTTATAACACTTAGCAAGGGTCAAAATCGTGCAATCCCTTCAAATGTCCACATGTTCACACCAACAGAGCAGCTCCTCTACTAGCGCTCAAGCAACTCCTGTGGAGCCAGGACTTTCCAAGTGCCACAGGTATATACATTATCTGTGAGAAGAACTTGGATGAAGGGGAAAGGGAAAGTATAGGGAGAGGAGGGCCAACCAAAAGGGAAGTAGGCAGATTTGAAGAGCAGGAAAGCATATTTTCAATAAATTATCGTTACATAGCACCAGGTAACTGCCTGACATGTTGATACACGTTACTTTATCCTTCCAGTTAACAAAGTAACTTTAGGTTTATAGGCTGGTTACTTGCAATCACAAGAAACCCAAAGGAAGCTTTGCTTTTTGGCTTTTTTTTTTTACTATTTTTCATGCCATTCACATTCTTGTACAATGCAATTAATCTTCATCCTGACAAGTCTAAATTCCAATTGCATGAGTTAATTTTTTTTAAAGTTACTAAATTATATCACAAAGTTTGATCATTGAATCACTTAAAGTCTAACCGCCTTGAAGCAATGAAAACTACAGCCATGTTTCCACTCTGAGTATTTCTAATGCAGAAAGTTCATTTCCAGTCAAAAAATAAAGCCAAGACAGAGGTCTCTTCCTCCACACTATTACTACCATGTAGAGACAAAGAAAATAATCTGGACAGCCTCATTAGCAGCCCAGCACTGTGAGTGTTCTACAAGGTGTTTTTAAATTGCACCATGACCACCTTTACCCTGGCAACTGAATTAAAACCCACTTCTTATTAAAATACTAAATGGGGATTTAATATTTCCATAGTTTCTACAAATGGTTATTAGCAGACAGAAAATTTCAACCAATTATTTCCCAAAATGTAAAATTTAATTTACAAAATTAAACTCCTCCTGTCAAGCTACAGTTATATTCAGTTACAATTAATGTTCCAAAGGCTGTATTTAATATGTGCATATACAATATGCTTAGGCTGCTGTAGTAACTTTTAAGATTTCTTGGTAAGGAATAGAATTTACTTTGGAGCAGAATTACAGCTTTTTTTTTACAAAAGGTACCTTTCTTTTTACAAAAGGTCTTGATACAAATAACTTAGGTCACATTAAGTATTAACTATCAAATTATGTGGTTTCTTATGCAAGAATTATGGAGGTTTTGCAAAAGAAAATATCAAATTTTACCATAGCTTTATTTGCTAATGTGGTATTTCATTGAGCACAGTCTGATTTAATTTACAGCATATACATAAAAACTACTGCAAAAGAAAGCCATTCAACTATTCTTAAAAAAAACCAAAACACCCTGATTAAGCACAGGGATAAGAAATTTTGGAAAGGTAAATGAGACACAAGCATCTGATTAATGTAACAACAACATAGCAATACATGCAGAGGGGAGGAAAAAAAAGTAAATAACATACCATGGAAACATCAACCAAGATCCCAGAGCCATTAACCAGGAGTGGTTCACAGGCTGCTTACAATAAGAACCATAAAAACAGCAGAACAGTCTCACATGGTAACTTGTTCCACTCAAAATCCCAACACATTTGACTTAGCAACACTGTGCCTTATGAGGCAACAAACCACAAGATATTTTTGAGCTCAAAGTTAGAAAAAACTAGACAAACGCACAAGTTCAACTAAGGTAACTTTTTAAATGAGTTGCAGCCAATATAGATAATCCATCTCATAAAAGTAACCCTTTATCTTCAATTTAATTCTGGCTGTTTTCTAGCCAAATTAATTTTCCAAGTCAGTTGTAGCAGGAGAGATAAAAGTATAATTTTATAATGAAAACTAGCACCCAATCTATTCAAAAGATAATCCACTGCTTCTCCATAATGGAATCTACCTTCCATCAATGTAGGATGACAAACATTAAGTTACATCCAGCAGAGCATCATGAAGTCTGAAGTAGTTTTCCAAACACAAGTCAAAGCCACTTGATCATATTAAAACCAAAACAAAAATATAAAAATCCCACCCAAAATAAAACAAAAACCCAACCAAGATTTAATGCTGCTTTGTCTCATCCAGGTGATGTAGGGCTAATTACAATTTGAAAGGGATAAAGACAATTTTTTAAAAGTGAAAATTCAATAGTGTTAATGTTGTTTGCCATTTAAATGTTTCTTCTGTGAAGATTTATATTGCTTCTGGGAAAAAACCTCACATATGTACATAACATAAATTCAGTGAAATCTATTTCAGTTATTTTATTCTGAATATATGGTTTTAAACCCAAACTGCCTAAGAACACCTCTCACAAGACTACTTTTATTAGCTGCTTTTTGTAATCCAAGTTACATACATCTTACAAAAAAAGAAAAAAAAGCACATATATTAAAATCCACTGAGCATTTTAATGTATTAAAATATTAGAAAGAGATCTCCCAGGTCTTCACTAAATTAAATCTGGCTCTACCTTAATAGCAATTACAGTTCTTATCTCTGTAACTACTGCCAGAAGATTGGTTGCATCCTCCTGTCCTAACAGTTAAGAATCGCATTCTAACTTTCAAACATGTTTGTGTATGGACAGCCTGCAACATCTGAATTAATGTATACATTTCCTCTTGACTCTCTACTATATACATTTACAGAGAGCAACCGGAATGGTTTTCTCCCGCTCCAGAAAAGATTAGTACAAAGGCATTAATCGGAAGAGCCTCTTCCTTGCATCAGACCTATCAATCACACAGCCATGCAGCAAGTCAAACAGGGAATCTGATCCAGCAGAAAACTGACCCAGCAGAAGAACTAGTTCGCTGTCAGATCAATGCGATCCTTTCAGCAGCTGCCTGTTAGAGCAAATTAAATGTATCATGAAACTGCACACCAAGAGTTTACAGTGAACTGGCTAGCCACCTCAAAAATAAAGCAAACTTGGAACAGCATCTCAGAAGAAGTACTCCTTAAATCTAGTATTTTCTCTTCAACAGGCAGTTAAATCTCCCAGCCATCATGCGGATACAACAGACAGAAAATGAAAAAAAAAGCTTTTTCATTGGAAATCCATATCATGTGGCTTTAGTTTTCAAAATAGCACATGGCTAGACATGGATAAGCAGTAAGGAGAGCTCATATTCTCACAAAGAAGAAGAACAGAACTTGTCCAACTGCTAAATTCAAAGGATGGAAACAGCTCAGATGACTAACAACTACTTTAATTTTATAATCCCCACCAAAACTTTTAAATACCCCTGAAACAGCCGTTCTGTATCTGTGCTTTAGTTACCATAGACTCTATTCTGTTGGGAAGTGTTTTGACAAATCATTGTGGTGTATCTCACCCTGCATACCTTTCCTCCTGCTAAGCCCGCAAAGGTGCTTCAATATATTGCTATTTTTCTCATTTAACCTGGGAAGGGCTGTTGTAACTGAACTTGTCCCTGAAGACAGTACCAGCTCCTCAGGGAGAGGTATGCAGTGCTTTCCAGAGGTGAGCAGCTCTGTTTCAGCAAGTGGTAACTACTCCTGTTCACAACACAATTAACCCTGGCATAGCCCATGCAAAGGGTTGCTACTGAGCCAAGTTCAGACTATGTTATTCTCTCCTCCCTCAGATATAAAAAAAGAATTTTTATGAGCCCCTTACCAGGTTCGTTAAAACCAACAACATTCATCCAACAGTTCCAAAGTTATGTCTGCATGTGGTCAAATGCATGGAGTTTACAGGGGCCCTGGTTCGGGTTTGTTTGGTTTTTTTAGAAAGTGGGATGGTGTGTGTTTGGTTGTGTTTTTTACTATTTTTATTAGTATCCAGACTAAATTTAATCTCATAGTGAATCTCCTGTAAATTAAGAGAACAAATACTAGGTGTTAATGAAAAAAGGCATATTTGACTAAGCACAAGATTTTTAAGTCAAGAGGTACAAAATAAATCTCAGCGACTTTGAAAGAAAGTCATGGAAACAACCTAAGCTTAGTGAAATTACGGCAGGCAAATTCAGTGTGTCCAATAATCTGATTCAATATACTCTGACCTCAATTTCCTACCTAGGCATTCAGTTAAATAATATCAACATTTAATAGCACCCATAGGTAACGAGCAATAAAGTTCCTCTACAGATCAGTATCTGCTACTCTGATTTAGCATCCACTTGCTCAATGGATGTAAATAAATATATATAAACATTTGGAAACACAGTTAACATATCAAAAGATACAAGCTTTTAAGTGGAAAAAATAAAGCGGAAAGGAGTTTCTAAAGAAAACTCTCACACAAGCATTCTACAGGTACCTCAACAGAAAATAACTATTAATTAAATAACTCATATGACTCATGTTACACCCTAGACAAGAATTAATCCAACACCTTTGAGGACTTTTTTACCCTAGAAGAGGGATGTACTCCTCAGCAAAAATACATCTTTATGCTATCAGAATCACTTCCACTTGGCTAACTTTGATCCCTTCCCCAGACTGAGTAAGACAGAGTCCTCTGTTCAGAAAACCCATCGCCTTCTGGGGGCCTCCACGGGAAGTACCTGCTCATCACTGAGTACCAGTCTGGTCCAGGTCAGCCACCTGCAGGGACCTGAACACCTGAACCCTCATCCCTGCTTAGTCCCTATTCACAGCCTAGGAAGTATAAACAGATATACAAAGGCACCACCTGGGTCAACAAAAAAGCCATCCCATTTTAAGGAAGAAGTACTTTTCTCACCTATTTTGTTTCTGCCTGTGGAAAACAAAAAGCTGAATGACAAAGCTGACTACACACAACTTC
Organism: Atrichornis clamosus; assembly: GCA_013400975.1. NCBI lineage: Eukaryota > Metazoa > Chordata > Aves > Passeriformes > Menuridae > Atrichornis > Atrichornis clamosus. The sequence continues at coordinate 282,741 of WBMZ01002486.1, read as the reverse complement.
CAACCCAGATCGATAACATGTAGTTCTGGTTGTCGTCAGTCTGCCAACAATTAGCAATTGGTGTATAATGCTGGAGATAACCAACACCATCAGCAGGCGAGACTCCTGGACCTTTCTCACTTAAGTGGCCTAATTTATAAGAAATAGCAATCAGTCTTAGAGCTGGTCTTTGCCATCTGCAGCATTTGCTGGGAGTTTAAAATGTTACATATAAATAAAAGAAAGTTTTCCCAAAGTAGTTCATTAGCAACAAGAAGCACCTAGGCCAAGAGATGAAAAACTTTCCATCACATACTGCTAACAACAGTTAGCGTTTCACTAAGTAAAATTCAAAATAACCTAATCCAAATAAAAGGAATGGAGACTGAACACATCTCGTCTGCATTAGTTGGACATGTGAACAACACGCTGAAGCATACAAGCAAGAAAGTCCCCTTTCTACAGGGACATCGGAGGAGGGTGGCAGACAGGCTAAACTTCACATGGCAAACCGTGTCAAAAGCAGGTTGGCTGGGGTCAAAACGAAGCTATAATCCCCCGCTGGCCTTACATGTCACCGACGGGCATGTGGCCGAGGGGCACAAGGAGATGGGAGTAAGATGAAACTGTGTGGGAGAAGATAAAATGGTTTAAACATATATATATATATAAACATAGATATCTGTGTGTATATATACTGATTAAGAGAAAGTCATCATGTGAGCAGCAGATCTATGGGTGAGATTTACCGTCCCCATGAAAGCACTGGAAAAATGCAGAGTAATCTAAGCGGATGCGCGCACATGTGCGCATCCACGGACAAACACATACAGCGTAGACACACAAAGCACAGAGAACGTATCTGCGGAGTTGCCGGGATCCCAGTGCAAAGCAGTAGATCAGGGCTCCGGCGATGGGTGACGATGCACCGCAGGACAGCAGCACCTCCAGCGAGCCGCACCGGGCGGGGCGCGGCGCGTTCTAGAAGGAGCCGCCGCCCCCCGGGGCCGCCCGCCCGCCGCCGGGCGGATAAAGTTTGCAGCAGCCACCGCCGCTGCAGTGCCGGGCGCGTCCGCCGCAGTGAGCGAGCCCAGCCTGCGGGAAAGCGAGCGCCGGTAGGCCCGGAGCCGGCCGCGGCATCCCTGCCTTCCTTCCCCGCCTCCGCCCCGCCGCGCCCCCGCTCCACTGACCGATCACCTCCTGCAGCTCGTAGGCGTCCCTGCAGATGGGCCAGCCGGCGGCCGGGGCAGCGGGCGCGGGCGCCGGCTGGGGCTGCTGGACGTGGACCGGCGACTCGCCCTGCTCCGCCATGATGCTGCCGGAGCGCCCAGGCACCCGGCGACCTTCTCCAAACTTCCCCTCCAGCAACACCTTTCAGCCGCGCTGTGCCTCCCGCCCGCCCTGCCCGCACAGCCGGCCGCCCGCCCGCCCGGCGGAGGGAGGAGGCAGGGCACCGAGGGGGAGGAGGCAGAGGCGGGCGCCGCCGCCGGCCCCGGCCGCTCGCCCCGCGCCGCTGCGGAGAGACGGAGCCCGAACCCGAGCCCGGTGCCTGGGCCCGGCGGCCCCGGGTGTCGGTGCAGCGCCGGCAGAGCGAGACGGTGCCCCCTGACGCGTCTCCACTCGAGGGAGAAGCGGGGGCGCTCCGGCAGAGGCGCCCCGCGGGAGCGGCTCCGCGCACGCTGGTACTCGCCGCCTTCACAGCGCCTCGTAATCTCCTGCCTGTTGGCGGCATCTCTGTCCACCGTCCTTCCCCGCTCATCGGGATGCTCTCCGCGGCTGGAAGCATTGCGAGGTCCTGCACAGGGCGGCGGGCTGAGCGTGTGCAGGCCACGGCCCTGCCGGCGGACTCCCGCACCCCGCCAGCGCCGAGCGTGGGGCCGGGAAGGGCTGGAGGGAAGGCACGTCGTGTGGCGGGATGTTGGAAAGCACCTGTTAGGACGGTAACATAAGCACTTAGGCTTCTCGGGAACACAGCTCACGAGCATACAAGTGTCACTGCTGAGAGCGCTGCCGCTGCAAGGTGACTTGTATTTAAATATGAGGACACGAAGAAAGCATTTGCTTTCTTTGGTGATCGGGCTGCAGTCCTGCCAAATGGTTAAATCAACATATGATATGAGCGGCCCTCTTCAGGGAGTAGCAGAGCTGTCACTTTAGTGCAGATACTGCCTCAGCTCATGCCACCGAGAAGGACTGAGGATTGTTGAAAATGTTCCTTTTGACTAACCTGAACCAAGTGATTTAAACAAATAAGAATCATAAATAAACTTCTCTAGTGCTTTCCATTACACAGGATGAAGTTAAAAGAAAATCCCTGGGGTTAGATGAAACTCTGCTGTTAATATTAGTAGGGATTTTTTTTCTTAGTAGTGCCAAGTGTTTGTGATATCAGCAGGATTTTACTTACTATGAAGTAATTTAGAAAATAGCTATTTTTGTAGTCTATAGTCTCACTCCTACTTTGAATGCTTTGTATTTTAAGATTTATAGAGTTCTAGAAAGAAGAGTGGTAACAGAAGATTTCCATATAGATTTCAAAATCTTACCTCCTACTACAGAATGAATTTAAGGTAATTAGAACTAATACAGTATGCAGCCTATTAAAGTCAGCACTGTTTAAAAGAACTGAACCTGATAAATTGTTGGGAAATATGATGAAGTGTGATTTAGGTCAAGAAAAGATGCATGTAACAACTATCACCTGTTAGATACTTTATTCAGTGCTGGTTCAGTTCGGGATAATCCTCTTTTACTACCTAAATTTTTTTTTGTGGTTTATTCAGTGAAGACTCAGTTAATAGAAGGTTTTTCCAAAAAAGGAAAGGAAGTTACTTCTATTTTGTTGTGTTACTGAGAAAGCTGAAGGAAGTCCTAACCACTTCTTAATGCTTCATCAGAAGATGTATCATCAGCTGGCAATATATGGAATCATTGGTGCACTTCACTTGCATTTTCTCACAAGCAACAGTTAAGCTCAGTATAGACACTTCTAGCAGTAGGAAAAAAAAAGGCACATTTTTGTGCTAAACTAATGATTCCTCTCAATCTCATTTCTAAAAGCTAGATGATTGAAATATTTTCCTATACACAAATTAGAAATTATTTGCCACAAAACTAAAGGTCAGCAAGACTTGGAAGAGGAAGTATTAAATTGTCATTCAGTATTAAGTTTAATGCCAAGACCTTTCTGCCAGGAATAGCATAAAAGAAAAAAAAAGAGTAAAAGAGCAACAGCACAGGCCAAATCAATCAGGATAGAAAATGGGTTAGTCACTATTGATGGAAAACAGCCAACTTCTCCATCTGTACTTAGCTGGCAGGGACAGTGGGGAGGGGGCTGGAGGTTGCTAGTTCCTGAGCCATGAATTTCTGTGATGCTGCTACCATATCACTTAAACTGCCGGTTAACATCTGATACCATTATAGTTATTTTTGTCCTGATTATTGTCCCAATTTGCCCACCTAATCCCAAAAATGTGGGGAATTTCTAGAGTGCACCTGCACTCTGCAATTTGTTGAAATGACCAGCTTTTTCAGGAGGAACCTTCCCGGATAGCAATTTTCTAAACAGTCGCAGCCGTTGGAGTGTTCCGTGCGTTCAGGGTACAGCTCGGGAGAAGGTCGCGCCCCAGCGCGGGGCCGGGGCCGGCCCGGGAGCCGCGGGGCCGCTCGCCCCCTGCTGCAGGCGGCGGGGAAGGGCCCTGCAGCCCCGGGCTCGGCCGTGCTCTGCCGCGCAGGCATCGCCCTTCTCCCACAAGACTTTCCGGGCACTGGAAAGAATAGCAATCTGCCGGTTTGGGAGATTCCAGAGAAAAAGATAGGACTCACGTGAAAACACTGTTCTCCGAACTGTCCAGAATGGTCTCGTCTGAGTGTGGTTTGGTCTTTCTGAGTGCTTGAAGACATAGGATTCCAAGAGATAGTCTGGGTCACTGAGTCCAGTCACCAAATGACTGATTCCAGAGTGAATAAAGGCTGTACATATCCAGGTTACAATCAAAACTGGCAGTATTTAAAACCACGTAGGCCACTATGGGAGAAGAGTTAAGCCATGCTCAGTAACTTCTGTTCCCCACAGTACCCTCTGCAGATGGGACAGAAAGTGTTTAGACAAAAATAACTCAGACTCCTTCTTTAGTTTTGCAGAATTTAGGCAAGATAACATCAGTGCTTACAACAACATTGTAGACCAACTAATTAGCTATTACCATAAACATACCCGTATAAAATCAAAGATAAGCATGAGAATTGGGGTTTAGAAGAAATGGTGTATAAGCTAGTAGCATAGACAAGGGACAGTATCCCCTCAAATGACTTATTTTCTGAATAGAAAGGCAGCAGATTCAACCAAACTAGCAATATAACCTAGCATAGACTAACCCAAGTGAACAAGTGAAATAAAACCACCCTTTCTCCCAAAAATGGCCTGAGAATGCAGTTATGACTATCACATACTGCAGCACAGCTCTCTGCAATTAGGTACGTAAGGTTTGAAAGCCTCTAATTTGGTAGCAGTGAGGGACAGTTGTGCTTTAAACAATGTCATGAGATATGAAGACTGACACAACAGCAGCTGGTGCTGATGGGAGTGGACTAAATGTTTTCAACCTCCCTTACTCCTCTAGTGAATGCATAGTTAAATAAGTAACATGCCCATTATTGTCACTAGGATGTTTGCTTTCATCAAAGCTTGCAGCTTAGGTTAGTTTCTGCTCACAAACAATACATGAGTATCTTTTTGGCAATTCACATTACAAAAAGCATCGTACTTAATACAGAATCACTGAATCGTTAGGGTTGGAAGAGACCTCCAGAGACCATCCAGTCCAACCCTGCCCCCACCATGACAGGGTCAGCTAGAGCAGGTGACACAGGATCACATCCAGGTGTGTTTTGAATGTTTCCAGAGAAGGAGACTCCACAACCTCCCTGGGCAGCCTGTTCTGGTGCTCTGCAACACTCAATGTAAAGAAGTTCTTCCTCATGTTGAGATGGAAACACTGGAACATTTACTGGAAAACCTGTGATTTTAAAGGTGCTGTCAGATGGATTCTTACTAAGTCTCACTGAAGTTAATGTCTATCAAAGCATAGTGACCTCACAAAATAATATACTTCTATTTTATTCCTAGGTTGAAGGCCTTGATGCCTTTGTCTCTTTTCTTATCTCCTCCTCATTGTAAACCTTTGCAAGCTGTTCCACTCAGCAAAGTTTAGTAAAGTTCCTAGGAAAAATATTTGTTCTGGATATTAATGATTGCTGATCCAATAGCCATTAAGCTCAAGTTTGTTGCTATATAGTCAAATGGGCCTGTTAATTATTTACTTATGTGCCACACCCCAAGCTGTTACTAGTCCTCTCAAAAAGCTTTTTCTTAGGTATTTTTTATTTGATCAACCCGGTTTTCAGGCCACAGATACAGGAAATACTTACATCTTTGTCTTAATCTCTTTGAAAGTGAGGAGCCCTGACAAGCATATTGAAGACATGATTGAAAAAGAATAATGGAGCCTATGTGAGCTTCTCTGCAGAAGTAGAGAGCAGATGAAGCCTCAGTGTCAACTGAGCTTGTTCCTTAATGTCACGGCTGGCACTGCACGGGAGGAACCCCTGTTAAGGCAGTTAAGTCTTCATATTGGCCCATCCAGATTTTCAAACAAGGCCATGGGAACACATTGTGCAGTTAACCTGCTGTTGCTGCCAAACCAGCCAAAATTGTTGCGGCGGGGGCAAGGTGGTCAGAGCCGCAACCTTCTGAAAGCGTCCCCGGCTGAGTCCGGATCACTCCGGAGGCCACTTCCCCGAGGCACACGCTCGCACGCACACACGCTGGCAGGATCTTCTTAAGCAGTCGATGATAAAGGAATGAGGGAGAGGTCTTCTCGTGGGCTCCGCAGGGAGGGCTTTATTGCCAGCAGCCATGCGGAGGGTCCAGAGGAAAAGACAGGGCAGGCAGGTAGGGCTCAAGGTGAAATACGGGGGTGGAGAGAGCATCAGGGCCAATGGGGCGGTACAGAGGTGATGTGAGGGCCAGGGGATCAATGAAGGAACCCCAAGGCAGGGACTACAAGGTAAGGGCCAATGGAGGAACAGGGAGAGGAGAAGGTTCTGGCAAGAACACATAGGAGGGAGAAAAGGGGCAGGGAGACCAAGGGGCCACTAAGGAAACCAAGCTGGGGTACATTTGCAGAAGCAGGCAAAGGATCCTAGAAGAGGCACCTTTCCTTACCCTAACCGGGGAGGTGAACTAGGAGGCTTCCCTCCAAGGGGCAAGTGTGGTCGAAGTGATCGGCCTTGCAGCCTCCACAAAAACTTTTAAATCACCAGGTAAAAATTGCTAGCTTATTCCAGCACAATGAGCACCAGTGGCTAATTACCTAAATCATGATGGCACACCAATGATTATATATTCAAACATTCAAAATTCAGAATTTTGCATACATTTAGAATATTTGCGTGCTAGCCATTCATGTATTGGAAACAATAAACTTTTGCAAGAAATGTCTTTTGGAACCTGCAGGAATCACAATTTTCCCTATGATTATTTGAATGAATTTAGGATACATTCACTATGAAAATGACAGTGAAGTAAAGATTATTGTTGCTTTTGAACTACATTTTAATATAATTGAGATGATGTGGAGGTGTCTGGCTTACTGAGGTTTATAGCAGGAATAAACTCTCCATAGAAGTGAATGAATAAAACTCAAACATATGAAAGTGTTGATCTAAGAACTTCTATGGCTTTCATCACTGTAGGATATGAACATCTCATGCATATTAATAAATTAATCTTCACATACAAAAAGACTGGGGAATATAATTACCTCAATTTCACAAGTGGAAACAGAAAAAGCTTAAGGGATTTGCTAAAGGTCTTAAAAGAAGTCTGTAGCAAACTGGGAGTGTAACACATATTTTCTAAGGATGGGATTTCACACAGCCTCACAGCAGGATCAGAGATCTAACCTGGTTGACAGCTAATTCCTGGTTTTGTTCATCTGAAAACATTGGCTAGTCACCAGGCAGTCAAACAAGTGATAGACAGGATAAACAAGAGAGACATGAGAAAAACATGGCAAATAGTGGGGAATGGGATATGCCACCATTTAAGCAGGAGCACAGTTTTAGCTTTGTTACATGGTCATGGAATGACACTAAGTCCAAAAGAAATACCTTAATTATAAAAGGCTATTCATCATTTCAGTACATGATCCTAGCCTTTGTTCATTTTCTTTTTATAGGATCAGGGAAGAAACAGTTCATACTTGACTAGAAAGCTACAAGCTTCAATTCAGCAATGTTTATAAAGTTCTTAAGTTCTTGAGATTTAAATACTTCTAAAGGTTTTCCTTTTTGTTTTGGGGATGTAAGTTGAAATAATTTTGTAATCTAAGTGCCATAAGTGTGCTTGTATATGAAACTCAAGCATTAAAAAAATATTGTGATTACATTTAAAATTTCCAATTTCTCTTTTTCTGAGAAAAGCTGGGGTCTGATGGGGTGCTTCCTGGGAATTCAAAATGGCACTTAAAATCAAAATAAACCTTGCTCATATTTTATGCTTTCTCTCCAACATTATGATTTACAAATGAGAAATTAAACTGTCCACTGCTTCTGGCTAAATTTCCCCTCAAGTAAGTCAACAAGATTCCCAGTCCAACTGGAGCATTAAAAAAGCTCAGGCTCCTATCTCTCAGGGCAGCTTGCTCGCCTTTTACAGGACTGGCAGAGCTCCTCAGTCTAGGTCATCCGTGAGGAAGAAAGCTGTTTAATGAAGAGCTTCTTCTCGACCAAGCCATGTCAGGGAGCAGTGAGGGCTGGGCTGCCCTGGAGGGCAGGTGAGCCAGGAGACACGGGTGCCAGTGAGGCAGCAGGGCCAGTGGCCACACCAGGCAGCAGGCATTCTGTCAGGACCCCAGCCAGGCATGGGGGCAGGCCCAGGGATGGTAGCCAGGGATGGTGACAGTTCAGTGACTACCAGGTGAGTCTAGAGACAGGGCAGGTCCGAGCTGCAGCTAGGGAGCTCAGTCAGCATGGCAAGGTCAGGATCATCCAGGTGTAAGACTGGGCACTACCGGAGTGTAGCAGGCTCAGGCAAGGACCAAGCATAGTCACAGCATTGCTCAGGCAAGAATCACAGGCAAAGATCTGAGCACAGCAGAGGACCCAGGCAAGGCTTCTTATTGCAACTTGTCTGTTTCTACAGCACCTGGATCCAAGGTTACAGGGCAGCACCGTGTCTGAGCTGGCCTTGAATACAGACAGTAAAACCTCTAGGAGTAGGGCAAGAGGTTGCAAATCCAGTTGGTGTGTTCAGAGCCCTGGCAAAATGGGCTTAGCATCAAGAAGTCTTCAGTGTTTCTCTTGTTAGGAGTGCTTGCCATAGCCCTCATTAATTTCCAGAGGCGTGTGACAGATCACAAGTACTCTCAGTGTAGCTTCAGATTTTAATTCAGAAAACTGCCTATTGCTTTAATTCCCTCTACTCTAATAAAGTGCTGAAACATGACATGAAACTACCCAAAGGGGAAAGTTCAGAAGTTGCCATCCTTTCCTGTGTATCAGCTAAATCTCACAAAGCTTTCTGGCATTAAGACAAGCTATGGAATAACGTCTGAAACAAAAAGCCAGCAACATGGAGTAAATCCAGCAAGTGAGTAGCCTCTACTCTAGGAAGATTAAAATACAAATTAAGGCGTTAAAAATAGAACTCAAACCTAAAGAAAAATCTCTCTTCCTTAGAACAGTGAGGTGCTTTAAAATTCCTTTTTCCCCTCTCTGTATCTCCTAGAATGTTCACAGTATTAAAAAATAAAATTGTTGACTCAAATATTTAGATGTTAGTCCTCTTTAAAAGACCTTTAACAATTGCTTTGGGTCTTGCATCATTTGTGTAAATCAGGAAAGGAGGCTTTAAATGTAGTGTTATAAAAAACCATAATTTTCTAATGCATCCCTTATTGGTTTTATTATTTCTTTAAAAATCTAATTTATTCAAGAATGACAGAAACCTAAACTAATCAACATTGTGTTTCTAATAGATAAGAAGCAGCAATTAGGCAGTTTAGGCACAACCTGTGTTTAAGTTTTACTGGCATATCATTTAGATAAACAAAGCACGCCAGCAGACATCTTTACCCATAAAAGCCCTACATTTAGTATATGCCAAGACAGAACTCCTAATTTTGTTTCAATCTTTACCAATAGTAGAATCAACTGTGCATGAACATCAGCTACTCTAGTTTAAGCAGGTTTTGCTGTTATAGCCTGCAAATACAGCAAAGTCCGAGCTCTGACCTGCTGCTCTGGCCGGTATAAAGGCACCTACAAAACTAGTTAAAGAGCAGAAACCACACTTTGACTAGTTCTGTTTGCTATGCTTATTGTACTGATATAAAAACCTAATTTTGCCAATATATAGGAAAACATACTAAGAAATGGTACCAGTAAAACGCGAATTATCTCTGTTGGCAGACAAGTCCTAGCATAGGCACAGCTTTGTTTTACTAGTGATTACACCACCAACACGTGGCATAGTGCTGGTGTGAAAGTACTCACTGATACAGGTCATACCACTTATCCAGAGCATCAGCTGAAGTGCTGTAGTTCTGGGATGTGACCTTTGAGTGGCACCAGAGAGAGCTGTATGGGAAGAGGAAGCTACAAGCCAGGGCAGCAGGCACAGCTCACTCTGGGGTGTGTAGGGTCCAAGGTGAATATTGCTGGATAACAATCAAAAGACAAGAATAGTATTTGATGGGAAGAATGGGGTATCGGAAAGTTCTGGAACAATTGAATATCCAAGTAATGATCTTCAGAGGTCTGTTCCAACTGTAACAATTCTGTGCTTCTCTGATTCTGTGATCTAACAGTACAAAACACAATAGGAAGATACTTAAACAGAACTTTCATCTGAATTTGTAGTGTTGCTGGAAAAAAAAGCCCACAAAACCAAAAAAAACTCTTGGGGTATCACCTCATCTCCTACAGTAACTAAAAATTCTTTAACATGTCATGCACCTCAGATGTTGTTTACTTAGAGTAAGTTTACTAGAAATTTTTATTACTTGAGCAATAAGCTACACATATATTAGAAATGTATGTGTGTGATATCTTTTAACCAAAGGACATTTTTTATGGAAAACTCCCCATTAGAATACTTAGAAGAACCTGGAGGCAGAAGAGATGCGAAGAGGTATCAGAGATGACACGTAAGGTCACCTCCGACCAGAGACAGTCAAACAAACACATGGCACCTTACCCAGCTCCCAGAAAGGTGTGAGACCAAACACCTACAGAGATGTAAGAAGAATGGCTTGCTGCAGAACTAAGGCAAGACCACCAAATCTCCTGATATAAAACGAACAGAACAAATGAATTTTCTGTATCAACAGTAGGAGTGGCATTTCAATTGAGAATCACTGTCATTTTAAAGTTGTTAGCCATCTTAGTAGACTCCATTTATCACATGAAAATTTTTAAAATACCTATTTATTTTTACTGTTGCCCAGAAAGAAATCTGAAGCATTGAAACCAGCTAAGGACTTTCCTATGGTTATTTGCATGACCCCAATTGAATGCTAGAAACTCCTTTCTCTGTTGCAAGCAGATGTTTGAATGTATTCCAAGGATGTATTAATACCATGGTTAAGGAAGACTCAGTGGGTTTTGTATTTGTTTTTAAATCTGATAGTTTTTCTCTAGTAGGCAGAAACATGGTAGCCTTTAATAATGGCAAAGGAAATTAATATTTCCTTTGCTGCCTTGTCAGACAAAGAATAAAGTATGGGTTTGGTGTTGTTAATGCTCCCAAGTCTCCCAGCAAGTGGCAATGCATAAAGGGTTTTTTGTTGAGTCCCCTTAAAGGGACAAGTTTATGTGGTCTCTTTGACGTATTTCTGAAGTTATATACGAATATATTTCGCTGCTTGAAACAATGCAATATGTAAACTCAAAATATGCAGGAGTTATAACATTTGCAAGAAATATTTATTCCGTTGCAGTAAAATGCTCTCTTTTTAATGAAATACACAACACAAAAGCTTTCTTTTCACACTAATTGTGAGCATATTTATTTATATTCTCTGACAGATTCTGCAGTATGAATGCTGTACTGAACAATTAGAACAAGAGCATATGTAGAGTGACAGAGAAATGAGAAAATATGTTTACTTTTTAGATTCAGATATTGTCCTACAAAAATCTTAAAACAAATAATAAAGACTTCTACTTTTAATTAGTGCCTTAGATTCTGGGCTGTAAAGTAAAAAAATTAACAGCTCTAGGCTTACACAAGATTTTCCTGCAGTACGAATGCAATAGTTTTGGTTATGTTTGCTTGAACTAGCATTTGCATTGCAGATAGTACTAGTCCTCTTCAAAGCTGCCTAGAGATTCTGGCAAAATATTTATCCAACCATGTAACTTCTGTGAAGCATTGATGTATGAACTAGTCAAAAACCAGGAGGAAAGCCTTAAGTCAGTTAAAGTATTTTTTATTCCAAACCTACCAATATTTTAGATTTTTTTAAAACAAAAAAAAAACCCAAAAACTTTTGCCAGGTATATTTGCAGGGAATGTAAAGGTGATTCATGTGATTCATGAGAGGGGCGGGACTCAGTCCTACTCTCTGAGGTTCACTGGATACGGTACGAGTGATGTAGCAGCATATGAATGATGAGACCCTTCAGGAAACTGTCCCTGCTGACTGCAATGGACCATGACCTGGAAATAGTGCAGCTCATTCAGTAGGTCTGTTTTCTTAGGGCACACATCCAAACACACTTAAAAACCTGTGCAGCCCAATGATAATGTGAGATCTCTCAACAAGTCTCAAAGTTCACTATTACTTTTAAATGAAAATCTTGTATTCTGCAGAGCTGGGCACTGATTCAAGTACTAGGTAAATATATTAGGCAACCTGTCTTCAGCCAGGGGAATTGCAACCTGACACATACTATGAATCAGGAAAGTAACCTGTATTGATTTGTATTAGTGCTGATCTTATATTCTTCAGCAAGTTTCAGGTGGCATTTCCTCTCTCTTGATGAATTTTAAGTTCATATTTGTTGTAGACACAAGTCAGACAAACACAAAGAACTATTACCTTCAAATGAGAGGTTGCTAAACAGAAGGAGCTAATGCTTTCTCAGGCTTTGAAGCATTTTTAACCTTGTGCCCCTGTAAGTTGCCAAGCTGGCTAGCCTGGATGCTAGAACCACTTGCGTAATGGAGAAAGAATAATACTGCAAGGCAGGCAGACAGGCTTCCGCCAGTTGCAGAGTCAAGAGTCTCGGACTCCACCACCCCATCAATCTTCAAGGTCTCTGCAGAGAATGCCACAGAGCATCATTTAGCAGTGTCCCCAGACTGCAAGCAGAGAATGAACTGATTTCTCTCAGCCAGGCGACAGGGGCAGGGATGCTCTGTAATCAGAGGCAAATGGACCTGTGTCACCTGCAGACCTTCAGTTCTCAGGTTCGCAGGTTGATCAGTGCTCTATAAAAGATGTAATCTCTCATATTTGTTCCACCATAGCTTTACAACACCATTCTTTACTCTTCTATATACCTTGATTACTTTTAACCATGGGCTTATTTCAGGGGCTTATCACAGACCAGGGGGGTGAGCACACATGCATTTGGGTGCATACAAGGGATATTACATCTCCTGTTTCGTTTTAGCATTGGCTGTATTCTCAGACTTGAAGCTTTCTGGAAGGTGACTGTGTACATCTGTGTCAATCAGGGAGCAGCAAGGACAGGTAATCTGGGAGCTGAGGGTGCCAGCAAGGCAGCACGGCCAGTGACAGGGGCAGGGGACAGTCTGGCAAGACCCCAGCCGGGGGAGGGGGGCAGGTCTCACAGCTTTTCACAGCAAGCTGGTTCATGTCATCAAGCCGTGCTGTGTCAGAGTGGGCCTTGAGCACAGGCAGTGAAATCCCTGCAAGACAACATTGCCTGGTGATGCACTTAGGGCCTTGACAGTCATGGCTTTGTTTTAACTTGCTTAGCCAGCAGTTTTGTCTATTTGGAGTTCAGGTTTGCAAAGGATAGGGGCTGCTGGTGGGACCTGTAGTCAAAGAAGAAGCAGTGCTCATTGACTTAGGTCCATCATATCTAGCTCTAAAGAGCTCTAAAATTTAGGACCTCACAAGTGCTGTAATGTTGAAGAGAAGCTGATGCAGGTTAACAGTTTGTACGAGTTTTGCTGTTGTAGTTAACAACAGCAAACAAACAAAAAAATTCAGTGGCCATTTTTGTAACCATAGTTAAATTTTTCAAAATTTCATTCAAACATGGGGATCCAGAAAGTTCACAGCTGTATTTTGCTCCCACTGCTCCCTTGCCCAGAGGAGCTCGTTCCGTCTCCTTGAGACAGGGGCATCAGTGCTGCACCGGGCACTCCCATGAGCTGCAAGGTCCTCCAACCTGTCACTTTTGAACAGAGCAGGGCTGTGTTTTTCTCTGATTGTACCAAATTAAACTGGGATTATGGAGCTGAAATTTATATCTATTTCATCATCAAATAACTTAATAAAATCTTCTAGCAGAAAGCAGAAATTGTGGACCACATAACATTAAAATTGATAAATTATTTAGATAGGAGCTGAGAATAAAGTAGCAATTTTTAATTAAATGCCAACTCTGAAAATTATGTCCCCAGTTTTTCTTTGTGGAGTATCTTTCTTCTAAGTCTGTTTATGGCTTCTATTGTTAGAAGTGCCTCAACAGAGTTATCATATGCCACAAATCTTAGAATCATGGCAACTTAAGTGACTGCCATAAAATTTAAAAATAAAAAATACTTCATTTTTTGTTCCAATCATCACTTTTATGACTCAAGTGTTGGAGAGAATGAAGGAAAGAAGATAAAATGGAAGCCACTTCATTTTCCAGAATCAGAGTCAATGGTTGGACTTGATGATCTTACAGGTCTTTTCCACCCTTAACAATTCTATGATTCTAAGGCACGTATTTATTTTAATCAGTATTACTGTAATTTGGATCAAGGTTATCTAAAACCTGTCTCTTGCCATTTGTCTGCATTTTGGTTTTGGAATACAATTTTTTGGGCTGAGACATCCCAGAAATTCTTTTAAGGGAACTCCAGGCTCTAGCTCATGTCTCAAAACTATTCTTTTGTTCCTAACCAGCACTGGCTCCATTTGGGAAGGCAAAGAAAAAGTACTCAGGGGATGAATACTATTCTGCATAACACAGGTATTTTAAAAAGGCAGAGAGGATCACACCAGATCATAGCCTATTACCAGAGTGAGCTTCTTATATAAGATGCACAAGAACCTTCTTCAGATGTAATACAGTTCACCTTCTCAACATCCAGGTAAGAGAAAAATGGTCTCTAACCCAGCTAATAATTCTAGTTCCACTTTTCTAACCTCTCTCTGTCCTACACAGTAACACTCAATCTTTCAGATATCGAATTTCCCATTAAAATCCAGAGATCTCATTCCTGCTGCCTAAGCACCCCTTCCCCCCATTGCCCCTTAGGTATTTGTGTTTAGCAAGCCTTTTACTGCTTCCAAACCTCAATTTAGTAATCTTTAGTTCAGAGGGCACCCAAATGCTTTTAGATGCTCTTCTCACCTGAAATCTATCATGTTTCAATTGTCTTTTCCAGCTACTCCTCTCCCAGACTAATCCAAGCCCCCACATTACTTTTAAGACCAGCACTCATTTTACTGCTACAATGAGAAACAAACCATTAGGAGCAAATCAACTGATTTCATAGAGGGATACTGAAAGTGTCAGTCAGATGGCTGTCACCTGCCTGAATCCACTGGAATGGAGAGGGACCTCCTGGGAACTCAAGTAGGTAGTTCCCTCTCTCCTTCTCCACTCCTCTGGGCAAGATGTGTAAGGCTTGATCTCTGACATTTTTCCTGACCTTTTTCCTGTGATATTGGAGTCATAACTGTTTGTATGAACTTGATGTATTAAATGGAATTTCCAAGTATGCAATATTTATATTTTGGATAAATATATTTGGATAAAAGGATCCAGTAAAGCAATTTTACATATGAACTTTACATTTTGATATTGAAATTGCAGAGGGAATGTAGGGAGGCACCACGCCTAAGGCACACAAAGAAGCAGGCAGTAGGGTACGCACCTGTCTTCCTGACTTTCTGCATGAAATTGGATTTTTAAAAGGGTACTGTAGTCTCTGGTGATCAGAGAACAGTATTTTCATAAGTACCACAATTTTAACAAGCACCTAATGAAGAATTTATCCAATCTCTTGACTATGGAAGTACTTCCAGATTGTATTTCAGAATCCCGTACTGACTCAATTTTTTTTTTTTAATTGGTCTTTGATCCTGGCATTTTTCTGCAAAACCCACTAACACTCCTTCTAACCCTATTTCAGCAGTTCAAAAGTCCACAACTTCGTGGAATACTAGTTTTCTCCAGTGAGTTCTTCAGGATTTAACTAAAAACAAAGTGCCGAAATTTACAGTTATTGCTGAGTTATTGCTGAAACTGAAGCTGAAGAGTGATTCTCAGCTCTGTGTTCAGATGATGACTCTATGCAATTAAAAGCAGTGGTCTCAAAGGAGTAGCAGTGCAAAACTGTTAGAGACAAATCTACAATCAATAAGACCTCTTATTTGAACATTGGCAAAATATCAATTCTTACAGTGCAGTAGATAGGTTACTTTATCACAAGAGTTCCTACGTGCAAAACACACAAATTTTTTTAATGCATGATCTTTGGAATCACAGAGGAAAAATTCGGTAAATATTTTTCTTCCATTAGATAATATCAGGTAGTTCCCCAACTGATGCAGTCATCACATACTGCAAATCACTTATTCCCTGGCAGTTAACATCATTACTCATGTGATTGCTTGGGCAAGCTTTTGGCTGTATACTCCTATTGTTTTAACCATTTTAGCCCTATATGATCCATGGTAACATGCCAAGGAGACAGTAGTATGCTTTTCTGGATTTCAAATGTCCTCCTTTTCTATGCTTAGATCAACCTTTTTGCCTCTCTATGTCCCTAGTAATTAATTCACAGATATAGTGAGCTTTTCCTTTTACTAGAAACATAATTCAAATTACCAGGTGGCAATTTTCCTCTTCCCTCATAGTGAAAAGTTGTTAACAAGCCTAAAAAAATAAGCTGGTTCTACTGGATTTTTAATTGTCTCTGTCCTGATTAATTGTTATTCCTACCACTTGTTTTGACTTCCTGTTCTTGATCCTTATTATGGTGGCTATACAGAGACATTGAACCCCTGCAATTTCCACCAATAATTAAAATATTTAACTGTTTCAGGGAAGAATGAAAACATCCACAAGAAAAAACAATTTTAGGGAGATGAATTTTTTTGATAAATCTGTTACTCCCCTTTCTACCCTAGAAGCTCCCTAGTTCTCAAAAGAAATATGAATATGTAATCAATCACATGAGATACTGAATTAGGTTTTCAGTAATACACATTTTAAAAGGACCCTGAGTATCCATTGTAACAAGGTCAATAAAATATATTTGTAAAAATCAGTCAGTAAATAGGAGACATTTACACATAAAATATAGAAGGTGTATTCAAGGTCAACTATTCAGTTTTAATCTCAGAGTCTATTTTTTACTTGAGATAGGAGCTCTAAAATAAGTGGATGCATGTCAATGCACAAATACTTCAGAGAGGAAATGCTAGCTGATGGTTGCAACAAAATATTAAGACAAGAGTAGCTGAAGATACCTCCCTAAAGCATGTCTTATGGTACATTTGAATCGTTTTCACTGTATGGAGGTACCCTACGTGTACAGTGAGACCTAATTAATATTTGGATGAAAAAAGATAATAGACTACTATTATTAGTGCCCACAAGTCTTCTGTACTGTGACTTATGAGGAACTGTCCAGGTTCCCACAAAGCATTACACGGAAACACAGGGATATGGGCTGATATACCATCTCATCAATGTATACCCAAGTCTTATTTGTAATAACAGTTCTCTTTCAAATTACTGACAATCAAAAAATTTAACTGGGACCAGTATTGTATCTCTGGAGTTCTTGACTTTTTAATATGATGATCAAACCTGGGACAGTTATATTACACATGAAAAACAAGCACTCTTCATACAAATAAACAAACCATATGAACAAACAAGAGGTTAAAGCAATGATAAAAGTCACCTGAGCTGTATTTGTCCTGTTGTACATGAAGGAAGGAAAAACTGTAATTGGTTTCCCATGTTAATAGGAAGCAAAAGTCAGTGTTGCATCCTGCTAAGATACTAAGGAAATAGTATATATAGCTATAAACTTGGTATTGACCTCTTAGTAATAAAGAATCATCACTGATGTCTCTCTCATTTGCCTGTGGTACACCACTGGTGCAGGACCCAGAGAGTGTGGCAAGAGGAATTCAAAGGCAGCTTTAGATTTCCCTGTCTTAATGCATTTCGAAAAGGAGAACAAACAAGATAAGCAAGAAAGCTTCCAAGAAAATAAGTATCATCAGCCAGATGGAAGTTCCGTGTGGGCTGTATTATTTGGCAATCCAGTTTCCAGGGATAAATCCTGCATGTTCAAGGGCAGTTTTCCCTGCTGTTTATCTGTGCCCAGAAAGAAGCTTGTTCTGGGAGGCTGCCTGTTTGAAAGTCCTTTATTTGCAACAAGGTGTAGTTATCTTGCAGCTGATTCCACACATCCAACCCCTATATATGATTATAGAAACCATTGATTCTTCATAGGAGCAGCTGCTTTCCTATTAATTAAGTCAATACTGTAGGCAGCTTATCCATATTCTGAAACGCTGGAATGAGTGGTCAAACTTATAAAGGGCAACTCCTTCCTTGCCATCATATTACCCTGCTTTTTAATTCAATGATGCCGTTTTAACATGGCCAGCACGAATGGTGCTCCAAGTCACAGTGCTGATCATTGCAGACAAGCTGCAGCTTGTTTATGAGTATTTGACATTTTACAGTCAAACAGCATCAGTTTTGCAAAGCAGTGATTAGGCTCTTGAGGGACTTTTGGCAGTGACATCAACAACTGCATTACCTGCAGCTGCTGTAGAAAGTTTGGGAGAACAAAAAAAAGGGAAGGATGGCAAAGGATGCGAAACAACCCCTTCTGAAAGAATTGTTTTTGACTCAAACTCACTTTGTTTGGTGTCAGTTCCAAGAAGCATGAACTGAGATAGAGAAATATGTTGCACACCTGGAAGGCTCAGCAGTGGCAGCAGGATCAATGATACCTTCTAGAGATCTCTGAAGAGCTCCCCTCTTCTCCCCCAGAACTGTGCAAGAGAAGCACGGGAAAGTGAGACACACCCCTCTCCACTCCCCAGTACTTCCATCGTCCCCAATGCCACTGCTGGCTAAACAAGTTAACTGAGATACTCACAATGACAGCAGCTTTTGTTTCACCCTTGGTCTGATCACGTAGACATGCACAAATATGCACTAAATGAGGTTGCTGGAAGCTAAAATTCCCTTTTCAGCTGGTGTAGAGCAGGTGTTAACTGACTTGCACAAGGACACATTCTCGGAGATGTACTTCTTCTCAGGGGCTGATGGCTGCAGGGCAGTATTGGCAGTTTTCTCATCTAAGCCAATCAGCAGATCGGCTCACAAGAATGGTAAGAGCAGACCGACTGGAGTAAATGCTTCTGGAGGCACATGGGGGCTTTATTTGAATAATTTTCACTTGGTGTAATGGTGCTTCCAACAAGTATCCTGGGGAATCTCAGTTCTCCATGATCAAGGAACCTGGTATGACTGAGGGTTGTAACTGAGGAACAAGTCACCATGTGCGGTTAATGTTGCAAGAGGCCGAACCTATCAAGGAGCTTGCCAGCCAGCAAAACACTTCGAAGGGGCAGACACGCAGGTCCCAGGGGTAGTTTAAGAGTATGGAAGAGCAGAGCTGCCAGGACCTGCCTCATCCAAAAATGCAAGAGATCAAGACAGAAATGATGCCTGAACTCTGCCCAGAACAAGGAGGTTTGCATACACATGGGATTCTAATTTCAACACTAACTACCCAAGAATCCTAGTGACAACTGAACTCTGCCAGTAATACCATACATTACCACACTATTTACTGTGGAAATCACATTTTTTGCCTGTCCTGCAGACTAAAATTATCCCTGTTTGACAGCTGGAGAGGAAGCTGAAGTACAGCGATATGAAGTGATTTGTCTAAGGCCACGTTGTGTTTCTTTCACAGACATAAAAACATTAATGCATATTTCTTGGCTCTTAAGCTAGTTCTGGTTCCCATTCTTATTCTTACTTTTAATCAAGTGATCATTTTTCTATGTTTTTACAGATTTGTCCTCCTGACACAACGATAAGTGGGTGAAAGAAATTAAGTAACTCGCTAATCTTCTGTTTTGAGACACCAGCGGAACATACCTGAAATAAAAGCCAAAATCAATTTTTGAAAGCTAAAATGAAGATATAGAAGGAGCGCACTCTTCTGATACAAGTACTTATGTCGACAGTTGTTAGGCAGCTCTGCTAAACTGGTTTCACAAAAGTATTTCATAGTGTACTCACAATGAGAAGTGCTGCTAAACAGTTCATTCTGTGTAAAGCAAAGCACTTAATTCTCAGCTTCAAAGAAATCTCTGCTCAGATTGTTCACACAAGTGTTATTGAAGGCTTGTCATGGCTGATATGTTCAGAAAGTATCAAGCACAAATGATCTGGTGTTACTGAAACCATCCGAATCTTCCCATTAATATATTAATAAAGCAATGTCATTATGTTTAACTTAGGCAACTAATAAAGAGTTATTTGCCATAATTTTTTTTCAAAAGGTCGGAGTCCCTTTAATTAATTGAATATACTTGACTTACTGGGGTTCCTAAAGAAATTTTAAAATAAGGTTTTATAAATCTTAGCAAAGTTTTATAAACTTTTATAAATCAAGCAAACAGGCTTGCTCCATAGGTGCCAAAAAAGACAGTATTAAAATAGCTTTAAAAACTCGTCCGACAATCCCCCCAAACTCATAATTTTCTTGCACTTTTTATATTGTGAAATTGTAATATACAGGTAAATAAAGAAGTATTAAAAATACCTGATGTTTTCTTTTTATCATCTCAGTTTACTTCCACAGTAGAAAAGAAGCTGAAATTATCTAGGAGGCTGTCATCTAGGAAATTGTCTAGAAGAAAGCATAGCTTATGCAAAGAGAGGGGAATATTTAAAAATGGTCTCTTTGAAGTTTCTCAGATGAAATAAATTTTTCAGTGCTGAGATATGCAATCTACTGTAGATTGAAAGGGAAAAATTAAACAGATCGTATGTCACATAGGAGTCCAAAATAATTTAAAGCTTAAAAGAAAGCATCACTGCAGGTTTCTCAATGGGTATTGGTGGCCAAAAGAGCAAATAAGTCATTAAAGAGGAAGAACAGAATAGCAGATACATTATGATAGGAAAAAATCTCATTGTTTGTATTGACACTGCAGCACCAGATGCGTGGTCTTCGTAACTCCATATCAAAAAGGATACCATGGAGCTAATTAGAGGGATTTCAGAAAAAGAAGGTGAACCAAAAAAAGATGAGAATGGAATTAAGGGAATGGAAAAAACTCTCACATGCAGACAAGTTGAAAATACAAGATATGTTTGCTTTAATGTGGAGATAAATAAGAACATGGTAGATTAAAATAATATTATGAGCTTACTTGAAGCTTTCTGTCTGCGGTACTTTTATGGACAAGAAAAAGGCAATGTTCAATTAAATTAAAGAATGGGCATACAAAAGTAATGAGGCTCTACACTGGACACCTAATATAACCTTTGTATTCCTCCAGTATGAGGAAAATTATGAAGATTGACAAGTTTCTCCAAATAACAAATAGCCAGAGTTGTAACTATGGTCAAACCTCTCTCAAAGGTGTTTTTTAGTATTCACAAAATCGCCTTTAGATCAGGAAAAAATCTAAAGCAGGTGTCGGGTGAAAATAGAAGACACAATGTTTCCCTCGTATGCTGGCTGCAGAGGTCTTATATAGTCATCTGAAACACTTTGTACTAACTGCTGGCAGATAAAAGGAATCCTGTGCCTGATTCAGCTGCCAAGTTCTTGGTTTGTTCTGGGACACATTAAAATATTAAGTTATTGACCTTACCTTTTGGAAATGTATTAATTGCCTTAACTGCACTTACAAACAATCAGCATGATACAAAATACTAAAGTAGCATGTGCCTGATGATGAATTTCAGTTGATGAACGCTAATTTTGAAGGCTGGAATGCATCCTTAAGTCTGTTTGTGATGGCCTGCACTATGAGCTGCAGAGCCTCCTCCCAGGACACCCGTGAAGGCTGTGTCTGCCCGGAAGCCTCGGGGCTGGAATCTCAGCTCGTCTGACGTGATGAGTCTCCCTGCAGCCTCCTGCAGTGATCGCCTCTGCTCTGGCCTCCTGCAGGTGCCGTAGTACAGCAGGGCAAAGAATTACGGGAAGCTCTCCCAGCACACAAGGACTTGTTGTGCTGAAGGTATCTTCAAGTTTGAAACAGGAGAGGCCTCTGTAAAACCGTGTCAAAGGGAAGTGTCGTCTGGCTGTAGCTCCTTCAATTTTTGAGGTATATTTACTCTTTTTCCACAGGGAGGTTGTTTTATATTTGGGACAGAGCAGGGTGCTGGGACAGTCTTCCTTTAGTGAGGAGCTCCTTTACTGAGGAGTGGGCTAGGTGAGGGTAAAAAAGAAGTAGATTGAAACCGTTTGTGTGTCAGATGTCTCCAATTAAAACACATCAGAATACAAATTGCTCAGTTTATATTAGTATTTCAAAACAAAGCAGTTATAGAGGAATGAATACACTTCATCAAGATATTATTATTCCTAATGCAGCATTTAAATGGTGAGCAATCACCCAGTAACTGCTTTTGTTCTGGTACAATGACAGTCTGTGGTTTATCTGCTGCAAGCTTTTCAAGTTAAACCCTGGACCTTATGCTAGGGTTAATTTTAACTAGCTCAAGACTGCAAACTTTTAACAGCTTTGTTTACAGTAGTATTTGAAAAGGTGTTAATAAACAGTGCATGTTAAATTGAAGCTTTCTCTCGCAGAGTGTCAGTGGAGTAAGCATAGCCACAGGGTACATAAGGATAACAGCTGCCAAGTGAACGGAAAGATTTTTAACGATGGGGTACCCTTTTCTCCCAGTTCCCAGCCTGGCAAGATGGATATGATATTGCTGCCAGCAAATGCCACTGCCTGAAACTCCTGCATGCCAGAAAGCTGACTATTTGCAACACTTGGTTTCCACACAGCATGTGCACAAGGAGGCCAGATTTCCAAACAGCAGAGTTTGCCTTACAGGTGGGGCCACATCACTCAGACTTCCAGGGAGTTACACAATATCATTATCAGCCTCCTACCTTCCTGCTAGAACACGGTCACCAGACTCCCTAGGGATGATGGTTTGGCTTTTTTTAAATTGTGGCCTCAATTTTGCATCATACACTCTTGGACATCTAGCGCTTGGGTTAACTTTAACATATGGTAGACATTGCACATTCCTTAGTAAATTGTCTGCTAGTGTGAAGCCAGGAGGAATGCCCCAGGAGAAGACTGTGCCTTTGCTATGTGAATGTATGCAAAGCAATTGGAGTGAAAGGATTTCTTCCCTGGGGAAATCTGTCACAGAAAAGAACTTTGACACCTACAGGAGACCGCCAAAGTGAATGACCGTGGGACACTCCCACTGTGCCTTCCAGAACTCTGGGGCATGTGGACAGCATGTGGGATGCAGCCGTTGCTCATTCCTGTGGCATATTTTCCTCCTGGCATGTTCACACAGGTGGCATTGCAGTGTGCAGTTTTCTTTGGAAGGGTGTGACTCTACTTGTTTACGTTTAATTAGTGTATTCCTCACTCATCATCAGTTGGAAAAGGGAGTGGGCCCCCTGCACCTTGCCCTGCTGGCCCACCTGCCATTAGTGCAGGAGGCAGGAAGGCAGCAGCTGTGGGAGCCCAGGGGTAGGCAGGAGGACAGGGCAGCGTGGGCTGTCCCGCACCAAAGCTGGCCTCTCCACCAGGGCCACCCTGCTCTGGGCATACTTGTAGCAGTGACAGGTAGAAGCCAATCCAGACATCATTTCTGTCCCTCCCAGCTGTCTGATAAGCCGCAGCCTGCTCTCCCCCAGGTTATGGCATCAGAAGACAAAGAATTCACAAGGAGCATTAAACGGATTTTTCTCTGAGTAAGTCCCAGTCCAGGACCCTGAAGCATAATGGAGTGGCAAGTCAATTATTTTTTCCTGCAACCGCTAATCTTCCTGCCTGTCTTTTAGCTGATTCTCAGCAAGGGTGATTTGTAGGTGTTTATTGATGAAATTTGAAGTTATTTAAAATGACTGTTTAAATGTAGTATGACTTTCAGAACTAAGTTATTCATATATTACTAATTTTCTAAGCACTTAATACTTTTTAAGGACTCTTAAAATTTATTAGCACACTTCAGATATTATAGTTTATGCAGAAATGCCAATTAACCCACACGATGTGCAGTCAAGATAGACGAGGATTAAGTCCCTACAGCCATTGAAATAGCAGAGCTGCAATGACCTGAAAATTGTATCCTTAGATCCTTTGCCTGTAATTAGCATAAATTCACCAGTGAAATGCCTTTCCTCTATTTATTAATCCCTTATCTACAGTCCTGGATCTCTGTTGTTCAAGCTATTAGAATATATAGCTTATGTTTTCTTGATTCTTTCAGATCTGACTTCAGACTTGCAAGGGTTGCCTTCAGAAGGTAAGGGTTGCCTCACCAGGCTTGATAAGCTGGGAGCTTGGGAACGGGATACAACCATCCTGGATACGTGCAATAAATTTCCAGTTACGCACAGAATGCCAAAGCATGTAACCAAAAGCTCACCAGTTCCTATTCCTTGTGCATTTGTCTTTCTTGCACATTTCTGAATATGCATTATGTCTCATCTTTACTCAGTGTCAGCCCCTCCACATCAAATTTTGTTTGTTGCTGCCTGCTAGCCCACAGGTACAAGATGCAGCGTAGGACTATGGAGAATGTGCTTTTGTGCCTGGAGCAGAAGCTGAGAATGCAGGACTCGTGGCCTTGTCTGCAGTCACAGAGGAATGGGTCAGGATATGATGACCAAAATATTTGAATAGGGAGCAGAAGTCGTTGCTTCAGTGCTGTCCCCCTTGTTTCTAGAGGCACATGGTGGAAGTAAGATCCTACTGTTCTGGCTTCAGTTGCTGTGGATTGCATACATTTTCACAGGTATTTTGCTTCTGGTTTGCATTTCAGAGCTACACAGCTGTCACTGGAACCAGGCAAATGAGGAGAGCTGTAGATACATGTGGTTAGCTGGCTAGGAGAATATTTGAAACTGATGTGGCTATCAGTCACACAACTCAGAAAAAAAGGGACGACTATCAGAAATTCTGAGAGATTTCAGCTGTGGTGAATGCTGTGAGGTAATGCAGAATTCAGGTTGGCAAAGAAGTTCATTACAGTATTCTTTTTTCCCTGTGAAATTACTTAAGACTTAGCCTCAAAATAAAGAGGAAGGCAAACCCTTGTTTTTCCTTGAAGACAAAAATCTGTATACTGTTTCTGCTATTTTGAAAGTCTAAAAGTTAAGAGAGGCTTCACTGAGACAAGAAGATCTTCAAAAGAAATAGGATGCTTATGCTGCTTAGAGTTACAGAAGACTAAGCTGTGTTTTGGTTCTGAAATCTTGTCCCACCAGCTGAGATATTTATAACATTACACTCCTTTGTGCACATCCTTGCACGTGGTTCATTTGTTAAGAAGGAAGGGTCTTAAAATTGGTAAAATGTTCCTTTAGGAAGCTCTGACCTCAACGAGAACTAGAAACTTACAGCTAAATGAAATGATGGAGAAGGCAAGAATCAGTGTGTTGGGAAATCAGGCCACAAGTCATGGCGACAAAAGAATCTCTTAGAGTCACCATCCCACAATCCTATAGTAGGTCTATGGAAGGAAATACATCTGGTGACTTAATATGCAAAATTGATAGGATTAGATCAGTGTTGAGAAGCAGCTGATTAGAGTCATCTGTTTAAGATGGAATGATATTAAAAGTAGAAGGTCATAGGATTTAAGGATTTGGAACATTAGGCTTAGAAAAATAGCAAATTCAGAAGTCAACGCTGCCAGACAGATGTCCTTGGCACAGTATCAGTTACTGCACCAGGGGAAGAATAGTGACATTTGATTGGCACAGGTACAGAGTTTGAGCTACATACAGAGATGTGTTTGTCCTACTTGCAAAACCACCAAGGTATCTTCAAATTATGCATTCTTTTTTTTAAGGCCTTTAATGGCTAGCCTGGGAAGGCAAAGATTGTTAAAGAATCTTTTCCTCAATGTCCATCCTCATAGGTGTCAACAGCAGCAGACAAGATGAGAAGAAACCAGAACTTGCTACTAACAGATTGCTGGAAAATGCCATGGTACTCTCCTGAAATGTGTTAGCATTTCTGTAGTGACTGGGGAACAATTAACTGCTGGTGGAAGGTGGATCACCTACTAGTTACA
Organism: Atrichornis clamosus; assembly: GCA_013400975.1. Lineage (NCBI taxonomy): Eukaryota > Metazoa > Chordata > Aves > Passeriformes > Menuridae > Atrichornis > Atrichornis clamosus. The sequence goes on along the minus strand of WBMZ01002486.1, from coordinate 257,214 downwards.
GTACTTCCATAGAGGTAACACAAACATACTGTCAGTTGTGTCTATGTAGTCCCAGTTTCTATTAACATAGGAGTAGCCCTGTCATGATATTGTGTCTCTAACCCACTATTATGACATGGCCAACCCAAAAAGGGGCACTCAGTGGTTGCTCTACTAGCAAATCTCATCCACAAGCCATGGCACAATAAGGTGTTTTTCTGTTGTTTTTAGTTACTAGATTGGGAAATAGCGTTTGAAGTGTCCCTTAAGGTAAGTCCTGTGCTGTGGACAATCCACCGATCTCTACTCCTGCCAGACAGACCATAAATCATCCTTAAATAATTCATTGTCAGGTGTAGTTCTCTTCATATCTGCTTCACCTGATTCCTGAGTCAATCGGAGTTACCATCAGAGCTCAGGCTTCTACTAATGCTGCTTCCTGCTCCTCTGAAGTCAGTGGCAACAAAATTCTGCTGCTGGGAGCCTTTCTGATGGAATTCTCAGTCACTCTTTTTCTCTGATACCTCAGCTTTTTGCAGAATTAACAGCAAATGCTGAGGTAGACAAAAAATGAAATATGAGGTTTTAAAAAACACAAATCCATTTATCTCCTTGGCAATGTGCATTCCTCATGGCTGGTACCTTTTTCCATCCTAAAATTGAAAATCTGGTAGTGCTGTTTCACATCCAATTGGTATTGGTAAAATCCTTGCTCATATTTGCCCTGTTTATGGGATGACTAAACATGCTGAGAATGTTGTGGTAAACACCACGACAACTATCTTCAATATTTGTGGGTGAGTGATTTTGAAAGCATATTTTAGCACCCTCTTAATTCCTGTTTGAAACAGCCTCTGCCTCTATACTCTTACTGGTTTCTTTTGGTTCCTAGGATGATTTAATAATCAAATCAGCATGAAATCAAACAGAACATCATAATTCTGTGAGCACACTAATAAACACAGTAACTATCTCAAATAATACTACAGTAAAAAGAGATATATTTTCATGGCTTAAACTTAATGAATGTTGAGTTTGAATAACCAGTGAGTGGGAAAATGACCACACACAGAGGCAAGAGCAGAAGAGAGGCAGGCAAAGGAGAAAGAACAAATGGCTTAGAAGGGAGTAAAAAGTCTGCAGAAGTAAAGCATTAAGGAATTGTTGATGCAGAAAGTCAAGGAAATAAACAGCAATTACAGATTTAAATACCTAATTAACATTATCTTGTTACAAAAGAACACCTACAAAGCACTGAGTGCTGGTCTTTTTGCAATTACTGATTGGTAGAATAAAAATAAAAGGAGAAAATTGCCACTGCCATGTGCGGTTAAAGGAGTGGACAAATTGACACGAAGTGCTCCCTCACATGGTGACTTTCCACACTGTTATTTACTCAGCCCATCCTTGCAGGTGCTTGTTCTTTGTTTCGTGCTCAGTGTTATGATTCTTAATTCCTCCTCAGTTTGTTCTATATCATGTAATAGGTTTGGCAAAACACAATTCAACACAATAGACTAAATTTAACAAAGGCAAAGAAGTAAAGAATTTTCCTATTTTACCTATGTTTTCTTGAATTTTAAAAGTCATTAAAACTTAAGTGTATAGATGCTGACAATATATTCGTATTTATGAAGTGAGATGTTTCTACATTTTATAATACTACAGAGCCTGGGTCAATATAGTATAGAGTATAAGTCTTACAAAATATGTGTTGAAGGTCTAATCCCAAAACCTTGTTTGGATCCTCTGCTTTCAGACAGACTTATTGAATATTATTTTAGTGAAATAAATACATTAAACATGCTGTTATGGCACAAGGAAAATCTTGCATACATACTGGAACAAGTAGAGGATTATAGCAATTGTATTGTGACTCTGCCTGCTGACTGACTTCAAACAGGATGTAAACACTTATGTAGCAGGAAGGCACAGTATATGACCCAAAATAACATGCCAGAGAGTTCTGATTTTACTTTTCATTGAAAACTCAAGGTAGAAACTGCACAACATTTTCATAAAAATGGTAAAGCTGTGCCTGTTTGTGTCATCCAACAGCCTTCCATTCCAAGCTGTCCTCCAAAGGACTTGAAAAATATAACACAGCATTAATGTGTTTTTAAAAAGTGGCATTTATTTAAAGACAGGCAAATTGGTGGGGGGTATATTTTGGAATTCAGTGCAGCTCTGTGTGTCTGACTCTGCTTAACCACAGCTCATGTGAAGAGTTTTTGTGTGTTTGAAATAATGAAGCTACAGTACGCTGCCTGCCTTACCCTATCATTTCCTGAAAAAGCTTGCTCTGGTGCAGGAAAATCTTGTTGCATAAGTGAGGCAGCAGGGTAGAACTCATCCCAGTTCTGTTCCCCATTTGTAAGGGCCACAGCTTTTCTGCCCTGAACCACAGCCATGAGACTTCATGAGCAGTATAAACTGAGCTCCAAAGAAGACTGAAGCACCTGAACTTGTTGTGGCAAGACTGGAGAGCACTGACCTCATTGAAGAGATGTGGGTTCAGCTGTAATAATGTCAGAGTGTTTCTCTTCCCAAATGCAGAACAAAAGTTGTACTTGGTGATCAAATCCACTGGAAGGTGCAACAGGATAAAGAAAGATAGTATTTTCCTTACTTTAAACTGTGTCCCTTTAACTCTCTTTACTACTCCACCCCCCCTCCGCAGCATTTTGGGCCCAAGCCAGCTGCATCTTCATCCTCTGCTGATATCCTTGATATCCTAAGTGCACAGTTGGAAATGAGTGCATTGTGGTTTGTATTATTTAATTTGTTTCTGTGATGAGTTCTTATTTCTAGAAGCAGCATTTTCTTCCTGAGGCTTAATTACTTAGGGTGTTAGTAAATTAAAGCCTCTTTTATTGATAAACAATAGCAAATAATGACAGTGATGAGAATGTTAGTTAAAAGATTATGATTAAAATTGTTATACCATTTTTTATCCCTATGGAGTACCCTTTCCAAGGAAAAGTCATTGTATTGTCTGAAACTTTGGTGAGAATTTTTTTTTTTTAAGGAAAGTCTGCCGATGTTAATTGATCTTATTCAGCTGCCTTCATTTGCTCAATTCAGACTACTCCAATTTAATTTAGCTGTCTTGGTATGGACCTTACCCACCAGGGAAGCACCTGAGATTTTGCAGCTATATTCATTCTGATCTTTTATGAAGTGGGTTAGCTAACAAAAACTAGTTTCCAATGTACAATTTATGTTTGCAAAGTTCCCAAATTACAGCCTGGTCCCCTTCATTGCGCAGAAGGAAAGGCTTCCTCAGCACTGCAACAAAAGCCAGAGTCAAAGGAGGCAGCACTAGCATGAGCAGTGTTTTCAGCAGTGCTGATAAGCATGTAGTGTGATACCTGAATTTTGTTAGTCTGGAATGAAGATCGCCAGCTTCAACAATATCTACCATTAACTGGGAAATGAATGAAACAGTACAACGGTTCTGCATCTGGTGAAAGAGTGCCCTCCACCAATATTCTATTTCCAGAAAGTTATTCATTTATGTACCTGATTTGTTCAGATCAGTTTTAGAGAACTTCATTAGATGGCACATCTAATCAGTTAAAATAGCCTTCTCCTATCTTTTTCTTTCCAATTTGCATGAAGTTTAAATGTACACTAGTTAAAGCAAAATAGCAACAACTTGATGACAGAGAGAAAATAATAAGCTCAACCACCTGCTTTTTCTATCAGTCTAATAATTTTCCTTTGAAGTCAGAGACAAAACTGCCACTGACTTCAGAAATGGATTGCAAGGCCTTCAACAACAGTGTCAAAAGCCTTCAGCAAGACTTTCAACACTGTCTCTCACAATACCCTCATAGGCAAACTCAGGAAGTGTGGGCTGGATGAGAGGACAGTGAGGAGGATTGAAAACTGGCTGAATGGCAGATCCCAAAGGGTCTAGTTGGTGGTCTAGTTGGTGGTGGTCCCCAAATGCTCAATACTGGGACCACCTTAACTTATTCATCAGTGACTTGGGTGAAGGAGCAGATGGCTCCTCAGCAAGTTCACTGACAGCACAAAGCTGGGAGGAGCAGCCAATGCCTCAGAGGGCTGTGCAGCCCTTCCGAGGGACCTCGACAGGTGGGAGAGATGGGCAGGCAAGAACTGAAATGCAACCAAGGCAAATGCAGGATCTCTTAATCCTGTATCTGAGGAGAATTAGCCCATACACCAATACAGGCTGGGAGCCAACCTGCTGAAAAGCAGCTGTGTGGAGAAGGACCTGGGGGTTCTGGAGGACAACAAGCTGTCCATGAGCCAGCAGTGTGTCTTTGTAGCCAAGAAAGCAAATGGTATCCTGGACTACATTGGGAAACACGCAGAAACTGATGCACAGGAAGTTCCACTTGAACACGAGGAAGAACGTCTTTACTCTGGGGGTGACCACACATCAGAACATATTGCCAAGAAAGGTTGCAGAGTCTCCCTCACTGAAGATATTCAAGAACTCTCTGAGTGCAATCCTGTGCTCTAGGATGACCCTGCTTGAGCAGGGGGGTTGGACCACATGACCCACTGTGGTTCCTTCCAACCTGACCCATTCTGTGACTCAGTGACTGTACACAAGTGATATAAAACCACTAATACCTAGTGGGGTTTTTTGTTATCTCAACAGTACGTGGTTTTAGGAACTCTGGCTTCTAGGTCAAAAGAAATAAAGACGTTATAGCTTTGTAATCTTTTCTACAAAAAATTACCTCAACTCTGCATACATATGTTATGCTAAAAATAAGCTTCTAATAACCACTTTTAATCCTGTTTGATAAAATGTTGGTATAGTTAGATGATGGTATGCAGATTATAAACTTAGAGCTGCATGTCTTTCCAAGTACTTCTTGTTGGGTTCACTAAGCTGAATTAGAATTTTTGCAGCCTTCCATGCCATTCCATGAGGATGTCTGTCCATCTGTGTGTGATGCAGCCACTTTAGCAACAGCCTCATTTCACAGAGCAGGAGGAGCCTTGATCACACCAGGATTTACCCCTACACATGAGAAAAGTAAGCAGTTGAGTCAAAATTTTCAGAATCTCTTTCTTTCTCTTGGTGTAAAACACAATGGGGAAAATCCCACAAAATTATCACCAAGCAATGAAGCCAATTTTACCTTTTCAAGACTAAGTATTATATCAGAAAATATAGTCTTTCTTACAAATAAGAAAAGTTTTAGTAACAAGGGTCCAGGAAAAATCATTCCTCTTGGTTGATCTTCTCTGGATCTATTTTGTAAATTCATGTTTCAAGCATATAAAAAGACAGAATTGCACATATATTTTTGATAAATTAATTCTTAATGAAGTTGTCATTAGCGATTTCTTTGGAGTACTGTGAAATTTAAAATCCTTGAAAATACTTCTCCAAGCTTGCTCTGTCCTTCCGGTAAATATCCTGCAAACATCATTATGGTGCTATTCCTTGAGCCTTTGGAAATAGCAGTGTTGAGATATTGTGCAGCATCAGCAAGAGTATACCATCTTATTTGCTGTGAATTTCTGTAGTCTGGTATCACACTGGCAATCCAACTGTTCTGGCTGAGGACCTTTTGTACTCATTTTGTTCCTCAGTATTCAGTTTATACATTAAACAGTGAGGTAGTAGCTACTGCATGGATTTTTTAGACACGTCCAACATTAATTATACTGATTACATTAAATTCTGTGCCAATTCTCTGCCTTACAGCAAACAAAACAACAATAAGGGCAACTCTGATGCTCTGCATATCACATCTGTCATGGGCAGTGCATACAGGGGCGATAGTTGAGGTTATTCCCTCTTTTACTAGCACATCTCAAGATAAATTCACTTGGATTCCTCTAGATGTTTATTTACAGATGAGAAGTTTTACTGGTCTATTGCACAAAGCAACATACTCATTCTTACTCATACTTACGTATCATATATTATGTTACCTGTTCAAGCTTCCTGTTTCTGTACACAGCAAGACTATGTGAGGGTGAACAAACCCCCTCATCTCCTCTCCTGGATGCTTGAACTGACATTTATAAATCTTTACACTTTTTATCAAAAAGGCAGTTGCTAAAATCTAAGCTACTTTTTATCCCCCACAAAAGGCACTGTGGATGAGAATAAATTGAGGGAATGATAAATCCCAGATTTTGCTGCTGTGTCCATATTACTGTGCCTGGACACAAAGCAGCTATTAGCCTGGGCTGAGCCTTGCAGGGTGGATGGCAGCTTCGGGTGTCAAGAGGGAGACAAAGGCTCTGAAGAATATAAATGTGCTGCAACCACTAATCTGAAGAGTGTTACCCACAGGAAAAGGTAAACTGATGACACTGGTCAAAGACAAAATACGACATTTAAATCAAGGTGTATATATAATGTTTTGTATAATAATATAATACTTATACACATGATCTGGCAGACAAAGTATGTTGGGACTTTTTGTTTTCATGGGAGGAATAAAAAAATTCCTTTTTTCATAGCTGGGATGAAGGCACTCTCATTTTTCTGTTGATTAGTTATCCAGCATGAACTTGTGAAAGAGAGGACACATTCTGGGGTTGAAACAAAACTGGGAAAACTAGAAGAGTTGGTCTCTGGTTTTGCCTCTCCACATGTCCAGAGGAAACACAAATAGAGTATTATATTTCCAACTCAGAAAATGCTTAAAGCCATACCTAACTAATTTACCGTGTCAGTGCCCATAACAGCTGTGCTCTATAACACAGGGAAGAGACAAGATGGTCAGCTTCCATTTGTGGAGTTAGGATTGTATTTACAGGACACAGTAAATTGTTACATTCACTACAGAGCACAAACAGTGGTAGTTACCCCAGCAGGGAGTGTGGCCCATTGAGCTATCAGTTCAGCTTTCAGGTACTTCTTCCACTTAACTGATTTAAGTGCAATACTGTGTGACCTATAATCTTGAGAGCCTTGATGCTGTCAGTATAGCTAAGGGAATCTTTAATTACCATCTAGAGCTTTAAAGATAAACCTGTATCATAAAATTATGGTGTGTCTGATTCTACCCACTCCTTTGATTTATATTTTACTTCCAAGTCACATAAAAAATAAAATAACCTTATTCTTGCAATGTCATTATGAAATAAAAAATGGATGCATTGGATTGGAAATGTCAGAATATACAGTTGATTATTTAGGGAAATGAAAGTGCTAATTTGATAAATTCAGCATAAATTTAGCAATAGTTCAGTCAGCCCAAATGTATGTTTTGGGTGAAAATAAAATTCTGCACAGCTGTGACATAAGTAGAGTGAACTTTATAAGGAAGATTTTTTTAAACTGTGATAAGAAAGTACAAATTTATTGTCCTCTAGCTCCTAGGCAAATAGTAATTTACATCTAGGTGGAGTATTAAAACTAAATACAAAATAGCATTGACTTCATTCCGATATGAAAACAAAGTGTTACCAGGTAACTAGCAGATGACATTGTGACAATTATGTTAAATGAGTGTTGAAGAAAAAACAGATGACCACGTGAATGTTCTTCTGGGCAGAATATAATTACCTTGGAATCTGTCTGAAGATGGCTGTTAAATAAGAACATTTAGTTCTGACAGTAATTTCTAGAGTTTTCAGGACTGTGGTTTGACAAGTCAGTAAATGACTCCCAGGCTGCCAGGATTGGAACACAGTTTGCAGCCACGAGATGAGAGGTACTGATCTCGCAGAAGCTCACACTAACAATGCAAATTCCCTGTAAATGATATGACAGGTCAGCACTGTAGTAGCTGACTTTTTAAGCTAGATTAGTGCTCTCATTGCATGGAGAGTCAGGTATTGTCTGTCCCCTGATAGCTGACACAAAGCTGGCAGAGACTCCAGATTGCATGTTCATTGTTGAGTCTGGCACACCAATGTGGTTGGTCAGGGCTCAGATTTCACTGAGCATGGAAACAAGTCCTGGTTACTAATAGTCTGCAGTCCCCCAGAGCACGTCTGGAGGCTGGGGAGACAAGATACATACAGTATAGAGTAAATTTTGATGTCATGCAGGCTTGAAAAGTCCATTTACGAAGTAATTCTAATGTGACTCTATAGCCCAAATCTGGCCACATGAATAGGCATGAAGCAGATGTTTCTGAAGGACCAGTTGAAGTGTGGCGCAGTGTATCTATTCTAAGGTAAAACCAGCACTTTTCTGACCTGTCTTTGCTTAGAGTTGTGCAAACCTCATTACAAGGTTTTTTTCAGGATAATTTATTTAAAATTGGTATGGAAGGCTGACTACTCTTACTGTAGTTTGAGTAGGGTCTAGTTCAGTTTAGAATATACTCGGGTAGTTAAGCAACATTGCAATCAAGTGAACTATGATGGTGTCATAATTAGGATGTACTTTTTGGCATGCTTTCTTTAAAAATCTAGAGCAGGAGGCCAAATCAAAGTGAAAAACGAAGACAAATGATGCATGGAGACATACAGTGACTCAGGCAATTCATGCTTCCTCCTCTCCGTCTGAACAGTCCTATAGAGCAGTTCTGCTTCAAGGCCTTGACTTTAATTGGAGCCCAGCACATAGCACAAACCACCCCAAAGCTTGTAAACCTTTATTTCAGCTAGAGCTACTTGTCCATGTACCTTTTCACAGCAGCCAAACTAATTACCATTGCATGTCTTTCCAGATGACAAAACTTGCTTGTCTGCCAAGATAAAATATTTGGAAGGCTGTGGAGTGATGTAACTTGGGGACACCTACCGTATTGATGCATTTTAAACTCTATTACACAGAGCTGTGCTAGTGATTTGAATTCAGGGCACATTGTTTGGTAATTGGGTGAAGCCAGACTGGTCTCTTCAGACAAATGCAACCCCACACACGAGTCAGGACTGATGTGACTGGCCCAGCACAGCTTTTGTAATGAAGACTGCTGCTCTGTTAGTATCATGCTTCAGTGAATTATTAGAAAAGCTGGCAAAACTAGTAGCACAAGAAGTTAGAAGGGAGCACAAGAATTGCTGGGACCAGCATGTAGAAGACATGTTAGAAGAACAGCAGCACATGGCCATGACTTACATGGCCACTTCTCCTGTGCCCATGGTCCTTCTCCTTCCCACAGCTCCACAGAGCAGTCACACAAACCCCAGCAAGTTCTTGGCAGTTCTTGGCCCTTCTGCTCCGCACATCATCAGCTGTCTAAAGATACTAACGTATGGAAACTGGGCTGGCACCAATGCTTTTATAAGGTGCAGCCATAACCATCTCTTCTGCTTAGGAACAACCCAGTTCAGATTTGGATAACAAGAAGTCTCAGTGGACTGTGTTATTGGCACCTGTACTACCCAGTTCATTAAAGGGACTGATTCAGAGTCTTATCACAGTTCCTTGTGTGCATGCCTGGTGCTACTCAAGAATTACAGCAGACAAAATGAGATAAAAAATATTGGCTGATTCCTTTCAATTCTTCAGCAATGCTTTAAAATCAAGAGGTTTTTCTGCAGCTTTTCCTGTTTTGGTGGACAAACTCCTCCAGGTGGCCAGCAATACAGCTCAAGGTTCTGAACTAGCAATGTGCAAACTGTCAGTCTTCTCTTTTTCTTTTTGGAGTAGTAACATAAGTTCAGTAACTTTTGGGGAATCTGTGTATCAGTTTTTGTTTAGTTATCACCAAATCTTGTTAGTAATTACAGAGTGCCAAGACTGGGTTTTTGAGGAACCATACTGACTTTCAACCCTTCAAGTTTTTTTAGGCCGGCCAAGTTAGCACTATCTTGGAAAAAAGTTCATTTAAGGTATGAGACCACATATGAAACTACAGTTTTTAAAGTTCTATTGGGCTCTGTTTTCTGATATAACAACTTTAGGGGCCAGAAGAAAAACCACCATGGTAATATCTCCCTTCTCCTCATTCAATAGTTGTATCTTGGCTACATCTACAGTTTGAACTCAATTAAAAGCTTTTAATTGGTCATCTTTCCAAACATTTCAGAACTGTCATTCATTTTCAGATATGCCTAGAGATCTGTCATCCTAACACAATTTTGGTCTGACACAAAAGTCAATTACACTAATTGTTCAGCAGTAATTAACCTCTTATGTAGCGTCAGATTTTCATTGCTAGGTACATTTTGCAAAGATCTGTTCCTTTCCTGTATCCGTGCATAACCAAAGCCAACACCAGCACCTGTGAGTCTCAGTACTAACTGGGAAAGAAATACTTTATTGGAATGAAAACAGACATAAATATTGAATTTATTTCTAAACTGCTTGGAATATTGAAATAGGCTGCAAAAAGACAGGTCATCTTCAGTTGCAGGATAATGATACTGATTTTCTGATTAAAAATAACTTTTCCTTAAACACAATTATTAATGAAGTAAATGGTTATCTGTGTATTGTCAGATATTAAAATGATATCTAAAGAGCTTTTAATCAGATTTCAAAGTTGCTGCTTCTGAGGTCATTCTGAGGACATGCACTCATATCTCCACTTAAAACTGACTTAGGGAAATCCATTCAAAAAATGGAGTGATCTGGATGATTTGAGAGGCATATGTGTATGTGCAGGATCCAGCTCAGGTGTTTGTGAGGCAGTGCTGAAAGATAAGCTCCCATGGGAAATTCTAGAGGAGTTCTAGGTCAGTTGGAAGAGGGGTGAAATCTGGCTGTGAGAACAATGCAGAGAAGTTGGAAGGAAAAAGTGTAGCTGTTTTTTTGGTACTGGATAAAAGTAGACTTGATGATTGGAGCAAAGAAATGTTTCCTTATGCTCAGAAAATCTTACTTGTAAGTGAAGAAGGCCGCATTAGAGGTGTGTAACTTGTGGTCTGCTTTCCCTCTGAACTGAAATTACAGCAAAGCCCTGGATTTTGACAGATGGCTCATGTCAGAGAAGAATCCTGAGATGCAGTGAAGGAAGAGATGGGGGCAGGCAGATCTGGCAGTGGTGCTAGAACTCAAACTTTTTTTCAGATGATATGAAGGACTAGATGTCCATGCTCTCTCCCTGAGAAGCAACCACAAGAACTGAATCAGAATAATAATACAGACACTTAGGAAATTGTCTCAGCAATAAAACAGAAACATTCACTGGCAGGTTTACCTGCATGGCTCCTCAGACATCCTGCCAAAGCATTTCCTGAAACTTCCCTGAAATGTCCTACATGGAAATTATCTCCATATACAGAGGTTGTTTGCTTTCTTTAAATTGATGTGGCATTTTCCAGAGCATTATGTTTGACTTATGAGTTTATTCAGCACAGAAATGTCAGTGCAGACATGAAGACCTGTGCAATTAATTTTTCGGGAAGGGCAGATAGAGCAAGTTAGCAGAAAACATAAAAGCAGGATGATAAAACTCTGAAGTATGCCATGTGCAGAACTCTGTGTCTCAGTATTCAACAACCTGCTGGAAAGTATGATGATACAGGGAAGAAAATGGAAGCCCTCTAAAATAAACTGAGGCAGGGCAGACAAAATAGCGATGTTACAGGAGTGGTACACCTACTACTTGAAGTAATTTTGTGTGTGCCTGGACCACTATGTTTATAGTGGCTATAGTCCTGTGGCTATAGCTATAGTAAAGCCTGCTAGACACCATTGCTGTAAAGTATAGTGGAGTCAATTTTAGGTTTTTTCTCGCAGTTTATCTCTAGCAAGACACGGCAGTGAGATAAGGAATCGAAAGTAAAAACCCATCTAAAACCTAAAAGGCTTTCTTTAGCCAGCAATGCAAAGTCACACTCCTAACCTCAATTTTGTTGCTGAAAAGTCGCGTGCTTTCCGACGCTTTTCCTTGCCTCATTGACGCTTGTTTCCTGTACCGGCATTCAGGGTGAAGTCACCGAATGTTTGAGACTCCTTCCACCCAGGATAGTCCCGCTCCCGGTTAAACACCTCAGCCGAGGGGACCGGGAGCAGCGCTCCGGGCAGGGGTCACTCGCGGGGTCCAGGCTGAGGCAGCCGACCCTGGTCCGCGTGGCTGTGCAGAGTTCACAAAGGGCTCTTCACTGCTGCCACCTGCCTATTCCAATTGGGTGACACCCCTTCCAGGCTCCCCGGGAGCCCGGTCGTGCGGCGAAGGGCGGGAGGGCCGCGGGGGCCGGGCGGGTGACACGGCGCGGAGCCGCCAGGCCGGTGGGGCCCCGGGCCGGCGCCCGGCGGGTGCAGCGCTGCTGGCGGCAGCCTCGGCAGCGGTGAGTGACCCTGGGACGGGGTCCCCGCTCGCTCGGGCCGCGTCACTTCGCTTTCGGGCTTCGGTACGGTCTTTTGGCAGGAGAAAGGGGCGGGGGAAGGCGGCTCCGGACCGCCCGGCGGGGCAGTCGAGGAGCGGCGGGCGCGGGCGGGAGCCAATGGGGGCCGGCGCGGCCGTGTGACAGGCGGGGCGGCCGCTGCCCCCGCCGGGCGGGGAACCTGCACGGCGGCGCTTGGCAGCATCATCCGTGGTTGCGGGGCTGACACACGCCTCCATCCTCCTCCCTCACAGCAGCCGCTCACACGCGCCTCGCCGCGGGCGGAGCGGAGCGGGGGGCGCCGCGGCAGACAAAGCAAAGATGGCAGGGATCCTCGCCTGGTTCTGGAACGAGCGGTTCTGGCTGCCGCACAACGTCACCTGGGCGGACCTGCAGAGCACGGAGGAAGCCGCCTTCCCCCAGGCGGAGGACCTCTACCTCGCCTTCCCTCTGGCCTTCTGCATCTTCATGATCCGGCTGCTCTTCGAAAGGTAACGCCGAGCCCCTCGCGCCACCCTGGGCTTGGTTGGGCTGGGCGGGCCCAAGGACAGCTGGGGAGCCTTGTCAGCCCGGCGTCTTCTCCCGTGTCTGCTTCTCTGCCGGCGTCCCCGGCCCTTACACTCTCCCTGCCCCCTCGGTCGGTCACATAGCGGGCCCGATACAGGAAGGTAGAGGGGTTCGGGAGGCTGCCGGCGCGCCGTTCCCGCTGCCTGCAGCGCGGCCCGGCGCGGGCACTAGGAGGCGAGGTCTGCCCGGGAATGGGCGCAGCCCTCCCGCCACCTGCGCCGGCCGTGCCAGGCGGGGGGAGAAGGGCCCTCCGGCAGTTGTGCGAACCAGGGCGCCTGCCCGCGATCCACGGGCTGCGGCGGGGTCCTGCCCGTGCCCCTCAGGGAAGCCCCGCAAGAAGCGCAGTGACGACGGGCCGCGGCGGAAAGCCGTCCCGGCAGGACAGTTTGCCCGTGCCCCCGCCGCAGGCCCTCTCTCCAGAGAGTTACCGGGGCGAAGCCCGCGCCGGGGAGCGGCGGCAGACAGCTGAGGGCCGCCGGCGGCGGTTCAGCGTGGGCGTCAGGTGCGAAGGGGCAGTTCGTGGTGAGAGCAGCCCGGGGTAGCGAGGCTGAGCAGAGCTGTGCGCGGTATCAGTGAGCGGTCCATGCCGACGATCGGGGCTGTCAGGATGTGGGAGCTCTGTGATGAAACGCGCCAGACGCTGTTCCTCAGTGAACCGAACTCACCGTTCCTCGAGGTTGTTGAACTCAAAAAACACGTTTCAGAAATATATAAATACATATATATGTTTTCTTCAACACAGGACTAGTCAGACTAGTGATCGATCAGCAGTGACTGTATTTTCTGTGTTTCCGTGAGGGTGCTGAGCAGGGGCCGCCTGTCACGGGCAGGCAGCTGAAGTCAAGTGGGTGCTCACTTGCGCACGCTGCTGCGCCGCCTGACAAAGGTGGTGTTCCCTCAACAGCAGAGAACAAAAGAATGATTCCTTATACCAACACCTACGTGTTTTCAGTGTTGTCTTCCTAGGCATGCTATTAGTGTAGTCAAGCACAATAAAGGAAAATCGGTAGTTACTACATTCCAGAGAAAAGTTGTAAAGATAGTTTAAAAATGATAAAGCAGCTGGTATGCCAGGTAACACTCCACATTTCTTAAGCATTCCCTCTCCCTGGTTAGAAACTTGCCTGTTTTCCTAGCTCGGTTGAGAGAACCATATTTGTCTTGAAGAATTAAGCTGTCATGAGCTGTTATTAGCTTCTGTGTTGCTTTACAGGTTTATTGAGAAAGACAGCAAAAGTTTTGATCTGCCTGAAAATCTAAGGTTATCAAAAGTTAATTGAAACAATTGAATTAAATACTGCAGTATAGTTACAGCTGCTGTATTATGGGTACATTTACAAGTAGTATTTAGATAATGTCAAATCTTTTTTTTTTCTTTGCAGTCTGTACAATGTGTACTTTTGAGTGTTGAAAGTGGGTGTGTGATATTGCATCTCTTGCCATCTGAACTGCAATACATATCACAGCAGGACTGTGTTTTGATGGAAGAACAGTTAGTCAGAGAGAAAATTTCAGCCTAAAGTTAAATTCACATTTCTACTAGTTCTGATGCGGCTGTTATTAGCATCATAGAAGCTACTCTGATTGTGTAGTAGTTTGTATCTGCTTTCTCTGGTTATTTTTCTTCATTTATTTAAAGTAATTTTAAATTTTGCAATACATTATTTTTTTAAGTATTAGTTATACATACAGATGAGAAAATCAGTATGTTTTCTTAATTCTCTTGTGCTCATTAGACTGATTTTGGAAGTTATATCTAGAAATTCATTCTGCTAACCTGATTGTAGGTGTGAGACCTCCAAAGATGTTTTTTACTAGCAATTACTTCTGTATGTATTTTTTCCTTTCTGAAATAAAATCAACTTCAAAACTCCACTGTGAGAGTAGGATCAGGCTGTTTTGTGTGGGAGTAATCCTCACGGCATGGTACAATAGTGATTCTTCATGTAGAGCATTTTATTAAAGCAGGCTGAGCAAAAGCAGCTGGACCTGCTTCTACTGATGAAAGCAGGGGGATTGTATTTGACTTTGAATGGGAGAAAGATCAAGCCTTATTATTGCTCATTAGTAATTGATTTTGTCAAATTTCTATGCTTTGCTTGTTGGGAGCTACAGAAATGCTTCATGCATCAATTATAGACTTGAAATCATACAAGATCTGGAAGGGGAAAGAGCAGAATATCTTTAAAATTGGGTTTTTTTCATTCTTCAGTGTATTAAAAGAGCAACATTTTTTCCTTTAAAAATTTAAATTGTGAGCCACTGAAGTACATGCTACATCCTGGAACATGCTCTTGCAGATTTGTAAGAGTTGCAATGGTAGCAGCTAAAGAAAAAGTAAATATAGATGCTGTAATATATTTTTAAAATCTTGCAGGTCTACTTTAGATCTATGACTGTACTGTAGTATTTGTGACATCAATGTATTCTCTATTTTTTTTTTTTTTTTTTAAGATACCCTAACCCTAATACAGATACTCTCGCAATTCTATATACTGGTAGGTAAGCAGACACAAGTTGTTAAGAATCTGATTATGCATTTTATATCCATTCAGACTGCTTCATAGCAGCTGACTGCTAGAGTGCTGGAGTAGTACGGTTTACTTCCTGTGCTATGATGGGTCACTAACTTCATTAATCCTCACAGCAGTAAGAAATATGGTTTGGGGATGTTGGACTTCACCTGCCTTTGCGTACAAAATTCTTGACATGTTTGGGAGATACAATTTGTAATGCTAAGGGTTAAAAGTTGACATATCTATCTATATTCTATACACATATATCTATGTACATATACATATATATTTGTGTGCACATATTTGCAGGTGGAATTGAAATGACAGAACTTGGAAATTTTGTTATTTACATATGCATCTATTATTTACAGAGTTAATCCTACTGAGATTTTTTTGTTGTTGTTTTTATTTTGCTACTAGTTTGGTGAATCAGCTAACCAAGTCAAGATAATAATCTAGATACTTCTTAATTTTTTTTTTCTCCTTGCAAATGAGCTACTTTTTGTTGATTTCCATGTCCTGCTATCCTTGACCAGCCCTCTGGAATGAAAGGAAAAAGTAGCTTAGAACATTGTATGCTCAATCGCTTCAGCAAGTGAATCTGATGATGATGAGTGCTCATGAAATAAGCCTTGGTCTGAGGTCTAATCTCATAACCATGAGATTTAGGGGATGTGTCTAGTGAGACTATCATAGTTATAGATGAGGTATTAAAATACTTTAACAGCTTTTTCTCTTTTCCCTTCCTTCTCAATCATCTCTTTCTTTAAACACAAAGTAAATTTTAGAAAACTATAATAACTAAGCACACAGATAGTGTTACCTAGTAATTTGGAAGATGGCAGGAGTTTAGCAACACAGTGGTAAGGTGGGACCATATTTCGCCATACTATGTATCTGTTTTGCGTGTTTTACTACTTTTTTTAGAGGCATGTAAGCTATTAAGGATACTGCCCGTAATATACAATGCCTTCAGATAATGTATGTGCTCAATAATACAGTCGCTGTCTCCCTGGATCTTTCCAGTTCTAGTGGGGGAAAAACAGGTTAAAGCTGAATTGAAACAGGTCTTACTAAATATCAGGGTGAAGTTTTGATTGGCCTAAAAAAGATAAAGAAACACATGTTATTCTGGCCAACTACAAATTTTCTTCTTTTGTTTATGGGATAACATAGCTCTTCTCCCTCTGCGCCAGACCTCACTGCTCAGAAGCAGCATCCTTTCCTTAATTCCTAAGCATGTCCTCTGTGAGGAATATGGGCTTATCTGAAAATAATACTCACTCAGCAGTCGGTGTGGCTGTTGGACACAAAGCAAGAGGGTAACACTTCTGTTTTAGAGACTTCTCTCAAGAGAGAAGTTGACTGAATCATCCGAAAGGGTTCCTGACTAAACAGATTTCTAATGTGGTCCAGCAATCTTCTGAGTCAAGTAGTGTGATATTACTGCTTTCTTTACGCTTGGCTCATCTACTCAAGTTACTCATATTTCATCTTTGCCTTGTAGTTGCAGTATATTTTATTTCCCTCATCTTGTAAGCAGCAGTTTGGGCTCTAATCTAATGAGATCACTTCATGAATTAGCAAACCAGGCTTATACTACTTTTATTGTCCTCTGGCCTTGATGGGGAGCAGTTCTCAAAGGTGATGCAGATACTCTGCAGTTGATGGAATGGCTCATAAGGTCAGAGATAGCGTGATTATATATAGCAACAGCCCTCCAGCTGCACTGAGCTGAACTGAGCCATCCACATCACTTACTATGACTCTGATCAAGATACTCGAGATGTTGAGCATATGGAAATTCATGGCTTTTATATGAAACTTTGCCTTTATAATGATAATTGAGCCTCAAAGGTAACCTCAGCTGACTCTCATATAGTATGACACAGTAGAATTCCTAGTGGAACTGGGTGACGTAATACAGTGGGCATATATATATATATTTTTTTTGCTAACTATAAAAATTCATTCAGATGACAATACATTCAGATGACATACAGTCTTGCAAGTGTTTCTCGTATGTGGTGTATACACACAAATTTGGTTTTTGTACTCCCTAAGATATCTAGTATCAGTGGTTTTTTACAACAAAAAGGAGGCTAAACAGGATACAAATTTTGGAAGCAAGTATACAAACTTGGTGCATTTCCAGCAGCCCAAAACCTTGTCTGGGGAGGCTGGGTGGGGCACTGATGATTATATCTGTCAAAACCTTTTTGTAGGCTGTGATATTTATAGATTTTTTTTTGCTTACTTCCCTGTGTGTTAAGCAAAATCTGATCATTCAGGTGTAATTCACTTGTGTGTATGCGGATACATATGTTCACTGACAATATCCTTATCAGTTCTTTCTCTTTTTATAATTTATTTTTTTCATAGGATGACCTGTAAGGTTTTTTCTTTTTGTTTGATTACTACTTACTTGCTTAATTCTGTCAAAATTGAGTGGGATATTGAAATTGCTAACTTTTATGAAAAGATATAGACACTGGAAAGAAAATAAAAAAGCTACTTCTTTTAAACTTTAAACCAATTTCTTCTTATAAAGTAACAATAGAGCCTTATCAGTAAATAGCTTTTAAATGCATTTATGTCTTGCTGACTGTACTATCCATTTCTCTGTATTTCTTTAAGTTATTAATTTTCTGTCATTTATATATTTTTTTATTTAACCAGTTTTTGTTTCCTGGGGTTTCAGGGATGGGAGCTTCAGCCACTAACACATGCAGATACCTCCGAACAAAATGACTGTTTTACCTGGAGAGCTATTGTCTTTCTTGGCCTGTCTGTCCTACCAGCCCAGACCAGTGCAGTGTATGCTCACCCACGTTGATCCTGCCAGTGCTGGCTGGTGCACATCTCTGTTGTGTGATGTAGTTGTGTGTTCAGATGTAAGCTTAGAGTGTTCCTTTCAAAGAAGGTGGAGTAGATAAAATGCACCCTATTTGAATGTCCTTCATAAAGAGCCATTTATAAGTGCGCATTTGTGTCAGTCTTAAAATTAGGAGTTAAATGGGAAATATGTGCTGACCTCCTGTAGAGAATGCCATTACAACCGATTCCTAAAATATCCATATGAGAGAAGTATGACAGCTAAACCACAGCTCTGCTGATGGAAAGGTTTCAGTGACAGGTCACTAGTGCGTGCTGAGAGCCTATTACTGAGGCAGAGCTACTGTTAGTGGGGTTTTGTCTGAGTGCAAGTTCCAGTTACTGGTAGGAACTCCAATTTGGTTCCTGCCTGGATTCCGGAAACTGCGCAATTGGATCCAAATTGCCTGTGTCCCTTTCTGTTGCTCCTGCCTCTGCCTCTGTCACTAATTAACAGGCATTTGCTAAAGATTTGTTCTTGGAGAAAGAAGAGCTTCTGGTATGCTGCCCCTTTCTACACATCCGCAGACCAGTGTTTTATTAGTCCATACAAAGTATTTAGTAAATTAACATTTGGAGTATTCTGTTCCCTTAAATCTGTCTCTGTTTCTGTTAACACGGTTGATGCTTGAGCTAAACAGTGTTTATTTGACCATATTTGCGGAGGGGGTAGGTTTGGGGTTTTTTTCTCAAGTTGTTAAATATCCTATGCCTGCAGTAGTTTGACAGTTTATAAGCATTTGATGTTTCTGTGCCTGTCTTGAGGTGGTCTTGGAGTTTTGATAAAAAAGTCAAAATTGCAGCAAAAAATTATATTGATTTCATAAGTGATGTAACCTTATATAATATCCAGTAGTGTGCTTAAGACTGCAGTTGACATCTTATGGACAATCAGATGTATGTGATGTGTATGAACAGTTCCTTGGAGTTGTTCATCTAACACCTTGATGCTCTGTGGTCTTCCACAACAGTGACTCCCTTCACGCATTGGGCACTTACAGATTTTGGGGGCATCCAGGTCAGCAGAAAGGACAGGAAACGTGGGTTTCTGATCACTTAAAAAAGGAGGAATCACTAATGTCTTGCTTTAAGGTGAGCAAAGTTTTGAGAATCATATGTGCTGAGAACTTCTGTCCTCTGTGAGGAGTGTTTTTAGCACATGGTCCTTACAGAAGACGAACTCTACACCGTCTGGCATCCATCAGTTTCCAGCAATGCCTTTCCGGTTATTCTGAAGTAGTCAAATTGCAGCGAAGGTGGAAGAACTGGAGTATTTAGCGTAGTCAGTTATGATCCTAGAGATGGTTTTCAGGTGGACCTTTAACACAAAGCTGTGACTTCCATACAAACAACAGAGTAAACTGTAAAGATTTCTTTTTCCTGTGTAGTTAATAATTCTCATAATAGCAAATTCTGCTGTTGTTAAGCTTTCATACTTCTGAGCAATTCTGAAGCCTCATGTAACTATTACTGATGTAGCACAATCAAATTTTAACTCTCAAGGTAATTGTACAATTACTTAAAATGTTTAAGAGTTGTGAAGGACTGTAGCATCCAGTTAACCATGTTGTGTATTTTTTAATATGTAAGATACATATATATTTGTATATTGGCTATTAAGTCAAGTTCTCTTTTGCACAGGGAGGAACAAATGCTAAGGTTCTACAGACTACCTTGTATTAATGAAGTATCTTTTAGGTTCACTAACCTAAAAATAATTTTAATATTATAAATGATACACTTTAAAGTTTGGTCTGAAATGATGAAAAGCCTTCTTTGCGCTCACAGGTCACACTAGGATAGTTAAAGCAAAATAGCTAAATCACTTGCATTTTTTCTCAGTGCAAGTGCAGTAGAAGCTTCCTTTTAATAATATCTTCTCTGTATTGGTTTCTCTGGTATGGATGGGGGCAATAACCTATAGTACTATATTAAATAAATCTAGCTGGCATAATGAACACTGGTGCAAAAACAGAGGTTAGGGCTCAGACTGTGTTCATATGCACAAAGTCTTACATTCTTGAGGCTGAGTATTTGTGCATGCAGTAGTATTTGTCTCTCATTTGCAAAAGCTAGTTGCTCTATTTTTATCAGTAGTGGAATAACACATTACATGTGGTGTCGTCACATCTACTCACTGCCTGTTTGCCATCCTCTGCGATAAAGTTAGTATTTTTTAGTTCCACAAGTAGAATGAGAAAAAGGCTTAATAGAAATGATGCTGAAATCCTCACTTCAACACTTTTCATCTTCACTCCCTTTTCACCTCTGTTCCTGACTGAATTCAGTTCTATATGACATTGTATAGATACCTGAACTTTCACTGGGACTGTTGTTTACTGTGTCTGTGGGACTCTCATCTTTTTACTGAGAAGAGAGTGGAAGTGGAGGCAACTCTCGGTTTATTCTTTGCTGTGGTGTTTGGCAGAATTTTAAACGATGAAAACTGCCTTTGCACCAATACTGTCTACCTTGAAATGGTACAAACAAGCTAAACTACCTAGGCTAATGAGAGATACTTTCCTGCAGTGGCAGGGAATTGCTTATTTGGAAATAAGACCGTGCTCTATAGCTCACAGTAGAGACTGCTTACTCAGAAGCAGTTGCTGATCCCAGAAGTAATGTGAAAAGATCAGAGTGGTACCTTGTGTTTGCTTTTGCTCGTGTCTGTTGTGACTGTGTAATACATCTATTGCTGAGAGAAATGCAGTTGCCCCCACAGTTGGAGACAGACTGCTTGGTGTGCTGTTATTAAGGGGAGCACTTGAACAAGGTATGTTCCTTAAGATGCACAGAAATTTGACTTGATGTGGTAACTGCTGAAACTTTGTAGGTGGACACGTAAATGTGGAATGCTACTCTAAACCGGTGAGCATTACAGTGTGACAAAGCAGACAAAATTAAATCTGCATGAAATGTAAGTGAGGTGAGAAATTTTGGGGGTAGTGGGTGAACTCAGTTGGTGATGATGAGCTCATCTGATGCACTTCTCAACCAGGAAGAGACCTGTGCAGCTGGGGAGCTGGAGGGCTCCAGCCTCTCACCGGTTGATTGTCAGGGCAGCAGCTCTCCTGAGCTCTGCTGTAGCAGATGAGACCAGTGTTTCATCAAGACCAGAATCCCCCTTGCAACTGGTAAGACCAGTTGCTTCTGTTGAATACAAAGTTTTAGGTAATGAATGGTCATGAATATGTGCCTGTTGACAAGCTTTTCTGCATGAGTCCATTAGATTTTCTCAAACTTCCTGCTTCAATAGTTGTAGTTGTCCAAAGCATTCTACTCAATTACATGATCAGGTCCAGTTGGGTATAATTTATTCCTGTTATGAGCATCATGTTGGAAAGAAGCTGTTGAGAAAAAGAAAAGCAGGTGGTTAGACCACAAGCAGAAACGTGTTTTGTATACATTGAAGTAATAATTGGGTGGTAATTGAGTGGTTGGTTCTTATCTGTCAACTTTTCCCACAGGAATGGGGATGAGAGAAGGGAGAGAACTGATATGATAAGAGAGTAGCCTGAAAGTATGAACAGTTCCAGTGCCAAACATTTCCCAGGATTACAACACTTGTACTAAATTAACTTTGCAGTGGTTGCATTGATGTGATGAAGACGAATGGAACTGTACGTGGAGTCCTGGGAGTGCTGGTGGACAAAAAGATTCTTCTTAGTGGTGTACAGTGAAAGGACAAGAGGCAACAAGCAATTGATATGGCAGAAATTCTATTTAAACATAACAAATCTTTTGTTGGGATAGTGGTGAAACACTGTGACAGGTTACCCAGAGAGACTGTGGAGTCTCCAGTTGTGGATGTACTCAAAAAACAACTGGGCATGGTCCTGCTCTAACTGACCATCCAGCGGACTTGGTGATCTCCAGAGATCTCTTCCAACCTTGGCGATTGTGTGAAATCATAAACCTCACTAAATGGCACCTTTTCACAATGCAGGGCTCCAGGCGGCTCCTGAGATCAAGGTCTGTGTGAAGTTTGTAAACTGTGTTGAAAAACTGAATGGGAGAGGATTAAGTTGAAGTTCACTGTAAGCCTGCAGAAGAAAATAGGGCAGAGCACATAACATTTGATTGAATAGGCATCTGGATTTTCCATTTTTTGTAGGATAGCTCCATTGATTTTATTGTAGTCTGGTGTGGGAACAGATGGGATGTAAATCAAGAAATAGATGTGGACCTCCTCTACCCAAGACAGGAATACCTTACGGGTACCCAAAATGAAGTCTGAGTTGCTGTGATATAAACACATTCTGTTCCCTTCTGGATCAATGCTTTGAGTCTCCTACAGTGTTAAATTTTATTATAACAGGCCATTTTGAGGATAATTTTAGTTTTGTTCCCCTTAAATTGATTCTTCTCAACCCTGCAATATCTTCCAGATAGTTTTGGTTTTGAAAAAATTCACAGAAAGGAGTACTTAGAAGTCAGGGAACAGAAATCACATGCTTGACTGAAAAAGCGTTTATTCCCTTTGTGTTCAAGATCATTAGACTAAATCAGTCTTAGGGGGGAAAAAAGAGAGAAGCCAGTCTTTAGTTTCACATTCACTAATTGTTTATATAGGTAATAAAATGCATAGTTGAAAATACATATGTATGTATGTGTGTGACACAGAAGAATTAATATACCACAGTGGCATCATATCACTCTGATGCAATACTCTTTTTTCTATTAAAAAAAAACCCCATTAAATTTAAAAAGTAGTCGTAAGGAATGGCAGTAAAATATTGACGCTTCTAGAAAATGACATCTTTCAAAATGTCAATTGTTGAAGTGATCATGAAATTGTGATATTTGACACAAGAAGCACACCCTGTCTCCTAATTAGAGGAACTCTTGTGTGTGCTAATCTGGAATTGTTATTTTCTAGACCATTTATAGGAAACATGAAAAATACTTGGTTTTCTTCCAGTTTGGAATGAAATGGAAAGTTAGAAATGTCAAAATTTCACCAGGAACAGATGTCCTGACTTTCAGCCAACACTGATAAATGGGTTTGGTTACAAGACAAGGATGTAGAGATAAAAATGAGATCTCTATAGCATTGCCAGCCTCCAGAAGCATACATTATTCACCAGTTAACCAGTTTGTTTCTGTATGCATGATGCACAGAAGGTTTCATTGTGGGGTTTTGTTTGTTTGTTTTGTTTTATTGAAGGAAAAAAATTGCCTCTTAACAGGTTGATTTTACTGAAAATAGGCTGATGGTTTGTTAGAGTCATGGCAAGAGTCTGAATCTCTAGCCTGGCATTTACCATCAGTTGTCAAGATGAAAAGTGCACTGGCAGAAATAGAACACGACTTCATCTTGCTTTGCTCTTCCATCAAGAGCTGACTGTAAGGTTTGACAAGAACCTAGGAGTTTGTATCCATCGCATAAGTATTACTTGTGGTTTTGCTTTGCTTCCCAGTGGGGATAATTCAGCTGTAATAGCAGAGTGGCTTAGAGCTTCAAATACTCATAACAAATCTCCTAAGTAAGTTGCCTCAAAGAATAGAAAACTGCAAAGTTACCTTGAAACATCCGCTTTTACACTTATTTTTAACGGTTCTCAAGGGTTTCAAGCTGATCCTAATTTTATCAAGAATCTTTCTCAGTTTGGTGCAAAAACAATGTGTTGGTCATCTGGATCTCAAAACACTCAAAATGTTTATCAGAAGAGACCCATAGTTCTTTCACATTTTCTTTCTGTAAAGTCTTTTTTCTATACCAGGAAATATATTTTTTAAAATGGTTTGCAAATTACCCAAGTGCATTGACTAAGAAAATGACATCTGCTGAATAATCTGCCGTCCTCTCCCAGCTCTCAGACTAAAGCACAGCACACTGAGAAACTATACACAGTGAAGGAGGTAGCTGTCAAAGCAAGGATGTTGCCAGCTATGTGGTCTGTAAACTGATTTCTTGATGTCAGTCCTCTGTATCCAGTGTTTTGTGTACAAAATCCAAAGGACCTCTGCTTCCCTTGAATACCTGTGGCTGACTTCAGACCTTTACCACTATAGGAAGGTGTTATTATGGATTTTGTTTGACTTTTTTTTGTTTGTTTATGGTGGTGGGTCTCTGTCTTGGGGAAGGCTTGTTGGAATGAAGAGCAAAGTCAGTTGTTTCCAGCATCTTATCTTTTCTTCTTGTTCATATGTAGAAATTTCAAATAAAAAGCTAGGTTAGTTCATCTTCATATATGAAAACAGTCTTTGGAATCCAGGTATTAGCACTCGCATGTTATCTTCTCTTTCGGACTTCACCTGGGGCTCCTGTGAATCTCTTGCCAAGCATTAGGCTTGCCTGCTGCACATGGACTGGTAAATCCTAAGTCATACATGAAAAAATAAAGGTTGGGGTTTTCATACTCCCTTCCCAGTGACTTCATAGAGTTTCCTATGAAACATCCTGGAGTCCATGCATCAGACTAGTTGTCGCTCTTCCAACATTAGCATTTGTTTTTCTAGATTAATTTTAATGTAAAATGTGCATTAATATTGTGAAACTGTATTACATGCATAAAGAGAGTTTTGTCACACAGTTTTATTGGATTATTTGCATACAGTAAGGTCTGCTGGTGGTGTAAATTACAGTTTGTTTGAGGGTGGTCAAACTGATTTGAGAATCTATATTAACTTGAATATAATTTATTTATTCACAAATGTCCTGAGTCTAATCTTCTGCCAATATAAATTAGAAGTCAGCTTTTGCTTAGTTCTGGTGTTATGTCAGCTTATAACTTGTGTGAAAGACCAGAAATTGTATGACATTATGTATGGTCATGTGTAGCCACTGAGTTTCAGTAATGTAGTAATCTAGTAATTAGGTTACTGTTTTAGTAAGAAGCAGAAAACATTCTATGTGTATACCTAGATAGAAATCAAAATTATATATATAAATACATTAGCAGAACTTTTTTTTCCATTACATTTTTCTTTCTTTGATTAAGTGCCACATTTCCCCCTTCCTTCAGGCCTAGTAGTATGTGTGCAGCTGTAAAGTATTATTCTGTCAGAAAATCTCACAGAAGGTTAGTTAACATGGTGTAGGGTGATGGAGCAGTCAAAAGGATCACATGCTAACCTTGCTACTCCTTCCCTCGGTCCCTTTGACAGGAGCATCTCTAAAAGTGACTAAAGACAGCTCGTCTGCCGCTCAGTGATGTGCTGCTGGTAAGCACCTTGTGGACATCTTTCCTGTGTCCTGCCTCAGTTCTGCTCTCACACAAAGCTACTTTATGGTGGTGAGGAAGGTCTGATACATCTATGCAGTGCTTGTAGCTCCTGTCTACACGTGTAGGGTGGCCTGGAAGTAGTATTCAGGTGTTGCCCTAGCAGGCACTGTGCTGCAGCTGCATTGCTGTCAGTCCATGTGGCAGGTAGCTTAATGCAAACCCAGGCATTCTGTGTAAACTATAGTCACTGCCAGAGTAACAATATAAGCAACTGTTAAGAGCTGTGGTACAAACAAACAGAAAAAGAAAACTGTCATCCTTAATGATGATGATTATTACGTTTTCCACATATGATGATTTTGTGATGTAGAGAGTACAACTGGGTATGTGTACATGTTGATATTAAAACAGGTTATAATGATGACCTCCCAAGACTGTCTCAACAAGTCTCCCACTCTGCTTCACAACAAGGCTTTTTTATCCTTGCCTGGTAGTGCTGCAGGTATTTGTTATACTGAATGACATAAAGAGACCTCTGAATGAGTACACTTCCATAATGAACAGCACACTGGATCCACCCTATATTTTCTTCTAGTTTCCTTTCACCGAGCTCTCTTCAGTTAAAGACTTGGTAAATGTCCCCTCTCAGCTTTGTCCACAGAAGAGCAGTTATAAAGCAAAAACTTAATCAAAGGAGTGGGCTTTGCGTCTTCCTGAGCCTGCACAATGGTGCCCATGGAAAAGTAGTGAAAAGTATACTGGTCTGGTTTGGCTGTTCACATTCAAAGAGTGAGTCTCCTGATCTCAGGAGGTCTAACTTGGAGTATTACAGTCAAGCAAAGGACTGAAAATTAGTGTACTTGTGTTTGCTGCTGTTGGTTTTGAGTAATCTATTAAGGGGCCTGGAATATTTTTTCATAATGTGAGCTTAACTATGATAACTACTTACTGCTTCTAAAAGGTTTTCACATTGTTTAATGAGAATTATCACAAACAGCAAGAAGTTTTCAGAACTTAATGCAGAGTGAGCCATTCTGCTGAGCTCCTAAGCTCCCTTCCCCTTGGACAGTTTACAGCCTTAGACATGCAGTTGCTTCCATTCTGGAATAATTTCAGAACGTGTCTGGAACATATGAGGATAGAGCTGAAGCAGGAAGATGGAAAATTTCACCTTCACACTTGAGTTTTATGGGATATTTTTCCCCCCATCTCTTAAATAAGACTTAAGAAGAAGATCTCAATGATTGACAGCGGCTATCGACTGTATAAGCATCCACTTCTAAAGAAGCAGCATTAATCAGTCCCATTCCTGCTTTGACAAGAACAGATCTGGAAGAAGATGAAACTAACTACAAAACATGCAGAGCTTGTGGCAATCCTTATCAGGAATCTGTTTTGGAGAACGCAAATCTTGAAAAAAGGCACTTGCAGCTATAAGCTCTAGTGGCCACTGGAGAGTTTATTTTTTTTGCTTCTTAACACTTCTTAAATATTGTTTTGTCTGGATATTTTTCAGCATATTACTTAAAAGAAACAAAAAAACCCCTCTTCATTGTAGCAAAATGCAAGCCATCAGGTGGTCTTAATTTCAAGGGTATAATCTTGCTTTACATTCCAGTTGCAGTGTGCCCAGAAGTCATACACAGTCCGGGTTTTTGCCTTCCTCATTTCTTACTTCTAAAATTATATTGAAAGCATAATAATAACAATGACAATAATTATAACAGTAGAGGTGATTATTCGCCTGTTCCAAAAGGGTGTTTTTGTATGCAGATTTAGAAAGTGGACTTAATGCATATGAACAGTTGAGAAAGGTCTGAGTAATAATATGATGGCTGTATAGCTGCTGTGTGTAATAAGGCTGTGTTAAGATGAAAAACTAGCAGAAGGAAATGCTGATACTCTTCTACATAAGCAGAGTATAATGCTTGGCACGAAGATCTGTGAGTAGAGGAGGGCTGCTGTGTGTGGCAGTGCTCTATACCAAAAAGCTGTGTCCTCTTTATTTGGATAAAAAGAAATACATTTTGGAATGCATTAAAAACCTGTATTTTAATAATGCTTTTGGTCACCTGAATGATATTTTGGGACACAATATAAAAAGTACTTACAAAGTTATTATCCCATAATTGTAATTTTAATGAAGGACTTTTTACTCTTAGGCTGTATTTATGAAAACAATACACTAGTGTAGTGTGCTTCAGCTCTCAGTTTGTAGTTTTAGGTTTAGATCTTTGTCCTGCAGCTGGATTACTTATGGTATAAATGAAATAGTGATAAAGAGTAAGTTCTTTCACCCCTACTGCAGAACAGGCTCAGTGATTTTTGGCATTTCAAAGCCTCTTAACAGTGCTAAAATAATGAGTAATAAAAACAGAAGTTGGAATACTTCTCTGCCATCAATAAATATTTGCATCTCAGATGACACATCACGACAAATCAACCCCCTCATCCGTGTGAGTAATGTAGATAATTTTTGTGGAGATGCAGTGCAGCAACCACATGACTTGTGGTGTGACAATCTGCTGCTCCTCAATATCTTGACACTTCTGTTGCTTACTTGGAATTTAAAGTTTAGAGAATTAATTACTCACCAAATTCTTCCTGTACTTGCTGGGTAAAAATTGTTAATGGAGAAGTTGAGGACCAGAGGTGGCAGTGGGGCAGAGAAGTAGAATTGGAAGGAGCACACAGGTGTCTTCTGGAGTGCGGGAGAGGGGAGTGAGACTGAAGATACAGTGTGTGGGGGTAAAATCACGACCATGACATAAGTCTGTGCCCTTGGGAGGAATGCAGTGTAACCAGGCATGCCCATTTTTTTGTGTCACCAGAAACAGTGCGAGTTTGTAACTATTCTTTTCAGATACACTTCTAAATTCAAAGGTATATGAGAACACTTAGATCCTAGGCAAGGAAGAGACTTGGTGTATGTATGTCTTGTCTTCCTCAAGCTGTTCATGGGACAGATCTGAAAATTCTTAAGAAGAATTCAAATTTTACTTTTTTACTTTTTTGGGCAGTAGAAAGCCATAATGTTTGTATCATTGCCATGCTGTACCATGTGGAATGGTTTAGCATGCCTAGGCACCACCCCCACCTTCTTACAGAATCTTTAATGAAGACACCTGACAACTAAGAGATAAAAAAGATGCCAGCTGGCTAACGTGACCCAAAATGATTATGGACTGGTATCTGTTTATCCCTGTTAATGACAACCAGAAATCTGTTATTTGGGAGGGACAGAACCCTTGCTCCTCTTTCCAAATAAAGTAAATAATGATCTTCCAGGTTTGGTTGGAAAATGTAGGTACTGTTACTCGTGGAAGATCTTGTCATAGTTGTGATCCTTATCATTTCCCAGAGCCCTGGATGGTCAGTGAGACCAGGAACTGATCTGAAAGGAAACTGAAAGGAAATGCAGGAGATTTATATTAACTGTCATTAGGGAAGTTGATTTGCATCTGTAGAGGTTAAAAATAGTGTTAAAATGGGCCAATTTCTGATTGCTGAGCTGAGAGTTTCAAGAACAGAGGAACTGCAGCTGAGGTGAAAAACCTGAATATAACCAGGAAGAATGGGAGATCTTTATCATGGAGCAAGTAGGTGAAATTGGAGTCTGATGGGCCTTTTGTGGGAAAGTACTTGAGAAATATTTTTGCGTGCAATGAGTTCTCTAAAGTGAACTTTACTTTGCCCATTGCAACTGCCTAACAAACTCTGCTGTTGGCAAACCAAGACTGGTAAAAGGATTTTTGATTTTAAAAGACAGAACATTTTCAATCAGCTAGGCAAGATATCCTTCATATCCTTAAGTTATCACCGTACAAAAGTACTGCTTAAATCATCTAGGGAAACTTATTGTGCTACTCTGAAGGCTCTGAATGAATTGATTAGCATTAAAAGGTTTTTTTATGACATTAAGGGTAATACCAAATAATTGTTCTTGTTTTATACTGTACTGTGAGAGGGGATGTGTGCCTGTGTGTGAGAGAAAAATGGTAATATTCTGTAGTAACCCAGAACAGTTATGATTGTCTGGATCATCTAGAAGCACAAGATGTTTTCAGCAATTAATTTATAGACTGAGCAGATGTTCATTATGGCAAGAACCCAATAAAGGAGACGAGTTGTTTCCTGAAAGACTCATAGATATTTTCCCAATGACTGAGGCTTGGGACAAAAATCCACACATTTTATTTCCTAATAGAGAAACACCTATTTCATAAGGGAGATCTTCTGTAAGTTTGTCATTAGACTGTCAGTTGTAAGGTACTTTAATGATCTAATAGAAGGAATGTAAATAATTGAAAAAATCACTTTACTTAATTCAGTTGAACATTCTTGAGAGTTGTTAAATTGTAAAAACGTTAGTTTGAGTAGCTTTTTTAATAAATGAAGTAAAAAGTAACTTCCAGCTTCATTTTTTGAGTACAGTGTAATTTTAGCTGGTATTTTAGAAGGAAAAATAAACTTTGCTTCACATAGGAAACAACTCTAGTTGACAATGTTGATCTGTTAGACATCGTTAAAGAACAACACCAGTTTCTGATTGAATTGTGGAAGAAGAAACCATACTTCTGCAAATGAAGTTTCTCAAGTTATTGTACAATTTATCTGTTGAATTGGATGGTGAGAAAAAACCTTTTTGAATCCCAGACTGTGTTCTCATTCTGGGGCAGTATTTAAAAATGAAACATAAATGAAGTACCATTTAGGTAAATACAGGCATACTATCTCACTACTGTTAAAAAGTTTAATATAAAATGAGTTTTGGATTTTTCTAGAAGCAAAAGATCTGTATTAGACCATTATGCAAGAGCACAGCTCAAGAAGAAATACTGAGCATTAATGTACAGGCTGCAAAACTAAGTCAAAATATGTTGGATATTGCTACCTGACAATGTAGTGGCTTCAGAATGTTTTTAGTTTGGCAATTTTCTCATAAATGCTTGTTCTTCCTACCTTGCTTTGTCAGCTCCTCATATCTACCTCAAGAATTTCATCACTGCCATTTCTTTGCTTACCTTCTCATCCAGTATACATTCAACAGAGGGTTCAAATTCCAAATGTCTTCCTGGGCTCAGGTCCAAGATGCTTCTCCCCTCTAAATGTGTCACTGTCAAAAACCCTAATGAAACACACATAAACTAACCAGCCAAAAAGAAAGCCCAAACATTCTCCTCAGGATTTCCATAGTTGTTTATCTAAGGTACTGATGCAATAATTGTTTATGGCTTGCTGAGTTAAGGGTAAAAAATTATTCAAAACAATGAAAGTTCAACTGTAACTACAATAGATAAGATACTGCTCAGAAACAAAGGCTGAATGGGGCTGATTTAGATGAGTTATGTGTAGCATAGCCTTGGCTTCAAAGGAATTTAGCCAAAGGTGGGAAGGATAAAAGTAAAAAACCATCAAAGACAAAGGCTCCCTGTGCACATTCTGGAATTTAGGATGCAGTCTGTGTAGCCTGCTACTAAGCTATATACTTGTGCTCCAAATGGCTTTTCTGGGTGGTCTGTGATAGTCCTGGATTTGCTGATGAGAGAAGAAGGCTTTAGTGGCATAATAGAAACGCTGCATAGCACCGGTGTGGAAAGTGAAATTGTGATGATTTCCATTAATTTGCACTAAAATGGCTCAAGACTGGCTGTGAATTTTGCCAGCCAGATCTGCACATGTCACATTCCACAATGGTTATTATTTTCCATCGAAGCAAATGAATGAGGCACTCCTGCTAACAGCAGCACCCTCCCCTCTGCCCCCAGCACTTGCTTTGCCACCACTGAGGTGCCTTGGCTGCTTGTAGGCAATGCGCCAGGCCTCCCAGGGAAGGCGGCAACTCCAGCAGCCTGCAAGGCCACCCTCACCGCGTCAGTAGAGGAGGTGCTTGCCAGTAAGAGCTGCGACTGGTCGCCCCCAGCCTGTGTGCCTGCCCCAGCCTTCAGCCGAGGGCCTGTGGCACTCGGCCCTGTGAAGGTCGTGGCTTGTGCCTTGCCAAACCAGTTGGGTTGGCCATCACTGCAGTAAGTCAGGAAGCTGATTTCTTTGCCTTCTTGCAGGAACTTGTCAGGCAGCATATTGCATGTGGTGGAAATAGGGTTCAAGAGTGATTTGTTTTAGTATTTGGCTGACACAAAATGGCGTATCTTTTTTTAAAATTATGAAATAGAGTGCCTTCTGCCTCTGCAACGGAGAGAAATGAATGAGTAAGCTGCAATTGAACTGACTTGGTCCCTACATTTTGTCAAGATTTAAAAAAACAGTTAATGCCTTTGTGACAGTGAATATATGAATTCCAGTGTGTGAGTCCTTTTTTCCTAAAAGAGAATTCTTTAAACATACAGAGGGTAATGAGTAGATATAAAGCCTAGTATTAGAATTTCTCTTTGGAAACCTAGTGTCAAAATGGAGATATTTATGAGATTTCTAAAACTGTTCACCATGAAGCTGTACAAAATACACTAGCAAGATGTCATTAAAAGCAGCAGATGCTATTATGGTTTTGCTGCTAGCACAGCAAAAGCAAAAGCACAGCAATTCCTCTATTTTTGCCTCTTTCTAGCCTATATTTGTCTGCCTCTTGCCCCTTTCCTTCTAATTCTATTTTCTGACATGCATCATTTATTTAGTTGCTAATGGACTCTAGTAGCCTTGAGTACACGTGCACTAGAATTAGGATTTGTGTGTTGGAAAGACTATAATGATTTAATTTTTCCCCCTTCCATCTGTAGTTGCATAGATGGCCCCCCTAATACGTACCAGGCAGAAGTAATTTGAGACCTGTATGACAGGTTTGTTAATTGATTCCTTCAATAACTACTGAAAGCTAAAGGGGAGGAGGGCTGGGAAGGAATGGCAGTGAGGTTGACTAGCAAAAGATTTGACCTAGTTTTTTCAATCTGCATGGCTGTGCAGACAGGCTCAATTATAAATCTGCTGCTTTAGAAGAACTTTTATTTTTTAGTTTTTTCTCTGTATGAACAGCTGCATTGGTTTTGAATGTTCAAATTTCTTGTGTTAAAATGTAAAATTTTGTCATCACTGTATAGTGTCATGAAATATGCATGTGTGGTGAGGAAGTAAGGGAAGGCACATACTTCTGGTGGATTGCTGTGGGGTTTGCTGCTTTCTGCCCTGCTGCTTGGTCTTCTCCTACATGACATTAGATGCCCAGTTTTTTGTCCCACCTGCAGTATTACTAAGAATGTGAAATACACTCTCTCTACTATGTGTAGGAGTTATGTGGTACTGCTTTGCACACAAAACTAAGGGAGGCTGAAAGACTTCTTAAAAAAAGTTTTTGATAACATCTCTAAACTAATTGTTTGGCCTTCTTATATCTATTTATACCACTTGTCCTGGCCTTTGCTTGGTTTGCTTGTTTGTTTATTTTTCTTTCCTTACTTAGCAGTGAAGCACCAGGGATTAGTACTAAATTCTGCCGCAGCATGGGGATTCATGACGGGCTTTGACCAGGGCTTTGATCCTCCAGATGCTCTGAATAAACATTACAGCAGACATTTGAAGGGAGTATTCAGTTGCTGAATAGGTTTAAGTATAGTGTTTGTCTTCCTTTTGATCACAGATTCCTTTTAGAGCACTTTGCTAACTGAACATATGGCTCTGGTGTTGGCCAACAAGGAGGTTTTTTTACCTGTTCTGCATTTTTTAATAACTGGTTTGGTTCTTGAACGACTTGCATCTGGTACAGGAAAACCACACCGAACTGAAAACCACAAAACTGACTTCTGTTCCTGAAGCTGCTCTGAGGTATAGCTGAAACTGTATCAGGAGATTGTGTAACCCCATCCTTGTTGATTACAGCCTGGCTTCCCGTCCTCTCTGTCCTGAGGCTCTCTTTCACTGTGCTATTGGCAGTGGCCCTGGAGTATAGCTTCATGCTGCTTTGCAGTTTCTCACTGTTTGCATGTGATCTCCCTTATGGCACTGGCGGTGGCTCCGATGTTGGTTCTTGCCGGCTGGAGAGGCTCTTCAAGAGTGCAAGAGTTTGCAGCTCTCAGTTGGCAAGAATGGGGAGCTCAGTGATGGGCAAAGCAAAGCAAAGGTGGTGCTTGAACCGGGGGAGGTTCTGTAGACTTCATGGGAACGTCTCAGAGGTTCTCTCTCCTTAGTTGGCCTGTATGTGTCAGTCAGCAATGTTTCCCTGCATTAGCCTTGGAAGTGGATGCATGCTGGTGTGCACCATTCACCAGCCCTCCTTATTCCACCCCTCTTTGGTTTGCAAGTGCTTCTCTCTGAAGTTGAAAAAATATACCTGTAGGTAGGAGCTGATTTTACAATGGAATAAATTCATCACCGTATTCTAAAGTAAAATTTGGGATTATGTCATAGTCCAGGGTATTCTGAAGAATTTTACTCTCCTTTGTATGCTTGGCTGTAGCTGGTGGAGTCAGCAGTCATGCTCTTTGGGAGCCAGGCTGTGTCAGTAACATTTCTCTAGGGGTTGATGACTGACATGCATCTTAAGAAAGTGACTGTCAGCCCAGGAGCTGAAAGGAGGTGCCTGCTCACAGCAACTGCTGTAAGTATCCTTCTGAGGCATCAGATCTGCTGGCCTGATGTTCCCAGTCGCACTCTGAGCTATGGTCTTGGGCTGAAATACTTTGTTGTGTATCTTAGATGTAGATGTCATGTCTAATTTGTTCTCAGGGGAAGGCAGAGTTTGATCTATGATTCCCTGTAAGGTTGGTAATTACCATGTGCTCAGTGCTTGCAAAGCATTGCTGCAGTTCAAGCACTGTGCAGATATTTAACTGATGTGCACGCTGAATGTTTTGGAGTGTATGCAGCAGGGAAGTGTGAGGGTCTTGGCAGCACACTGGCCAAGTACATACGGTGGGCTATAAATTTATAACATTTGTGTTTGCCTGGGCAAACTGACTATATGGGCAAGGCTTCAAAATGAGTCCTGCAGTGATTCCTACGTAGGCATTTCCCCTCCTTGTTCCATCTCCTCCTTTCTTTGTCCTCTTGCCAAGCATACAGCACTCCACAGTTCAAGTGCAGCAATATTGCACATGGCTAATCTGTAACCCAGCTGGGTGAGAGACTGACTGTCACTTCCATTTGAGTTGTCAGATGAACAAATTAGATAACATTCTGGATAAACTTTGTGCTTTTTTGGCTGAGCTGCCTCATAATTGTCCATGCATGCCAGAATGCTCAGTTTACTGCAGAACTGAGAGCAAGTGGAAGAGCTCTGAAGAGCTATGGAAGAGTTGATCCCCAACAAGGCAGTGTTCATGTCAAATTCTGCTGGGAGGGTTTTGGTGGTTGGGCTAGCCTAGCCTGTGCCTTCAGAAGTATATACACTGCTGCTTTGCTCAAGCTGCATCCGTACATTGCCGTCACAGCTTGTTTTAAAGGCAAAATGTTTTTTCTTTTGACTTTTTAGTTATACTCTTAAACAAGAATTACTTGGGGATTAATCTTAGGAATGATGTTCCTTGCCATTAAAAAAATTAAACTGATGATCTATAATTCTGTAAAAATCTTCTATAATGATATAACTCATATGGCTTCCCAGTTTTGGTTTTTATCTCAAGCAGCATGTGCTGTGGTGTGTTTTAAAACAAAGTAGCAACACAAGTCCAATGATGCAAAGGAGATGAAAAGGCATATGGCACCCTAAAGAGGAATACAAAGTGTAACAAATCGTGCCACTTGAGTGTTTTAACTGTTATCTTACAAGTAGTTTGTGACCTGCCAGGGCAGGTAAGTGCTGTTTCTAGTTTTCAGGACGAATCTGTCTCCTCCTTTTTTTCAAACTCTTTTAATAGTAAAAAGCCACCTTTTGTGTTACTATCTCAGCATCACTTACTTGTGGCATCTGATAGCAACCACTGGGGGACAATATCACAGTGTCAGGCTCCCTCAAGTACCCACCTGCCCAAATACTTACGTTGTTTTGTTTTGTGTTTTTTACACCTTCTGCTGGTAGAGGTGGGCATTTATATTCCAGTACTATTAGGAAACCACATTTTAGGTGTCCTTTATGAGATAATTTGAGATTGTAGTGTGCAAGTTGCTGACAAAAATCTTGTAATGAGCTAAAAGAAAATATGATTGCAACAGTTTCTTGTGTATTTTGATGTACAAAATACACTTGCTTATGGATCCAAAGTGTAGATGATTCAGAAATACCCAAGATATGAGATTACTTCTTTTCTTTTGTTCAACCCATGCTGCAGCATTTTCAAATGCTGTCAAAACTAGTAGGCCAGGGAGCTCGTGTGGCTGGCTGGTAGCTGTGCATGCAGCTCACCAGTGCATCCTGCCGCATGGCTCCCTTCCCTGGCTGAGGTTTCTGGCTGAAGCAGCCCAGGGAGTTGTTTTCAAAGTGTCGTTTGGGTGATCTGCTAACAAACCCTATTATTTGTTAATAGGATTTGTTCTTGCACTGTTTTGCCCGATCACTAATTGTTTATCGTGCATTAGGAGTACAATGAGATGCCTGTCAGCTGTGTTTTGAGCTTTTTGTGTGCAAGATTCATTGTTTGTCTGCGATGGCAGGTTTTGCTTCGGTACAGCCTTAGTGTGGAAGGGAGCAAACATAAGGCTCTGCATTTCAAACCCTGCAGTGCATTATATCCTGAACTCTGGTAGGCACTAGTTTCCTCAGCCCCCCAGAATAGGGTCAGAGGGCCTGTAAACTCATCTGGAGGGCTGGGTGCTCTGCGCTTTTGTATAGAGAGCTGCAGCTGCCTTCCAGGTTGCTTCTCTGCCTTTCTGAAAGAGTGCTCTGCTTAGCTGGCAATCAAACTAGAAAGCATTGAGAAAATTCATCATTAGAATAGAAAGGTGAAAATGTATAGGAAAATTTGGGAGCTAGTGAGACCTAGTTGCTTTTTGTCTTTCTTGAATGTTTTGATCAGTCTCTATGGTATTTCATACAATGCAGGTAGAAACTACTTCCCAAAAGGGGTCCTTCTGAGCTGGTTTTTAAGATTTCAGGTGTGAGCATTTGTCTAAGTATTTTAATAAATCCTTTGCTGAAGCACTCCTTTCGGAAAAAAAAATGTATAATAAATCTTTCTAATCATAAGTATCCTAATATGATTTTTTAATCCCTTTTTTCAGAAGATAAGACTTTAAAAGAAATATAAAAGTCAAATTCCCAAAGCAGAATCTGAATATGGTTGTGTGATGGCTTGGCTTGAGCATCTAGAGTTCACCCTCAGGTTTGCTAATGTGTCAGTTTAGCGATGCTGTGTTGATGGAGTGAATTGGATTAGGTCACTGATCCAGCTGAAAACTCTGTGCTTTTCTGAGGTGGTGTGCAGTGATAGTCTTCAGTTTCTTGAAGCCCCACTCTGCTGCTTCTGTGGCTGCAGTAGAAGTGGCAGAGTGGAATAAGTATGGAGGAGGAAGCCCAAGCATTTCAGGTGGCTGCCCTTGCTTACTGTGCTGTGCCTGGGCAGGTGGGAATGACTGCCCCATCCTGTCTGTGAATTTTGAACAGTCCTTATTTTCTTAAGTAATACCAATTTAAGGGTAAAACAGGGAAAATAATTTTTTATGTTGTTTGGCTGCATGCTTCTCTAGGAAGAGGTTTCCTAAATATCTACACGTATCTCTTATGTTTTGGTCTTGGAAGCTAATTAGAAATAAACTGAGGAACCAGATTTTTGTACCAGTTAGGAACTGGGTTTTGTTCTGAGTTTATGTCAAGTGTCTGGAAAGAAATAAGGCTCTAATTCTTGTAATTGAGTAGTCAGACACTACGCTGAAGTTTGATTGTATATACACACATATATTACATATACCCATACACAAATACATAAATATATATACCATTACGTATGCTTTATATATGTATGCTTGTTTTGGTGTACATTTATATATGTGTTCATACACATACAGAAAATACACTGAATGAATACCATTGTGATCATTTTTGTGACTAATACCTGCCATCCAGAATACAAATTGGTTCCTCTTGAAGCTCCTGCAAAAGGCTTGATGATTTTGTGACCTAGCTCTTGGAATGTAAGCTTAACTTTCAAGTCAAACCAACTGTCCCTTTTTCAAGTACTTACAGAAGTACAGTCATCCTGCAGTGTGGTATCCATGACCTATTCCCTCTTCAAAAGGAACAGTTTTCACCAGAATAAAGATTTAGTGTGAGCATTCTACTCAGGGCAGGAAAGTTCCTGAAACACTCCCTACCTCCTGATGTAGGGAGAATTAGAATTTGCAGCAGAGATGGTTTGCCCGTAAGAGTGAGGCACATACTGAAATTCTCTCTGTTGTATGCCATGACAGCCCACCAGCAGTACAGAAGCTGAACTCACAAGAGGATGAAGAGAAACCTTACAAATATTTAGATACTTTGTGGTGTGTGCTCTTTCAAGACCTGAAGTTTGTGCTGCTCCCAGGTACTGTGATGACAGTGTTCAGGAGCAGAGCATGCCTACAAGGTGTGCAGGCAGGCTGGGCCATTTGCTCAAACACAAATGCACACTTGTGTATGTAACAGACAGACAAAGGTTTGGGCCTCACCTTTCTTGCAGCACCTGCCCTTGTTCAGGGCTTGGTTGTATAACCCATGGAGCAGGGCAGCTGGGTAGAATCCTTGTGTCCCTCAAGCACTGAAATATTTTAAAGACTTAATTTTTTTTTAAATGTTCCATTGAATATAAAGTATCATCTATATTCTTTGCTTCAAAAAAATGCTTTCTAGTCTGATATAACTTAATGAGTTCTTGTTCTTGGTGAACAATATAATTTCTCAACATTTCAGACACCTCTTAATATTTTCCAGGAAGGTGTTGCTGAACTCTTCCAATTCTGTTCTGTGACTTGCTACAGTCTTTCATAATATCAGATAGACTGTTTGTTGTTAGTGATCACTAGGGATTTTTAACTACCTCCTTCATTTTTTAGCCTTCTGCCAGTAAA
Organism: Atrichornis clamosus; assembly: GCA_013400975.1. Taxonomy (NCBI): domain Eukaryota; kingdom Metazoa; phylum Chordata; class Aves; order Passeriformes; family Menuridae; genus Atrichornis; species Atrichornis clamosus. Next base: position 219,008 of record WBMZ01002486.1, on the reverse strand, counting down.
TAGATCAGAGTAAGGCAAATACATTAGAGTTTAAGAGGACATTGACGAAACAAGTTATCATGTGCTGACCAGGCTGAGAACTACCGTGGAGGAACCTGGAGGAGTAGCATTGACTTTCTAGTGGGCAGAGCTATAGTATTTATCAAAATAACTGTTGAGACTTCTGCTTCTTTAGACAGTTGCTAGGAGCCACTTAGCAACTTTTGGGTCATGCCCCAGTGGCAGATAACTGCAGTTTCTTTTGCACCTTGGAAATGAAGGAGAACTGCACTAAAAGTGTGATGTCAAAAGACCAGTGGATGTCAGGCCTGGACTGTGCCTTTAATGTAGACACAGGTATTGCTCACAATTTTTAAATTTGTTGTTGTTGTTCACATATTTAAGATGTGACCAAAGTAAAAGATAAAGTAATGCTGCAGGGCCTGGAGGGTTAGAACAGTGTCACTGTATTCGGGTAACCTACTGTGATTTAAAAATTAAATTGTCAGTCTTTTGTTTCTTTCTGTGCTCTCTTCCTGCCCTTTTCTCAGCACCTAATCCCATTTGGACTGTGTGTCTTTCCATATGTAGATGTTTTGTGGTTGGCTCTTTGCTTGTATCCAGACTACTTGAAATGAAGGGTATCCAGACTACCTGAAATGAAGCTGAATGAAATATCAGCTCTGTATTTTAGACGGTGGTAGAGAGGAGTAGGAGACAAATCTATAGAGTCAGGAGTGACGTAGGAAGGATGCTTTGAGATTGACTGTTCAGTTTTACCCAGTGCAAGAAATAAAAAAGTAGAAATGAAACTGGCCAGGGATGGGTTCAAAATGAAGTGGCATGGTTATCTTAGCACAGTTGAATTTACACCAGGGAGCTCTGCCACATAGACTGTGGAAAGTTTTCACAGGCTCAATGAGCTCCTAGTGCAGCTTGGGGAGGGAGGGTGAGCTCTTTGGGGATTGCTATGTGCTAAGATGCCTTTTTTGGTATAGAAAGTCCCCAAGTCACAACTTTCTAGAAGATGGGAGAATATTTTTGTCTTCACTGACCTTTAGCAGTGGGCTAGAATTTTGGAGACCTGGGTTTTACCATTGACCCTGACTTATGTGTCCTTATTTTACTGTGAAAAGGGTGAGAGTGATACCTTCAGAATTCTATTGTCAATACCTTGTACAGCCTTGGAGGCATTGTGTTTGACAGGTGGGAGGCCTGGAGTGTGTCTCCCCTTCTGTTCCTTCTCCCTCTGCCTGATCTGTGCTTGGAAAGTTACAGAGTGACTAAACTCTTTATTTTTAGAGATTACAAAGAAAGAAAGCATTAGACAGCTGGCTGCAAAAATATTTATTTGTGACCTTTGTCTACATTTGTGCAGTGCTTGTTGCTATTCTGGAGCATGTCATTCCTCCCCACTTCGGTCTTAGAGTTTAAGGAGAAATTGAAATGCTTATAATTTTATGCATACAAATATTTTTTTTAAATTACTTCCATATTTGGAAAACAGGACTACTGTTTGTTAGCTGTTGGCCTTATTTGTGTCCCATTTTCGAAGTAACGTGCTAACTGGAAAGGCAACTGGAGCACTGCTGGTAGAGGCTGCGCCGGGGTAGTCCCATATTGGTGGCTGAAAACCCTCTGCACCAGTCAGTCCCATTATGGACTAAGCTGGAGAAAGGATTAAATAGATTCTCCAACTCACTGAGGCAAAAAGGTTTAACAGTATGTGTGAACAGGGTCTGGAATTGGGGCTGGGATGAGTGGAGTCTGGCCTGCAGCTTGTGGTGGGAGTTAGCAGGTATGCAGAGGTAACTCAAGCCAAACAGATGTTACTGGTCATGGATTTTGTTATTGGAGCAAAGTCTCTGGAAAATGGGAGTATTTTTAACTTTCACCATGAGGTGTGTTTTAGATGTGTATGTCCAGTCAAAAAGGCAGGACAATATAAATGTGAGAAATCCAACTGCAAAAATGAAACAGTCTTATGGTATTGAAAGGTATGAGTCAGTCATATCAGTTGTGTTGCTTTGAAGTAACTCTTCTAGGACAAAGCATTTCCTAATACTGCTGTTAAGTGATAAGGATAATTTGTTTTGTTTACTTAAAATTATATATGTTTGCACTGTACTAACCAGTAAGTCTGAAAGCTGAAATACAGCTACTAAATCCCTTTTTTTTTTTTTTTTTAACACAGCTACCTTTCACAGACTATTGGGTAAAGGGAAACTTGCTATTAGGTGAAAGTACTCCTGGATGGAAGTTCTTGCATCCCTTATTGCCCTGAAGCAGATTACTATGAACAAATTCTCTTCTCTGAAGCTTATCTGTATAAAACCATTTTCCACTTGCATGGCATTCAAAAAACAGTAGATGCTGAATACTGTTTTGCTAAGACAATACGCTGAATTTATAGGACACACTGTTTCCTAGATTAAAAATTACAGAAACCTTTTAGAAGGTAAAGCATTGCTCTTGTAAGCAGAGATTAAGTGTTTTTATTCAACTAATATGTGTACATGTCAGTATTCCTATTGCATCAAGTGTCACAGGTGTAGGGCTATTCTTTAGCCTGCCTTCTCTATCCATCTTTGATATATTAAAGGAAGGAATAATTTCTGTTAAAAGGCTGAAAATTGTATGGGAGTGGTGCTGTAGCACTTCAGGGGCAGTGGCATACTTGAGCACCACTGGCAGGTGTCCCATGGAGCAAACCTGATAAAGCCCATGTGCAGTGATGCATTGCCTTCTGCCACCACTGCCTTCTAGGACTCTGCCCATGCTAAATCCTAGCAAACACCTGCACTCAGTAAACTACTGGATTGCACTTTCCTTTTATAGATGAGCAGTTTCTCATTCCAGACCATTAGTTCCACTAGCCCTCAGTGGCACTGCAGGCTTCTGCCAGCCCTGCTGTCTGAGGTCCAAGTGTTCTAATAGATGAGTTTTCTACTGCCAGCTTGACATGTAATTTGAATTTTGTTGGGAGGGATGGGCAGTGCCCTTTGTTAGGAAAGATATCAAATAGCTTCCCAGCTCTGTGCTTAAGAAGTAGCAGGATATGGGTGATTGTTGTTGGTTTTGGTGGGGTGGCTCTTTTTTTGTTTATTTGCTTTTGGGGTTTTGTTTGTTTATGGTGTTTTTGGAGTTTTTTTATTGGTTGATTGTGGTTGGTTTTTTAAAGCCTTTTGATGAAACTTACAATACTTTGTAGAAATGCTGATGTCAAAGACATATTTCCTTGTTAGAAAAGTCTCTTGGGGTCAAAACATTAACACAAAGCTTTCAAAACTTTGGAGTGAAACTCCCCCTCCAAACTCCAAAGTAGTGATTTTCCAGCAATTATTTTTTCCCCCTCAATTGAGTATGAATGCTGTCTAATAATTTGAGCCAAAGAAAGACAAAACCTCACTAAGTTTGTAAGCTGAATTATCTTGCAAGCTGCTTAGCTTTTGTTTTTTAGAAACACATGTGGATTGCACCATATACTACTTAGTTTTTATAATTTAATGTGAGGTATGGGATAATGATGGTGGTGTGGAAATAACCATTAATGCATCTCTATGAGAAGAGAAGGAAAAGCGTTGAGCGTCTCAGATGAAAGGCAGATGCATCCGTGTGCTTTTCTGAAGTCGTTTCGGGAGGGTTGGGAATAGGTGCCCCTGCAAGGGTTGGCTCCGTGCTGTCCTTCACACTGCCCTCTGAGACAGTGCTTGGGATGCTCAGCAGGACAAGGCTCTTGCTGACATACAGGGTTAGGTGCTTGGCTTTTTGCTTGGGCAGACAGGTTCTTACCTTTGAAAAAATCTCATTGTGGGGGTTGTGACCCATTTTTCAGCACATCCACCAAATTTCAGCAAAGTTAACTTTCCTGTGTAGATACTGGAGGATTTGAACTACTTTAAGACCCAGCCTGTGCTTCAGACATTGTATCCTGTCGGGTCTTCTGTAGCATAAGTTGTTGGTACACATAAAGTCAAAACCAGTGCTGGGATATGTATGATGAAGTGACAACCCTGTTTCTCTACTGATTTTGTCCTAGGCTTCTTAAGATTTTTCAGGGGTTTGTGGGGCTTTTTGTTTGTTTTTTTTTTAATTATTACTAATACAAGTAACTTCTGAGTTAAGTAGGTCAGCTATACCAAAATAACGAAACAAATTCAGTAATTGTTTTTGTGTGTTGTGGCAGTAAATCGGTTGAGCATCTGCTCAGAAACAAGCCTCTTCTGCTTTTACTCATCGTTGTAGTTAGAGCAAATTTAGATTGTATACCAGCAAGCAATGTCCAACAAGTTAAACAATTGTAATCATAAATCCCTGGAATAATCTGGGTTTAGTGAGCATAAAGTAGATGAGCTGGGAAAATTTGCTCTGCATCACTCTTTCAAAAACGGAGCCAGACTCTCCAGAATAGATTTGTGTACATCTTTAGCACAGAGAGAAATTTTTGCATGTTTAACTGCCTTCCCTGTTATTTGTAAATATACTGATAGGAAACTATGAGATTTTATGGACATACTTGATTGGCAGGAATAGTTTGCTTGTTTGGTTTTTTTTTTTAATGGAGCTCACATTTGGCTGGTGTTAGCAACATGACCAGTCTTTTATGCAAGCACCACTTGAACTGTGCCAGCATCTGAGTGAGAGTTTTTACCAGTTTCACAGAGATACTGTATGTATGTAATCAGAGCCTACCACTTAATTAGAGTTTATTATCACAGAATGGCTGGGGTTGGAAGGGACCTCTGGAGATCGTCTAGTTATACTTGGGATGACTTCGAGATGTGCTGCACACTTTAACATTCACCAGAGTTTTCTCAAATCTCTCCATGTAGATGCATCCTCAGCACAGAAAGAGGAGACTCAAACTCTCATCATGCACTGACAAGCAATTACCTCAAATATTTTGGTGAATGTGAAAGGCTAAAGCAAAACTGCATATTCTCAGTGTACATGGAAACTTCATAGCCAAGGTTCTGCCTATTTGCTTAATGATATTTTTTATCTGTTCGCAGAGGTCATGTAGGAGCAGTCTTCAGAGTGATTTTGTGCAGATCCTTTGTGCCGTGCTGAGGTATCTTCTCATAAAATAGATTGTTAGTTAGAGAATGGATGGCAGGTAATAACAGGTCATTAGTAATGTCTGTTGGTCCATAATGTGACCTACTTTTGATAAAAATGAATGACAGCTGGGGTTTTTAAGCTGTGATTAACCAAGATTTTTTAGGAAAGTGTGAAATGTTCACTGGCTTAGCTTTTCTCACTTGCATTAATGAAAATTTCTGAGTGGGCTTCTGTATTGAAGGTGGCCACAAAATAAAGTTGCTAAAGTGAGGAGAGAAACTTTCTGTGCTTAAAATACTTCAAGGAAAAAAGGTTTACTAATTTATGGGACAAAATGTCCCTAAATGGGAAAAAAAAAATTCTAAACTTGCTTTGGCAGTTATTCCTGGTTTTGGGACCTGGTAAGATTCTTGTAGTTCCTTCCCTCCTGATGGTGACTTATTTTAGATATGCCAGTTTTAAATGCAGAAGTGTAAAACACCTTTTTTTCTCTACATCAACCACCTTTGTCTTGCCTTAGGTTCTCTTGAGTGGATAATCTTAGCCTTTTGTAGAAATAATTGGTTAATGTGTATCACTTACCCGCTAACACTGTCAATTAAGACTGATATTTCTTAAATTGACAATTTAGAGGAAGCCATTATTTTCTTTGTGTCTCCCCATATATTAAAAAGAGCTATGTTATATTCATTATGCAGGGGCCATATTCATTAGCCCTGTTAGCTTAATTTTTGTTTGTTTGTTTGGCTTTTCTGAGGGTTTTTTGGCCCTCTTTGGAAAGCCTTGTTATTTAGACTGTTTAAAAAAACCCCAACCTGTAATCCCTGTTTGCCTGCTGTGTACTATGTGGTGATTTAAACATCTTCAGAGCTGCTGAGAAGGTGTCAGACATGAATTTGCTAAAGGGCAGCTACTCTGGTCAGCTCGGAAATGGCGGATGACCTGCTGGTATGAAAACACTACTTTAATGTGCTTTCAGAAGGCCCTACAGGCACATTCCCAGTGCCCCAGATGACTAAAGAGTTATATATCTGTGTCTGGCCAGATTCAGGGCATAGATTACATGTTAGAAGTAGGGCTGATTTGATTTAAAAAAAAAGTAATTTTGCTTCTCATCCTTCACATGGTACTTAAAAAATCCCAGTTATTTAATGCAGACTTTGCAAGTGCAAATGAACATAATCCTCCAAGGAATGTGAGGGGTAACATTTCTAAGTTAATTCTGACAGGTTTGGGGTTTTATTTTCCCCATCATTGATCAGGTGGCATCTTTGTCTCCCTCATGCAGCACTGCACCTCCTTGGGGAAACCCAAAATGGTACTTGATTAAATTGACATACTTGTGGTGAAATGATGCTTCTTTTTATGCCCTAGAGGAGATGTGGGATCATTTTGCAAAGGCTTTCCTGACCCCTTTCTAGTGATAAAATGGTCTCTGAATTTGGGCCTGGAGTATGAGGCCTTGCTGTTGTAAATAACTGAATTGGAAAGACAGGATGCAGAATGCCAACAGCGCCTGCCTTGAAGGGGCACAAGGCACTCCAGTGGTTGTCCTCAGGCGCACACTGTGGTGTGGGTGGCTCTGCAAAGGCTCAGTGCTTTCCCCTCCAGGGCTCTGCAATAACCCATGTTACCTGAACTGGCTGACTGTGGGCTTTTTGGCTTGGTTTGGTTTGGTTTTTAAATGTGGCTTTCGACTGTGAATGCCCTTAAAAAGGTTCATGAATTCTGGGTTTAAATCCCTTGTTTATATTAGTCTTTCATTTCTCAATCCAGAATAGAAGGGCCTGCATTCAGCAAAAAGTGCTTGTCATTTAATTTCTGTGTAATTGAATACCAGCTTTCAAATAAGCTATACTGACATCCATTGAAAAAAAGATATTAGTGTGGTGTTTGTTCAGATTTCCATTTTTTAAAGAGAAAATCTGTCAAAATTCTGCTTTCCTTACTCTTTCACAATAGTTATTCCCTCTTAATTGCAGTACCTTATGCAATAAATAGTCCCATGGGTTTCACTAAGGCTGTTTAGGGAATTGAATGCCACAGTGTTAGCAGAAATGGAAAAAATGAATAGTGCTTTTAAGAAGCATTTGGCAAAACACTCATAATTTGTACATGTATCAAACATAAATTCTGGTTTTTTACTTATGAATCAATTTAAATTATTACATAAAAATATCATGTTAATGATGCTTTTTATGACACCTGGTGTGACATTTGGGATCCTATTAATTACCTTCTACTTTAAAATTCTATTGTAGCCTTGAAAAAAAATTTTTATACTGTAAAGTATAGCTTGAATTGGTTAAATTTTTGTACAAAAAGTAAAAAACACCTCAAATTTTACAAGTTCCAGCAAAAATAATCACATGAACAAGGCTTGGCTCGTGCACACTTGAACTAGTGGTCAAACCTGCTCAGTATTGCAGGTATATAAAATGTTTTAGTTAAAACTGCTTTGTTTCTCTTGAGTGTCCTAGTAGGACCTTTGTGGGTTTTCTGTAGCTTGCCCTGTCCCTTCCTCACTGACATAGCTGGCCAAGATCAGCCGGTGTTTTGCAGCTGTGTACCCTGTACATGTCCTGTCTGTGCTTTGCTGTCCAAGTGGATGAGCTGTGCTTCAAGCACGTGCCCATTCCTCCCATGCATGTGAAAAACATAAGCAGCAAAGGCAGAACAACTCACATTGGTGTTTAGAAAACGTGTTTTGTTTTAGGTAATAAGATCAATATTACAATTTTTTTAAAAATCAAAGAAACCCCAACTGAGCTTGTGCTTTGTCCTGAATTTATCTAGGCTGTTCGTTAACATGACATGTGTTTTTAAGAATGTCATTTAAGCAAACCCAGCTGGTTTGCTTAGATTTAAATGAAGATCAGCTCAGCATGAAACTTGTTGGAATTGCTTCTTGTTGAATTTTTTTTCTAGATGGGACTTTTTATCCGCGTTTTTTCTTTTAAATTCGCATGTTTAGGGAACTGCCTTTCTATTGGAGTTATATCATGGCTCTCTTATTCCTTCACTCAGGAGAAGGAGAAAAGCAAAACAGAAATTGAAAGATGTATTTTGTTAAAAGAACAGCAAACAAACAAAAAACCAGCAAAACCCCCAATCAAACAAACGAAAAACCTCCACCCAACCAAACCAAAAACCCCCCATACTCTTCAAACAAAAAAACCCTCCCAAATCATGTCTTCCTTCAGAGGAGAATGACTTTGTAAGTGCCCAGAAAATCCATCTGAAACAATTTTTAAAAAATTTTTGTGTTTATTTAATGAATGTTTCGTGATCTTACTGTTGAAGGCTGAGCTTGGGTTCCTCTGTGAATGCATGAAGCTGCTGCTGCTGCTGAAGCTGTCTTTCATTTATTTTGTTTGTTTTTGCTCTAGCTATAGCACTCCTGAGCCCCTCTACTTTTAAGTGTTTCCTTTTAAGACTTTGTAAAATTAGCTTTAACACTGATTGTCATCGCCTTTATTGTCTGTTTTAGGATTGACTCTTGTCTGTCTCTATTGCTTTGTCTTCAGGAAATAGTTTGGATTTCTTTAATAATGAAGACTGGAATTTCTGGCTGTTTTTTTAGCTTTTTGGTACAAAACAAGGACCTAGATGCTAATATTCTGAGCCCTGCTGTTACATGACAAAGTGCTTTAGAACTCCTTAGAGTTATAAAGTAAACCTCTGAAATCAAACTCTATTTGCTTCCTCAGCTCTCTTTTTGGTTATTAGCTAAGAGCGGTGACCAGCACTGGTTTGGTTATGTCTGTGTTGAACTAAAGAATACAATTCTCACTTCTTTTATCAGCTTATACTTTAACTACTATACAAGTTTCCAGTGTGGGTAGTTTATACTGTATTTACATCTAACACATACAGAGCTTTTACATGCTTCTCTTTCATGAGCAGAAAACTGGACTGTCTTCTTGGGCTCCACAGTGAAACTGGTTTCGTCAAAGCTCTGAACCCTAAAGCAGGGGATTTACACATGATGCAATGCCATTCATTTGGCTAATGCTATGGGACTGGCACCATGGTTGCAATCAATTTGGATTGTGACCAAACGTTTACAGAGTATAAGGGGGTTTTTTTCTCCTGTAAAATGCTAGGAACAAATAGTAAGATCACTGATACATTGCATGTGTTTTTTGGATACTTGTCTTCAACACTCTCAAACAGTCACCAAAATTATTTCAGGCTATAGAAATGGCTTTCATATGGGAATAGTGTCAATGTATCAAGAATTTTTCTCCAGGAAAACATCAGGTCTGGCATCATCCATCTTTCCTTATGAAATGCTTTTGCTGTAACCACTACAACATTGCTTAGGACTTAACTCCCTTTAGTCAGCTATGCTGTCGTAAACATGGTAGAAACAGCAGTTGCAACTCATAACAGTGCTTAAAATGGGGCTTGTGTGTGGATTAGAGTTCTGTGATTTTTAATAACTTGTGGTTATTCAGCTGGATAAATGTGGAACTACTTAACTACTGAATGTTCTTTTTCCTTGTTGGCAAATGAAGTTTTAGGAAACAGTAGCCTTCTCAGTGAAATCAAGAGGTACACAGTTCAAAGATGGCAGAAATTCTTAGTGTTTATATATGAACGTGATTCCTATACACAGTTTGAGCTTTCATGGGAATTCCAGTATTGGACTTACAGTTACAAATAATTTTGTTTTTAGAGACTAGAGTGCTGGTCTTTGAGTATATGTAATATAATCTATGTAATTCATCTCTTAAATGTATCAGAATTTATGGATTGGTGTTAGGATTTGGGACAGCTTCGTATTTTAGCAGAAGAGTCTGAAGAACAGAGCATTGCTCTGTCTCTGTACCATGTAAGTGTTATACTTTTAGAAAGTAATATTGACTGGGCAGCTTAAGTGCTTGCTGCCTTTCAGGATTCTGAAATTCCAGTGTGCAAAAGGAGTCCTGAGGCAGGAGCTACTTTAGAAACTGATTTACAAAAAAGTCTCTGTTTGGAGGATAATATTATATGCTCCTCATCTCTGCAAGCTGCCCTGCTCTTTTCATTAGTTGGTGCTTCTCTGGGAGGCATTCCTCTCATGCTTTTGTTCTAATCTCTTTTTTCACAACATGAAAGAAAATCCTCTGTTTCATGTGTTCCGCAGAGTTCCTTTCATCCTTCAAAGTGATGTTACTTATTTTGTGATGTAATTGCCTGTATGAGCTTGCTTTTGAGCTGTAAAACGAAGTATTGTTTTTGTTGGCAGGGTTATAATGTTTCCTCATTTACCGCGTCATTGATTGATAACAGTAATGAAGTAATTAACTGAAAGATTTCACCTGTTTTCTTATTCTTCTGTCTCTAACAGGTTCATTGCTAAACCATGTGCCTTAGGCCTTAAAGTCCAAGCCAACGGACCACAGAAAGCTCAACCTAATGCTATCTTGGAAAAAGTTTTCACAGCTATTACAAAGGTAGAGTGTCTTAACTAAAATATTACCTTATAAAGTGGGTTATGGCACTGTAAACGATGCCTAAACAAAGCAAAGCTAATAGATAAGTGCAGTGCTGCATTTTTACACCTAAAGTAAAAAATACAAATATTGGGGATGTCATTAGTATGCCAGCTGGAGTGGTTGTGCGTCCCCTTGTGATGTCTCCTGTAAGCTTTCAATAAAAAAAAAATTGTCACAGAAACACTTTGTAGATGCCATATGGCCACCTGGGGGGTTTTTTTTGTATCTTATCTGTTAGAAATTTTTACAAAATTGTTGGGTTTTTTGGAAAAAAGAGAGCTAATTGTGAGCCAGTAAGATTGATACCGATTTTTCCATGAAACTGCAAAGCTACTCCTTCTAGGGGAACTGCCTTGGCAAAGGGCACTGGTGTCTTACTGGTGTCCCACCTACAGGAGAAGGAGGTAGAAAAGTGGGAGAAACTGGCTGAATCATCTTTTAGAGCTTGCATATTTTTTTTGTACAAATTTTTTCACCTGCAATTTATATGTCTGTCTCTATATCTCTCACTGTAAGTCTTCTCAACTATACTTGTGTATTGTTCTCTTCATGCTTTTGAAGAATCCAGTACTTTTCTGCAGGAGCTTTCCGATCCCAACTTGGCTCCAGGCTGCAGCTGGGCACCAGTGTAAACTTCAGAGAGTGTTAGAGTCATAGAGTGCAAAATTTGGTTCAGTGTCACAGACAGTGAAATATGCTGTGGATCTGTCTTGCTTGTGTGTCCTACACTACCCTGAGATCACCATGGCACTTGGTGTGGCTTTTATCCTGTTTTCAGGATGGGAATTGCATATGCCTTGTTTCTGAAAGCTGTGGGATGTACTCTTGCACAGACTCAGCTGAAGGAAGAATGGTTGGGTTTTGTTTGTTGTGGGGTTTTGGTGGTCTTTTAAAAATTTTTTAAAATTTTATTTAATATTTCCTTGCTGAATCTGGTAATCCGACATAGGGCCTGAAATACCTGTGAGTGTGAAGAGCTCTAAAGGAAAGTATCTGCTTTCCTGCAAGAATCTGCTAGCTGCTATCAGGGAAACTGTCCAATTTAGCTAACTGTCTTATTTGAACCTTATACAGCAATTTTCTCTAGGCAAACTCTCAAGAGCTGCATCAAACATTTGATTTTTCTAAGGTTACAGAAATGGCTTTTCTTTACCTTCAGTTGAAAAACTAGTGGATACCTTGGTTGACTAAAAACTTTGTTGAGATGGGTGGCAAATACTTCACCCTTCCCTTGTCTCATCCTTTCTTTCCTGTGTTTTCATGGAGGCTGGTAGACAAAACTTCAACCTAACAAAAGTTTTGCTGTTTTATGTCATGCAACATTTTAAAGTCTTGGTTGTAAGAGCTCTTGTGTCTCATTCAATGTATGTAACTGACAAACAGAAATAAAGCTAAAGCTCCAGACAACAGATTGTTTTTTAAAAAAAGAGAAAAAGATATTGGACAATGTGGTCAGGAGAAATATGTAAGTGGTACACGTGCTGTATTGTACATGTAGAATTACTGGACGATTGGAGATCTGTCCTTCTAATGAAGGACATTTTCTTTTGCCTTACCTCTGCACTGGTTTACAGCCATGCTAATGGTATGAGAGTTCCATATTTTCTAGTTTGGTGAATATTTGTGTGTATTTATTTTACAGAAAACAATTCTATCTCCCTGTTGCCAAGGTGATTTTTCTTTTGAAGTTGTCACTTTGTTTAATGACCTCATTTTTTAACATTATCATGCACAAACATGGGATTTACTTTCTTTCTGTATCAGTCAAACCATCTTCACTACTGCAACAGTTGATAGAACAAAGACCCTGATGCAGGAGGGTGGAACAGGCGTAGCATGTGGCAGGCAGGGGGGTGTTGGTAAGCGCCACTGCTCGAGAACTGCATAGCATTTTATGCCTACTTACCTTCACTTACAACTTTTAATCCCATTGTTCCCTTTAAGTTTCTTATTAGTAATGACCTGCATGTCATATTACAGCATCTGTCCTTCTAGATCAATAATAGTCACTGTAAGTGTATTTTGATGGGAATCTGCCAGTAGAGATTTCTGTGAACATACTTCTGTGTATCCATGTGTCTGACAGGCAGCCTTGATAAGAAGGCATGAGTCAATTACGGTGGTTCTAAATTTAAAGTGTTAGTGTAGTTGGGCAAGAAAATAATTTTTATGCTTCTCTATTTTGTAGCATCCAGATGAGAAGAGGCTGGAAGGCCTCTCCAAGCAGCTGGACTGGGATGTGCGCAGCATTCAGCGTTGGTTTCGACAAAGACGCAACCAGGAAAAACCCAGCACTCTTAGGAAGTTCTGTGAGAGCATGTAAGGATGCGCGTTCTCTTCTTGAGTCTCGTTGAGTCTGTGTTCTCATCAGCTTTCCCCTTTGTTTTTCACAGGTATTTTTGTGGACAGGTAGAAAACTATACAAATGGTTAGAATATAACTTCTTTAATGAGAAAAACCATTGTCATTGTCCTGAAGGAGTCAGATTGTACTTTTCATGTACTTTCAATGGTCAAAAGCTTTCAGAAATCACATGATTGTGATTCTATAATATCAGGGTGCCAGCCTAATCTTTTAAAAGAAGTCACCTGGTGTTTTGTGCTGTCCTTACCACACTGCCTTTAGCCATACAACCTGACAGAAATCTGAGATGGAGGAGTAAAAGATGAAAGGCAATTAGATTGTTAAACACAAAGAAGACTAAAGATAAATTGTCTAAAGATTACTGCCCTTTAATAGACAGAGGAACTGAAGTGTCAGAATGCTTAAGTCCTTTCCTTGGTATTTCCTGCTGAAAGTCTCCTTACTTAATGTTTAATCCAGGCAGGATGAGATTATCAATAAACACAGTAATCCTGTTGCCAGCAGCTGGTGGCCTTAGAGTTACTAATTCTTGAGATCAGTGAAGAACAACCTTTTTTTCTGCAAGGGTTATAGCTGTTAACTTGTCTGTTTAACTTGTAAGAAAGGGTGTGGAATCTTGGGAAAAATTAAAGCTGTATTAGCCCTAGAGCTAGCATATTTAAGCAGAATATTTTGCTGCGTCTGTAACTCAGGTCAAAGACTTTACTCTCTTGCACTACTGCCAGCATATTTGGGCTGACCGAGTGGTAGAAAAATTTAAGCATACCATGAAATACTGGCATAGATAGGATAGTAATGGGTGCTGAATTTGCTCCTTTGTGGCATACATTATCAAGAAAGCATGCAAATGGCAGCTATGAATGCAAACTGGAAGGTAAGGTCAAGCTGCAGCAAAGTGCTGACAGAATTTAGTGCCAGCTTTGTTTAGAGGGAGCCATTGGGCATTCCTGCAATATGTGTACTTAACAGTAATGATAAAATTTGTCCAAAAAGAAGCAAGATGGCATAAATAATAGGTGGATAGTTCAGGTTCTATCTGCTCATGGTTTGCAGGAGGTGCAGTGGGAGCTGCCTCCCCATTTCTGTGTGGACATGGTGCTGTGAGAATGTGGTGTTGTCCAACTGTGTGTGCCTTATCCTGGGAGCATTTCCAGTGATGGTGTGTGTGCTGCCAGCTGACCTGACACGTCTTGGACAAAGTTGTTGGCAGGTAGTCAGACTACCACTGGGAAGCCAGGGTTGCCCTTTTATCCCTTCAGCATGGGTGTTAGTGTTGTTCAGTTAAATCCGTCCATCAGGCACTAAGCAAGGTACTTAGTATGTTTTGACTGAAGAAATCCTTCGGTATGAGGTCTGTAGCCTTTTCACAGCTACTGAGTTAGTGGGATGGCTTTTTGGGTGTAGTGTCTGTGTGTGGCAGGTGCTTTGAAGCTCTGGACTGCATAAGTATGTGTTTCCACGACAGTCATGGGAAGGGGACCACTCAACTGTTCAGTAACTCGGGTGCCAGTGGAGAGTTTCAACAGAGAACAAAATGTGCCATTTTGTAATAAGCAAGTACATAGCAAGCAAAATGCCAGTGATCTCTGCCTACACCTTCATACTGCTGAGCTGCTGTTGTCTCTTCAGAAAAGACTTCAGTTTTGCTGACAACAGCATTGATTGACTGTGGCTTGGGAAGAAAAGTGACAGAACCCACAGCAAATGTGGAGCTGCTTAAAAAAAAGCACCAACTCTTTTTACAGGAGACGATTCAATTTACTGCTAGACAAAGTGTTCTGTGGTCCCAGAGTGGCTTTTCCATGATGAAAGAGTAAAGGAGCTGTGCCAGAAGGGCCGTAGGCCATTTTTGACTGCCTTATCTTTCTTGCAAATGAATAGCGTGGGCACTATCTGAAGTAGAATAGCTTCAATAGGACAAAGGCTGAGAGTGAAATTTAATGATAAACACACTTGCCTGAGATGAATGACACCCAAGATCCAGCCCCAAACACTCTATGCCAGTAACTTCATCACTAAATTCTTACTGTCCTAGATTTCTCACTTTCTCTACCCCTTCCCTTCTTTTTTTTGCAAGCAATTCCAATTCTGGTCATAAACAGAGTGCAGAGAAACCCCAGAACCTACACTCCTTTGGGTTTTGGGGTTTTTTTGGTTTGATTTGGTTGGGTTTCTTTTTGCAAATGGAATAATTCCTTTGCTGCCAGTCTTTATCAGATATCCTGGCCATTGGCAGATGATGGTTATATGGAGAAAAAGGCAGTAATAGAATCTCTTCTATATATCTATCTCTTCTATATATCTTTCTCTTCTCAGAATAGGCACTGTTTGTGCCACCTTATTATAGTGAAAGTAAATTGCTTTTTCAGGAACCTTAACCAGCATTCATGCCATAGAGTTTTGTGTGTCAATCTGAAAGAGAAGGGGCAATTTGACTATTGGAGCCATAGAGATCCTAATTGTGAGACTTCAGTGGTATTGTGTACCTGCTTAAGCTTTCAGATGTTATACTGATAACTACTTGTATGAAATACGAAATAGATAATGTCACTTGGCGGTGATTAATGTATATAATCACCAGGTGGTGATTAATGATCCAGTCAGAAAGCCAGTAATAAACACAGCACTGAGTATTATTTTACTAGTCAATCCTTGTTTCCCAAGAATTTGGTGATTCTGGCACAAAACTTGGAGTTAAAGTCACAGAGTGCAGTCACTAGAAAAGGTATCCACCTACTATAACCTCAGATTGCAAAACTCAGGCACTTAAGCTACTATATTAGCTGCAGGGGATAGTCTGTCAATAGCTTTTCTTTTGCTTCTGTGAATTTAGACCATTTTACTTCTTTTCCTCAACTTGAAAGATCCAAGATGTATAAAGAAGGAGACAAAGAGGTGAACTGAGTGTGCAAAGTGGACTTTTCTACTTCCATGTATTTCTGTTGGGTTTTTATTTGTCTTTTCTCTCTCTCCCTATGGCACAGCCTAACATCAAGAAAATTACTTTGCTGATTGCCAGACAGAATACAGGATCCAAAAATGTCTTCGTTAATGTTTGATGTGTCAGAAAGCCAATGCAGAAGTGATTCCCGAATCACTTCCCATTTCTTCCCCGTTCCAGTGTTTTGTGCTGCTACTCACACTGCCGGTGTGTAGGCATGTCTGGTTTTATCCAAAATGAAGTAGTATAGAAAGAGACTGAATTCTGTCCTCCCCACTTATTGTCTGGAGCAAAGGGAAAGAACCTGTGATGCCAGAAGTTACTAGCCTGGGATTTTGGAATGTCACCAGGCTGATGACTTGTATGTCCTACAGCTATGTTCATTTAAGTAAACTGTTTATTAGAGATATTTACATGGCTTCCAAGGAGTGACTGGAAGGAACATATGGCCAAGAGAGATTTTTTGAGTTTATGGGACATTCTGCATGTGAAAACATGGAAATGTGCAGACTGAAGAGCCAAAGATCTGGTTTTTTCCCCCCTCTTTATTCTCTAGAAGAAGCTTGGATACTAAAGTGTCTGTAAGTAGGGTGTTTTTTAGTTTTAATGTAGGGGAGAGAAGAGTTTCTGTCTCATACCCTAGCTTCCTTTTTCCTAAGGCATTGAAATATTGCTTGTGCATGTTGCTTTGGGGGAAGACTTTATCTGTCTATGACTGTATATATATGTGTGTGTGTGTGTGTGTGTGTACACGTGTATGTGTATAGATATAGAGAAATAGAGATTATTTTTTATTTGCTTGTTGTGCACATTTGTGTGAAAATTTTATGGGCTGTTTGCAACTTCTTGGTCAGTACACTTTTCTCAACTAGCAGAACTAGCAGAGTAATTCTCTTCTACAAAACTGTACTGGAAAAATAACTATGCAAGGGAAAGAAATTAAGAGAGCTGTTTGGTTGTTAAAATTCTGAATTGTGCTGATACAAATCTTAACAAAATGCATGAAGGAATTCATCAGTCTATGCTTTGTGTTTAGCAGTAAGGCACTAGAAAATAAATAGGCTTCTAGCTCTGGATTTTTAATAGCATCAGGCTCTCTTAAATCAGCTTCTAAAACTCTCCTGATCTGAAGAAGTTGATATTTTGGGTCCATTTAATTCTGATTTGTCAGCTGCTTCAGTGCTACATGCAATGAAGAACTAACCAGTGTTTCATGACCAGAAAAGAGAAAAAGGGGGTGGGTCTGTGAAGTTGTAGTACATGCTCTGAGGCAAGTGTGGTAGTTACTCTTCAATGGCCATAGGATTACTCTATCTCCCTTGTCTTCCTCTGCTGTTTCTCATGGAACAGCATGGCTGTTCCTCCTCACTTTCTAACAGGTATGAGGCATAATCTGTTCCTCGGTTCTCTGGTCTGTTCAGGAGATCTTAAGCACTGGTAACTCAATCAACTGCTTGGTGCGAGGGGAACTGCACACCTGACCAGTGTGCTGATAAACAGAGCTTCTCCTTGCTATTGTAATGCTGGATTTTTTTTTTAATTTAAGTAGACAGATACTTAGTTCTACTGCTCCTTCTCATTGTAACCTGCTGCAGTGGGCTGTGTCCTGCTGTGGGCTGCATGCCAGGTCTGGAGGCTCCTGGGACAGGTGTTTCTGTAGACAAATGATCACAGGACAGCAGCGTCACCTCAAAGTAAAAGCATCAAGGAAAATAAAAAAATTCTGGAAGTTACTGTGAAATAGCAGCAAACTCTGCAATGAGGCAGAGTATTGAAAGCCTCTGTGTAATTACTGATTTATTTCTTCTGAAACACTTAGTACTGAAACACTCAATAGGACTGAAACACTTTTATACAGGTGAAAAAACCAAGTGATTTGCATTTTTTTCTTGCTGATCCTTAACTTCTTTACTGCTTTTCATATTTCAGTCACATTTTTGTGACCTTGAATGAAATGCTCACTGATGCTTCATCGAAACTTCTGCAATACTGCAGCAGTTAATTTATGCTTCTGTTAGTGGTGTCTGAAGGACACTGTATTTTGTGATGTAATTGAGGACTAGGAAGTGTATATTTGTGTACACTCTCTGTGTTTGGAATGAAAACAAAAAACTGCGAACCCACAAATTCTAATGATGCTTCAGGGCTGTATATCATATGAATGTAATGTACACCCAGGGCATATGCTATCCAGCCCTGAACAGCCCTGAACACTGTGGATACAAGCCTACCCAAACTAGTTGGTTTCTTGCAACCTTGAACTCTATGAAATGTCTGGGTAAGGATTCATATATCAAGTGATACAGATTTAATGACGGTGTTGGTGTAAGACAAGGGAGAACAACAAATGCTGACTGTTAACACTACTCAAGGAACACTCTTTGGAGGAAATAGGACTTTTACTTCATGAATCCTATAAAGCTGGGTTGCCTGACACTATTTCTCATTTTGCTGCTAGATTGGTGTGAGCAGGATAAGCTATTGCATTGTCATTTTTAGTTAAAATAATTTTTAAATGTAATTGAAGCTTTGGTACTCTGCAGATGACAATGGCAATATGGTGACTATAGATACTACAAGGATTGTGCAAGAGATCAGACAGACAATGGAAGAATAGAGAGGGTCACCTTTGTACAAGATAAAAGCATAGGGAAATGATGGATTGGATAAAGAAAATAAATGGAGAAGAGCAATTGCCTATTTTGTTGTGTGAGAACCAGGAGTTTTAAATGAAAAAGAAAAAAGGAGCATATTCAAAATTGAGTAGTGAAAACAGTTTTTCACACTCAGAGTAATTAAACAAGATTTCACATTTCTTTCATGGAATTCGTTGCTCTCCTGAGGCAATAGTTCAAGAGTAATTTGTGATTAAAGAGATTGTTCATTTATTTGAGCAGTCAGTATTTGGTAGTGTGTTGATAAATGGATTGTATCTAGAGTTTGCTTAGAAGATTGTTGTGAAGACTGCTCTAAAGTTTCCGGAGTATCACATGCTGAAACTGGAGTACAGAGGTAGGGAAGAGAAGAGCTTTAGGAAGAGAAGAGCCTTGTGAACAAATGGCATTTGTGACATGAAGGGCAGGTAGGGAGTAGGGGCTCAGGTGTTGGCAGAGTCAGATTTGTGCAGCAGCTTGTGGAGGGAGGACATAGGTGTTCAACGAAATGTGAAGGCAGTTGGAGTTGGTGAAATTGTTCCAGAGCAGGGGAGCTGTGACTTTGCTGAGTGCAAGAAAAGTTTCTTATAGCTTCACGTGGTAGGAAGGTTGAGAAAAGAGACTCTAATTGAAGTCATCTAGCAAGTGGTAACTGAAGTGCAGAGTAACAAAGATACTCTGGCAATTGTTATCTAGAGTAAGCATGTAAAATACTGCAGTTTTATCCTAGGTCTGTAGGATTTACATCTAGACTTTGGGATTGACACATTCGAGGATCTATTATTCTCTTAAGAGTATTATGTCTAGTAACTTCACTGATAAGGAAGAGATCTGCTTGAATGCAAGCCCTCAATAGAGGTAAAAGAGAATAAGGCATTTATACTAAGACTCATGTCAGGGAACCTGGAGCTATGCAAAAAGGCCTGGAGTCATGTTTGGATATGTAAAATCCAAGAGAGAAGTCTTGATCTGTTCTATATCAGGGTGAGAGGTTACTCCATGAGAGTAGCACTCAATAACTCTGTGTGTTAGTGATTCATTTGCCTGCTCTCTAAGCCATATATGAAGTCAGTGCAGAAGAGTATTGATGAAGCCTTTTATTTAGTGTAAATATGGGGGGTTTTGTATGATGTCATTCAGTGCTGGTTCACTGATGGCTTCCCTGCTGTAAAAGAGTGTAAGAGTACTGGTTGCCTTGAGTTACATAATATATAGTAATTCATAGCTAGAGTCCCTGCTACAACATAGGGACACATGAATATGTCAATGGCTGGCAAGCTGTCCTAATTTTGAAGTTTTCTGAACACAGTGCAGGCACTGACAGCAATTTTAATTCTTCTCTAACGCTTGTTCTCTGATAAATCAGCAGTAAACATCTTGCATGTACCTCCTCTTCAACAAGCAGCTTGCCCAGAGATCACACTTCTAAAGGCAGAGTCTAGGCAATCACTCCTAGCTGCTACAGCATGGTTTCCTGTGAGTTTGTGCCTTCAGCTTTGCCTCCTGGAGCATCTGTATCAGGTGTACTTGCATAGGCTGGCTCAAGTTGTAGTTCAGCAGTGCAGATTGTAGATCCAATAAGCAGTAAAGGCCACCTCTCTGAGCTCTGTGTCCTTGCTCTTCAATTTGCCCTGCACTGTGCCAGGCAGTACAGCATACTGTACTTTGGGGGGTTAAAAGTCACCCTGCATGCAAACATAGGATGCTCATCAGTCAGATTTTCCTCTTGTGGGTCATAAGCTTGCTGGAGTTCTGTTGCTTGTGGTTGTGGAGAGTGTGTATGCAGTCAAGTGACAGACAGGGAAGCATGGGCAGTACTTGTATCCAGTGTGAAAGCTCAGGTTTTGATGTGATGGAGGAGAGAAGCAGGGGAGATAGCTACAGCCACCTGGCACCTGCTGATGTGACAGGGTGGGAGTACATGGTGTGGTGGAGTGGGGCATGGTGTGCCATGTGGTCCTCTGAGCACCTCTCTTCCTTCTGCAGCTCTAATACAAGGACTTAGATTAACATAGGCTGAGTGAATGAACCTTTTTCTATGGAACAGCTCTTCCTGTGGCTCTGTTTATACCCTTTATCTCATTCTTCCTATCATTATTTCTCAATTTTGTATTGGGTCTGGGACTGCTCTTGTAGCCTTGCTATCCTGCTGCATTAGAAAGCTGAATCATCTGGAGAAGGGGGAGATGGTAGTAGATTTCTTGCAACTGTAGTGTGCTGCTCAAGAGGCTCCAGTTAGCTCAGGGCTGGTATGAAACAGATCCCAGAATTGGGCAAGGTTGGCAGTTTCCCTCGTGATTCCTTTCCTACCACATCTGCCATACCCGTGTGTGAATCTGGTCTATGATCACTGTTCTGTCTTTTCAAGCTGGGTCTCAGGACTTCTCACTGCCCAAACACGATATTAGGGGGAAATTATAACATTGGTTAAGTGTCAGGGGTTGCCAGCCCTCTTTCCATGCTGTTCTGCTGGAGCAGACAGGCAGAGATGTCCATGCCATGTCCTCATACTATGCTCACCATATTTTTAGACTATGCTTTAAGCACTTTTCATTTTGCATCTTGTGACATTTCCCTCTTCCCTCAAATGGGATTACTTAAAACTGAATTCCCTGCCCTTACTGCCTTCTGTGATACGGTTTTTAACACAATTAATAAATTTAAATTAACTCATGTGCTCATCCTGCAAAGACACCATCACTTAACATTATCATTGCACATTAAGCAAGGTTATAATAAATTAACTAGGTTTCCATTCTCTTGTGGGTTGTATGTGCTCACCATTATTTCATATTATGGAAATTAAATAACTCCTCCCTAATTTCTAGTTAATGTGAACACAAATCCAAAATTACAATCACAGTATAACAATTTAAGATAACTAAAGGAAAACTGCAAAGACTGCAGTAGCTGCTGCTTTGTTGTGTTCCATGCACCTTAAATTGTCTAGGTCTTGATTATGGAAGAGATCTGCTGCTGCTTCAGCTTTAAATGAAGTTGGCCAACACTAGAGACAAGTGGCTTGAAAGGGAAGGAACATGAAGACAGAGCTGTGGTTTTTCAGAAGAGCCACAGGAGATGTATGACCAAGAAAGCAAGTGTTCGGTCTGGGATCAAAAGTGGTTAGGTTGGAAAAGTCCTCCAAGACCATTGAGTCCAACCATTGACCAATCATCACCTTGTCAACTAGACCATGGCACTAAGTGCTGGGTCCACTTGTTTCTTGAACTCTCCCAGGGATGCTGACTCCACCACTTTCCTGGGCAGTCTGTTCCAATGCTTAACAACCTTTTCCATGAAGAAGGTCTTCCTGATGTCCAACCTGAAACTCCCTTGGCGCAGCTTGAGGCCGTTTCTTCCTGAAATGCTACAGACTTCAAGACTATTTTTTAAGCTTAGTAGATGGCATTCACAGGGCTTAAAAACTGACTCTTGATGGTTTGGGGAGGATAATCTGTGAATGGAGCACAGGAATTTCTTCTACTTTATCACTCTTGTTCTAGTCAAAGCATTGGGCTGTGTCTTCACCATTTGTTAGTGTGTTTCAGGTACTGATCTCTTGTTCTCTTGTTTAAAAATATTTCATTGCTGCCAAAATTTAAGGACCTTTTAAGTTTCTTTGTCACTGTCAAACTCTATGAAAATAACTTGCTCACTGAAGAATAAGTGGCAGTAAGATTTTATTTTATACACAGCAGTGAATGAATTGGCATGCAAATCCTTCCTTCTCTCTTCTCCCTTGTATTTATGTTGTTACACAGTTTTGTTTCATATTTGATTGCCTTTCATTTTATAGATACATGGACTGTGTCTGTTTACAGAGACTCAGAGTTAAGAGGAGAATTTGCTTCCACATGGTTTAGTATTTTTCACTTACAGGCATATAACTAGTGCTTTTGTGTTAGTAAGTTGTCTGCCAGTGGAAAGAGGCTAGCAGTGGCCTGTGACTGAATATATGTAGTGGCAGTGGTCTCTGTAAGAACATGTACACGGTGCTGATGGAGGTGAGAAACTTGCTAGTTCCTCTAATGCCTTTTGGGAGGATGCTGTGGTAGGTAATGTAGCTGCAGGCGGATGGTGACGTAGTGTTTGATACAGCCTCTGTCTTCTCCCGCTTCGGTGTCGCACCAGGATGGGCGTACACAGACCTGCTGTGACAGCACACAGAGCCCAGGCTGCAATGGGGACCTTTCTGGTAATTTCATCTGTATGCTAGACATTTTGCATTTTATGTACATCATGAACTCATTACATTTTACTGGTACCATTAGTGTGACAAACCCTTCTGCTTGTATTGACTGGTGACCAACATTTGCTCATACAGGCATGGGTTTTTTTCACTTCTCTGAAGTTCAAGAAACTAGCAGATAAAACAAAGTGGATGTGAGAGTTAAATTTTTCATCAATTTTTTCAGAGGATTCAAGTAATGCATCAACCCATATAGTCCCAGTTACTTGCAGGTTAAACCTTCTAACATCAGGCCCTGAAACAGGCTGAAATTGTGACTATCAGACAGGAAATACTCAGTATAAGGTGCTGCAGAAAGTGTACTTTGAAATTCTTAATGCTATCCCTTGTGATTAGTTATTTAAATACCTTGAGTCTAATGAGTATAGTTTGGTTAGATGGTAAATCTTGGTAAATTTGGGTTTCTGGCTTCTTTAGTTTCATTCCTGCTGCTCTGATAACAACACTTCTGCATGAAAAATAGTAAAAGAATTTCCTGTCCCTTTTTCTTTGTAGAGTGCGTGGAATACTGAGGGATAATAAATCTTCAAAAATAAAAAACAGACATAAACCGCTCTTTTCACTGTAGTGAGCATCTTGTAGCGATTTTTCTAAAGTTTTCAGTGATGCAACAAACAATGAATGGGAGGTAGGGAAATGGAAGGAACATAAATGACAAACTAAATGTGTAAAAGGGAAAATAAATTGACAAGATGAGGTTTGAATATACTGCTAAAAACGTTGCTTATCCTCCAGTCTTAACTATGACAGCACTGCAACTCCTGCTTAAAAGATGGGGATGTTTATCTCCTGAAGTGGAAGTACAGAATGTGAAGACACTGCAGACCCTCCCCAGAAGACTGATCTCTAACCCTGTCATCGAGGGTGTGTGGTTGCTGTGCACAAATTCACTATGTGCTGCATGGATCCAAGCACTCAGCACAGCTGGGCGGCTTCCTCAGAGAAATGGAGAAACAACACGGACACCTAGCCTACTTCTGCAAAGATCAATACTCCTAAAAGTTCAGCATCTGCTTTAGCAGGCTAAAAACCAGTCTGGGGCACACATAATGCTACAGGAAAGTAACATTCAGCGTGTGAACAAAAGAAAACAGCTAATACAAGTTGGTCTAAGAAGATGATTACCTGTCACAAAAGTTGCTTTATACATTCATATATGTTGGCCGTCATGGCTAGGAGAACATTGCTAGGTGAAAAGGAAATGCAGTCTGAAAGAGTCAAGTTTTCATTCCTCTAAAAATGTAAAAGAGTGGGACAGTGCACGGCTGTTGTGTTTGGAAACAGGTGACTTGTGAGATCACTAGTGAGAATGGAGGGTAGAGGTCCTGGTTAGAAAGACTTTTGAGTTGATTTTTCTCTCCAAGACTCGTTAGCTGTGTGCATTGAATGTCACTGATGAGAAAACAGGTCTGTTGATCAGACCACAAGGGACGGTGCACGGCAGTGGCATCTGGTTTTTCTGTGTGTGCTTCCCATGAGCTTTCCAGATAGTATCTCTGTGTAGGGCAGGATTTGGCAATGCTGATACATCTCTGAGGTCTTATCAGTCCTTTATTTCATGTAGCCTTCAAAGTACTTAGAAGAGAACAGTTGCATAACCATTAAACAGAAACTGTGTAACCTGGAATGAGCTACCAAAACACCTTTTGTATTATGTATATTTTCTGGCCTAATTATATAAACATGTTTTATTATTTATAAAACTGCATCACTTCAAAATTTAGTACTGTGTTTCCTTTCCTCTTTTCTGCACTACTAAATTTTGCTCTTAAGACTTTCAGAGCTGCATTTTGAGCATACAAATTTAGGACAGGACTGGTCTCAGGTGGCACTGTAATACTAAATATTAAATTACTGATTCAAACTGCAACCAAGAGAAAAATCTGATGACAGGCAAATCTTATGCAAGAAGATTGAAGAGGAAAGCAATGCAGTTTTCTCAATTTATCATACCTGCTATTTTGCACATCTTAGTCAGCTGTACATAACTGTCTTCTTCCTTAAATAATTTCTGCTTAACCACAGTGCAGGAACTCTTTACCATCTGCATGGTCCAGACTAACTCAACAGCAATACCAGGCCAAAAGAGGCAAAAAGACTTTACCCATTTATTTATTTACCTATGTATTCTTTTTTGATTAATACTTTTTATACCCGCTTGCATCTGCCAGGCTTTGTGAAAATGCAGAAATTATTGTTACAGAAATCTGGGGAGGCAGCAAATTGGAACAGTGAAGCTACTGCCATCAACCATACAGTCATACTTGCAGCTGTGTATGATACTAGGTACCAGGATCAAAGATAAGGAAAGATTTAGTGGTACTGTTTGAGCTGCTAGTAGTCCTATTTATTGGATGGATTAAGCATTATTTTTCAGTGCCCTGTCTTGTATTTTTACATGGTTTATTGCCTAAAAAATAGTATTTTGGGGGGAATTTTTTGTTAGTTTAGGGCAGACGGGTTGCTGCTTGTTGTGTTTGGTTTTGGTTTTGACTTAAAGTTGGAGAATAATGGGTCAGTAGACAATGTCACAAATACTAAGAAATTGATCTAGAATTTCAGAGTCCATCATTTTTTAGGATCATCCTTTAAATATATCTCTTTAGATGGAATGCATACCTCTGGATATGTCAGGAGCAACATTAATTGGATTAAGTCCTCTCGAGTGAATCAGAAAGTTTGAAGGCTGTGGTGCTGTGTTTGGGGGAGCAGAAAAATGCAAATTGAGGACAAAACATAGACTGCTTTAAGTCACAGTGGCTATGTGTGGAACTTATCTATGCTTCCCATTTAAAAGAAATAAACATTCAATATAGTGTAAACTCAGCCTCAGAAATGCTCCTTTGAGCATTCTCACAGTGAACATATTCTTCACGGCCAAAGGAAATCATTGCAGCAAAAAGTAGTTTTCAGTCCCAGCTGATGACTCCCTAGCCCAGCTACAGGTTTGTCCGGTCCAGTCAGACAGTGGGGATTAAAATGGAGAACAAGCAGTGCAATGCAGTTCAAGCCTTTTCATCTCCAGAACCAAGACCTGCAACTGTGAAGTTTGCATTAGGCTTAGTTTGTCTTTCAGCCCAAAGCCTGAGCCCAGACGTCTGTCAACCACTGCCCGCAGTTGAGCAGTGGATGACGGAGAACAGCAAATCTGACATTTTACTGAAGTGTATGTCCATGAAAAAACTTTAGGCATCTGCAGTTTCTCTGAAAATAATTTTCAGAGCCAGAGAGCCAGTTTCTTCAACTGCCGACAGTGTGGCAAGCCTATGACTAGTTGCTGAGTATGATGAGTTTTTTTAATGTTAGCTGTTTTGAAGTGTGGCATTCTTATATTGCTATTTGTGGCCCTGACTGTAGCAAACCAATGGTAAAGGCGTCTCTGTAAATAACAGCTACAATTCTGGAAACAAAATGATTGTTTTTAATGTTATGCATTTACTATGTTTCATGTTTTGCTGTCAAAAGTCGGTTGGGTAGCTTTGGATCCCTTCACACCGTTGCTGAGCAGCAGATACTGGTTTGGCATCAAAGCCATAAGCACTGAGCCCTGCTGGGTGGGTGCTGCAAAGTTCAGCTGGAGTGCCGATGTCCACAGCCTGGCCAGTCAGTCTATCTGCAAAAGAAATGGAAGAAAGGGAAAACTGCAAGAGCAGAGATCCCTTGTTCCTCCTGTTCATCTTTACCCTAGGACAAAGTGTTTGTTTTTCCTGGGAGAGTAGCCATGCTGAGCTCCCTCAGATGGAGAGCAGGGACGTGTGGAGGATGGCATCTTCCTTACACAGAGCACAAACCCCACGTGGTGAGCTCTGCAAAATGTGTGCTGTCTATGGGGTAGGGGAGTGCTTTGCTTGAGCATTGCTTGAACAATTTGTTTTTATTAGCTGAAGTTTAACTTCACATTTCAGAGCAGAAATTTGGAGGGAAGTTTGAAGGACAAAATTTCATTTGTGTGATGAAGGGAGCCAGACTAGACATGTGCATGAAATCAGTGAAGTGCTTGCTCAAGTGGGCACTTAAATAGTTTTTGCTGAATTGAGTACCCTGGGGTATAGCAGGTTAGTTGGTGGAGGCTCTTCAACTTTTCCATCTTTTAAGATGGTGTTCTGTATCATGCTGAAGCATCTTTAAAATTTTATTACCAGCTCAAAGTTAAAAGGGTTGAGAGGTTAAGAAACTGACTGTGCTCTGAATTGGGAATGCACTCAAATGTGGAACAAGAGCAGTCAGATCTGCTGCTGCACCTTTGAGGGACTCTAGAGCATTCATTTTAAGACTACAATAGGAAAGAATTTATTCTTCTGTTATGGAAGAGTCACTTTTTAGCTTGACTTTTTGCTGCAGTGTGTCACATTCACATTTGAAACACTGGCCTGGTAAGCACCAGCACAACCTTAAGAATTTTCCAGAAGGCTCATATGTAAACCAATGTCATCTCCTTCATGCTGAGTTTCAGCAGACCAGATGCAAGCCTGGTTCAATTTGGAAGGACTGAAGTGAACCTCATAAACCTTATTGCGAGCAGACAGATAAGTCTTCCAGAACACTTGTTGCTTGAGTGCTTTCATCCAGGTTTGCTGGATTTAAACTCACAAGTATTTCAAGCAGCACACTATGTGCACATGGGCCATTCAAATTTTGTGTCTCTACACAACTCTATACAAAAAAAGGAATGTTTGAAGTCTGAGGGACAGAGTAAATTCTCACAAAAGAGCAGCTTCAGTTGTCTTCATGTTTCAGTTAAATGTGAATTGATGTGGCAGTTGCCCACAGTGGAGTGCTTCATCTGGTGGCCTCCACTGTATGGCTTTAATAGGACAGTATTGTGTTGCTGGGGGTAAAGGGGAACAGGAGACATCTTACTACAGATCTTGCCTTACTTTTCCTAGTTTCTTGGGCTCTGCCACTGCTGCTTTAGAAGAAGTTACTTTCCCTGTTGCAGACAACCAGCTGTGACCTAAACAACCTGTGACCTGTGGACACTCAGCATGAGCTGCTGATGCTTAAGGAGGACCTTAAGCAGGATACTAGAAAGGGGACTAGAGAGGGTTTGTACCACTGGCCAGGCATCTTCCCTTGCCTGGGGTCTGTAACTATTCAGACTGTGCTCAGGCTAAGGGCATTTTTCAACTTTAAATTTGGGACTATTATCTTGGACAAATTAAAGACATCACTTCATCAACTACCACTTTGTGAATTCAGTTGGAATAAAACTTGATAACCTCACACTTAAGAAAGATGTCCTTCTCTTCTATGGTGTCCTGTGCAGACAGAATGTACATTTTGCCAAGTTCCCAAAATGCTAAGGTGTTTCCTTTTACTTGCATTTCCTCATCAATGGGCTTCAGTGAGACCCAAATAGAGTGATAAAGAAGTACATACTGTAGATTGAAATCCATCATTCACATTAGAGTACTTCTTCCAAGAGAATTGATTTGAGAGTTCACCTTTGGAGGAATTTTGCTTGGACACATCCGCATTATATGAAATATATTTCTCATATATCTTCTGTCCTTGTGTGTATGATTTTGAATAATACAGCTTCACAGTCTCGTTCCTGTCCCTTTTCTCCCTGTCCTTAATCCCAAATTATTGAGTATGCATTCATCTATTTTACCTTGACCTGTGCATGTTTTGCTGTTAATTCCATCAATAAACCATCTAAAAGTAGGGGTAAAACAATGTGGGAAACTCCTTGGAGTTCCTTATATGAGATTGAGGTTCCAGTTGGGGTGTTGAGCTGGAAGAATTGCTCTTTAAAGTCTGCAGATAAAACAGCTAGCTGCCTGCTACAGAGCAGTGGAAAGCCCTTTGTTGCTCTGCTGCCACCAGAGTTAGCTGATTAATGGTGATAAACATGCCAAGGGCCAATTCCAACTTTGCTTTGTTTGAAATTTTTGTTTGTTGCAGTTTGACCAAGCCAGAATTTTGTAGAAGAGCTTTTGCACTTCTCGTTCAGCAGGAATGAGATTTTTTTTTTTTTTTTTAGGTTAGCACTTTGACCAGCTTGGTCTATCACTCAGTTCTTAGCGCTGCTTCATCTTCTGGTGCTCAATACAAGTACACTTCTTCGGCAGATTAGGGAAAAAGAGCATATGTTATCATATCCTTGTTTGCATCTATCACCTTTGTAGCAGTTGAACAGTTGGAGCAAGCTGACTGGTTTTGGCAGACTCAAATAATACCCAGTGACTCTTGGCTCTGAGATTTTTCTGAAGCTCCAGAAATTCTCCTCCAGGGCAGTCCATGGCTTTAGCGCAAATCTACGCCAGTGTCAGTGCTTTGGGAGGTAGGTGGAAAGTTAGATGGGAAAATTGGTGTTTCTTAATTTGCTTGTTTGGAGAAAGGGTCTTTTATTTTCTTTGGGGTGATAGCTGCAGGAAATGCTGCAGTCAGAGTATTCCATATATCCGTGCAGACTGGAAAATCCCTGAGACCCACCAGCTAAAACTCAACCGTTAACATATTTCAGATATGTCAGACTGCCTTTGAACTCCTCTGTGGAATATTGCATCTCCCAACAGCAAGCTGGAAATGCCCTTAAGCATTCTGCTTGGAGAAATGTGAAATAAAGGTGATAAAATTCCTTGCAAGGAATTTATCATATCTGTTCACACTTAGTTGTGAAAGAAGGGTGCTGAAAGTGCTCATCAGTGAATAGGTTGGACAGGTTTTTCCTCCTAATATTTTTATTTTCAGTGACAGCCTTCAAACTTTCACTAGATGATATAGGTAACCTTGACATTAAATGGCAGGTTTACTAGCTGTAGGACTGGCCTAACGAGAAAGTTGCCACCCAAATAAATCCTTCTTTCATAATACTATCCTTGCTGTTTCTTTCATGTGCATGATCTGAAGGTTTTTACCAGAACAACTAACATTTTGCCTCCAAGTACTCTTCAATATCTTGAAACTGCCAGCATGATAACAGTGAGCCATGTTACCACAGGGACCCAATCCTTGAAGGGTTTGCTATTTCTATCACATAAATTTAATAAATTAATCTCTGCAGTGCTGTGGACACTACAGGGTAATTGAGAATTTCTGTTCAGCTGAAGTATCACACTTTAAATCTCACTGATGTTCTTACACTCTCCTCAAATTGTCAGAGGATTATTTATGTATGACACAACTGTCTTTCTAAGTACTTGTAAAAGTAGCTTTGAAGAGAAAGCTTTGGATTAACCTTGTTTTACATGGGCACATTTTCAGTTTTGTAACCATTCTAGTAATGTTTGAAAACGCTCTAGTGCCAATTAACTGGAAGCTAATAGTTTTGCCAGTGGAAAGTTGAAAGTGCTGTAAAATATGTCATTGAAGATGATTCACATTGCAGCATTGCCTCACACTAAGGAAGCTAAATCTCATCCTGCTATAAACATTATGAATATTACTTCACTGGTGTTTATATATTAAGCATGTGTGTGTAGTCAGTCCAACCCTTGGGGAAAAAAAACCCAACAGGAATTCCTCTAAGAGTTTATACTCTATGAGGTTATGATTTTATTTCCTTAGACTTCCATTAGTTCTTTCCTTAATAAGTAGTGGGTGCAAAAGATAGGAAGTTACTTTGTCTTTTCTTGAAGACTGGAGAAAGACATAGAGGAGAGGATGATTTTGTATAAAATCTCTTGGTGGTTTCTCTTATTTTCCATGGCATCCTGTTCTTAGCTTCTAGTTTGCCTCTATCTGGAAAGAAAAACCAGAAGTCCACCAATTATTCCATGTGCATTTGTGAAAATGTAGAATCATTTTTATCATGGAATGCTTGGGAAGCAGATGGAAATTGTGGATTTATATCTGTATCCAGCATAACTATCTGATGCAAACGCACTCCCTAAAACCAAGTGTGAAGTGCTGGAATCTGCAAAGTGAACTTCCAGCTCTTTGTGAATGTGCTTTGCTTTTCATTACTAAAGAGTGTATTTGTTATGCAGTACTCCCAAGTCACCTGTTGAAGTCTTAATAAAATTTCATATTATCTTTGTCATGGTGTCCAGTAACTGGAGAACTCTTCTGTGACAGATGTGCAAATTGTCCTCTCTCCTCCACTGTCCTGCTTGTTTTCAGGAAACTTTTAAAAACTTAATTATCCTTGAAAATGTGTGAGGTTTTTTTCCCCTGTCAAGTTTAGATGAAATGAGCCAGTATTTTCGAAGAGCTAATGAGAGGCCAGAAAAAGCAGACAAAGGAGCACAATGCTTGATAGCAAAAGTTGCAGAAAACCAGTAGCAAAATTTTGCTTCAACTTCTGTTAATATGACTAGGGTGTGGTGGTTTGGCAGTGCTATAAGAAATCATATGTTGAACTGTAAAATATGTAAACCTGGTTTCCTAGAGTTAATCTCTTGTACCTTTTGCAGGTGGAGATTTACATTTTACCTTTATATATTTACCTATGGAGTTCGGTTCCTGAAAAAGGTAGGCACTTATATTATTATGCTCTCATAACACATCACAGACTTGAAGTCTCATGCAGGTATAATATAAATATAAAGCATTAATTTGAATTCATAAAAGGCTTTGCTACTAGCATTGGTAAGGAATATAAGTTCTTATTTAATGGAATTTTAAAAGAAAAAAAAGGCGTAACAACATGCCTAGTTAACTTCATTACTTTTCGTTATAGGCATTAAGCTGACAGTAAGGTTTACCAAAGTATTAATCTCAATTTCTCCATCACCCGTATTTAAATTCCTCTGGCAGAGGTTACTTTTTACTAAAAATCAAAATGCATTAATGTTTTAGGTTTTTTTTTTTTGCCTATTCTTTGTCTAATGTACTGTGGAAAGAAATTTCCATGGAGTTTCCCATCAATGCTGTGTTTCAGGTGATTAAAGAAGAGAAGGGTATTGATAGCTTCTAAAGACTCTGGCATAGGTCTGTTAATCCTGCCATAGATGATATAGGTGATATGGATTTATGTTGCAAATTGTTTTTATAGTGTGACTAGTTGTCAGAGCTTTTTTGGAAGTCAGGCCATATTTGTGTAATTCTGGGACGTAAAATTAGGGTGATGTGTGTGCACTCAGTGTGTTCATATAATCTTACCTTCTTTGCTTTGGTCAAAAATTTGACACAAGAAAATGTACCCTGAATGTTTCCGGTGCTTTGTAAATAAAAGAAGTTGTACTAGCCTTTTTTATGTCTGTAGTTCTTGAGGCTGCCCTAGGTGGAAGGCAACTTGGTGCAAGCAGGATGGATGATGTGCCTGCATGGGGAGGACACATCAGGGCTGTTCTCAGCTATTTAGCAGTAGTGAGCCTCAGGGGAAGTGTGGGCACCAATCCTCCACATGGACCAGGGCAGCATGTGATCCCATTCTCTCCCTGCCTCCTTGAACACTTATATTTTGTGTGTTCTTCATCCATTAACATGCTGTATGGTCATAATCTGATACTCTGTTTTCTGTGTTTGATTTCACAAATGTCTGTAGCGTGAAATATGGGAATAATTTTAATAGGCAATTGTCACAGCCTAAAAGGTTACTTGGCTTTATGGGTGTGTAGGGATCATGACTGTGGAATTCTGTAATTCATAGAATTCTGTAAGACACAAGGACACACAGGCTTTATCATCTCAATTTTCCTACATTATTACAGCAAATGCCACTAAAATCACCATTAGCAAGTACCACAAAATCCGTAGCAGAAAGCATACCTATGATTAAGAAAGCAAATCTCTCTCAGCACAAATAGTGTGTTCTAGGAAAAATTCTGTATACTAACATTTCTACAGACTAAGAAGAATACAGTAAATGAATGCTTCATTCTGAGCCACTGTGAGGTCTTTCTGCAGGCTGAGTTGACATACTAAGTGTAGAATGTCTTCCAGTTGAGCATATCACTGCAGTTTGAGAAGGGCTGGCTGACACAGCATGGTTGTTGGAACAAGGTGTACAACTGCATGCTTAACAAGGATCAGTTGTGTACTTTTGCTGTAATATTAACTTTAAAAGCATTTCATTTTTCCAAAGAGAAATTGTTCATTATATAATTGTGTATGTATTTATAATTACTAATTTATACACAGTGATATGAGTCTTGTGACTTTTTGTGCTATTGTCATTATTCCAGTGTTCTGCTTTGTATACTCAGATTTTTCACATGGAAATATATGTACATTAACAAAATTACGATTGCGATTTTATTTATATTTGCACCATCTCCTTAGTAACATTGTGTAACTAAGAGATAGTACAGGCTTTTTGCTGTTTGTCAAACACCCAAGATTTTGCTTAGTCTACTTAGGTGTGAGATCTGCGTTTGCCAGGAATAAAATCCAGACCCCAAAATCTGGAGTGAGACACTTCTTTCAGAGCTTTACTACAGTACCTAAGTGGATAGACCTTTTTAATTTGCCTTGGTTTTCTGAATGCAATAATTGCAAACACTTAATTGCTTCCCTAAGAAGCTGGTGAAAGAAGTTAAACATAATAAATTATCTGACAAATTTGGTAGAAAGATCTTTCCTTCAAAAAGCTGTTTTGCCTGGAGACAGAAAGTTCATATCATAGCAGCTTCTTGCTGTGCTAATGCTACAGTATAGGTCTGAATCCTTTCAAATGATAGGGTCTGCCTGTGACCATCCCTAAGATACCTAGTCCAGAAGACTGATAAGCCCAGGTGTAATGGCAGTCCCTACGGGTGCAGTTCCATCATAGCAACATGTGCTGTCTTACTGAGAGAGGGCATGAAAGAGTGATTACCAAAAATGTTCCTGTTTTAAAGAATGAAATATGCCACCATCATAGCACCAAAATGGAAATATTCCTTTTAGCTAATGCTTAGTGAATACATAACTTTGTATTGTTGGATTAGACATTTTGATACAGTATGACTTTCAAACATCCAGGTGTAAAGAGCATATTTTTTAAAAGGGAAACTGCATTTTGGTGCTTTTCAAAACAACAGAATCATTCCAGGTTGGTTGGTTTGTCCATTTCTGGATCGTTAAGATCCTTGATTTAAGAAAACTGGTTTTGCCGTCTTGAGTGGGAAGTGCTCCTTGTTAGTTGATCATTATGACTGTAACTCTCACAGGTACTCCCTTTAGAAAAGTGAACCAACTCAATTGTACAAAAGGTGCTCCCTAAAACACTATGCTCAATGCATCACCTCTTTTTGTAATTTCTTTGTTAACTGCTGAATTGCCAGAAAACCAAATACTCTGTTCTATATTACTGTCCTTCCCTTCCAACCTGACTCACTCTCCTTTCAACCTGCCACTACTTTGCTTTGCTGCATATGTTGCTGACTTGATGGGGTTTTCTGTTCTCATTTGACTCTCTTACATTTTCTTTCCTTAGTCTGAGACTGAAATTCACCTACAAAACTGGCATGGGGCCTGTCAATTACTTAAGCACCACTTTGAGCTGGTTTTGAGGTCCTTTGCTTTGTGGTGGCTCTTTGCCTGGAAATGAATTTCACCTTTTCGATTCTTTCTGAAAATACCTTTCTCATAATGCCCCAGCACACGAATCATTGCTGCTTTGTCTTCTACTGTCACCTTCCCCATTTTCTGCATAAAGACAGACTACTGCATCAGTGCTGAGTTTAACTGTCGGAGGCAGCTGTGTGGTTGGTACATCTTACAAATGTTTGTGCTACCAAGGAAACATGTGCCCCTTTCAGGAGTTACAGTGAAGTGAGAGACATAGACAAGCCAAGGCAGTTGCTTGTTTACTCACAAATGGTCCACATGAAGAGGAGTAACTTGCAGCCTTCCGTGTACTCAGCCAAACCATTGGATCACCTACAAATTGTCACTTATGTAGGCATAAGAGACCAACAGACTTCGGAAAAAAAATTTACCATAGAGTTATTAGTATTTAATTATCATATTGGACATTCCTCCCTTCCCCAGCTCCTGTGTGCCTTCAGCCTTTTCAGGCTGCGAGGCTTGAGTTTATTGTGGGGTTTGCTATCATTGTCTGTAACTAGTGAAGTTGTTAATGACATTTCAGTGTCAAAGCATCTGAAAGATGAAATTGTTCTCTTGGTCTTGGCTTCTTTTGCAAATGTTCCTCATAAAGTTTTGCATCTTTTTTAAGTCCTCTCTACCTTAGTGCTTTCAGTTATAGCTTATTTGTATTACCAGGTGGTCTAATATGGGATGAGACTTTCAGTTTCCTAAAGGGTCTCTCATTGCTCAAGTGAAATGTGTGTTTGTCTCTGTTCTTTCAAAGCAGAACTTTCAATTTGATGAAAATGAACTGTAAATTTGCTGGATAATGAGTATAGAACAGATGTTGGGAGATGAATGGGTTTGCCATTTGACCCCACAGCGCTCTGTGTTTCAGGACACGCCCTGCAGTGTGGTGGCCAATGCACTGAGGGGATGAAATAGGTCATCGTAATTAGGATTTGAAGTCACCTCTGTAATTTCTGACACTTTATGAGAAGAGGGAATCTATGTAAATGTAGGTTAGAGTTCAAGCCAGTTCACCTTCAGCCTCAAATATTATTATTTTCAAGAGCAGATTTGGTAATGAGAATTCTTCTCTGTGAGGAAACGGACCAAGGCACCAACTTTCAAAGAGAAGATGAAGCTTTCTTCGTTACTGGCTGCCGACTCCAGTCTTCATTGTTTTTCAGAGCAGATTAAAATGACTTGTTACTAAAGAGTAGGTGGGCCACAAAATCATTTAATGTTAAGCGTTCACTTTTCTGTCTGCTCCTCATTGCCCCCATTCTTGGCAAAATGGCAAATGCTAGGTGTGATTCTCCCATCTTAGTTTTCAAGCTTTTGAACAAGAAGCACTGAAGGACTGAAGCTAGCATTCTCTGCAGCATTTTTTGTATATTTATAAATCACTAAAATTTGAAGCATAAAATAACCAATTATATTTCCACTCTGATCATGTATATGCAAATTCTTCCCCTTTCTGAATGAAACTGAGATTTTTCAGCGCTACCATTTGTTTCATTTGCATATCTACAAAACACTTCCTTGCAGAGCACTACACCAGTAGTGACACCAACAAGGCATTACATTCCACTGACATTAAGCTGACTGCTTCGCTTATCGTTAACATAGGAACAAGATAATGTTTTTGTTTTCTTCAGAAATATTTGCCATTAAATAAATGGTGGCTTTGCTCATTAAGAGCTAGCTGTCTGACTGTGCTCCAATTAAATGGAAAAAATAGCATTATCTTTGGTTATAAAGAAAGAGCGAGGAATTCAGGGATTGACTTGTTTCCTGCTTGCTCATCCTTGGTGCTAAGCAGTGTCAATATAATGCTGTAAAATGACAAATCTTTAGAAACACCTGGAAGCTTTGCTTCCAGGTGACATACAGTGGCTTTTCACATTTAATTTGCTCCCTTTAATTACCCGTGAGAATTACAGACTCACAAAAAAGGCTGAATTTTCTCCAGTGAGAGTCTTGTGAAGTCTATATTGAGACTTGGAAACCTGAAGTGGCACATAGGTATCCTAGTTCGAAAAGGATCATCTGCCTGCATAAACAAATCTTGCTATTTTTCAAATTTATTTGAAAGTATTGAAGTAACGAAGATGGTATGAGAATGTTGTGTCTATGTTTAAAAAATGCTGGGTGCAACAAACTTCTGTATGTATGCAGCTGATTCAGTGTCCTTCCTAATGAGTCATCCCATACTGAAGCATTGAAAACTGTCTACTGAGAACTGTCTGCTGGGTAGTTACAATTTCTAGTGGTACAGATAGCTTGCAAAAGAACAGGGAAAGTTGAAGTGTAAATTTGACTTAAAAACCTACTAAAGTGACATAAATGTATGGAAGGAAAATAGAAAAATAGCAGTGTAGTATGAAAGAAAAAAAGCCCCAAAGGTAGAGCTCCACTTCTGCTGTTATGAAAGTTCCTCTTTCTTGATCCTGTAGGATGTTTCAAAAGAATAAAATGAAATGCTTATCCTCCTGTGTGCACTAATGGCTGAACCAGCGAGTTTCTGTGTGGCAGCAGGAGGTGTTCTGTTGGTGGCCTACAGTTTCTGTGTGCACGTAGAGGGAAACTGGCTTCATGCTTTTTTGTGAGTGAGTGTTGCATTCTGCTGCTTGGCTGAGTTGGCTTGTTCTTTGCCTCTTTTTGGAATAAAATAGCAGCAGTGATACATATGCATGTTACAACCCAAGGAGAGTAGTGCAGAATTTGTAAATGTCATTTTTCGTTGCTTATACTCCAGAATTTTAGAGCCTAAAGTCAGACCACCTTCATTTGAAATACAGAAAGAGAACTTGTCACTTAATAATGTGGTGACTGGTTATTGACATTGTTTCTGTATTACGGTTCACTTATATCTCTTGATTATTTGGATTGTTAACCTTAGACAAAGTAACTGTTGATATGCACAGCCGCTTAATAAAATTGTTGTATTTGTGGAAGTGAGCATTTCTGTGATGAAGATTGTAAGTTTGTATCATGTGGAAAATAAGAGAGGGACACAGGAAAAATTGATGCTTGCCTGGTGTGGCATCTCATTTGCCATTCTGGTTTTGGAAATTTCCTGCTGTTTATCTTTCTATCAGTTTTGCAGCTGTTGAACTATTTAACGGCTTTCCTGCCTGCTGTGTCTTGTATCACTTCTATCACTGATACTTCAGTTTTGTTCAGAATATCCTGAGGTCTGTTCTGGATGCAGTCATATGTTCAGATGTCATCAAGTGCATCTCTATTCATTGTAGCTGTTAAATGAAACTGTTTTGAAAACACTAGTATAACTGCCTTCTTAAGGGAAATGTGTGTCTCAGTTTCTGGTCACTAAGCTGGTACATTGGTGATGGCTTATTTTGATCAGGTTCAGGATTTAATAAAGTGTAACTGCTATCACTGTATTTGCTCTAGTTAGTCATGTTAAGGTGTTTTGAAGGACCTCCAAGACATAGTGGACTCCTGCTTTGGGCCAGAGTAAAATTATAGCTCGGATGCTCCCAGAAAATTGAGGAATTACTATTAGTGTAAAATCATTACAGTACTTCTGGGTGCATTTATACCATTTAATCATGTTTTCCTTTCAGTGAACCTTTTTTTAAAAAGACAAATGGGTGAAAACCACGCACTGCTTGTATTATCCTAAAGTATTTCCAGCGTTGGAAAATTAAGGTTGAATTGAGTAATTCTTACTGTTTTAAAGAGCAAGTATATGCTCTATTATGAAAGACGTATTTCATTGTACTCTCCTCACCTGTTTCTTTCTCAGCTATGTAGGGTCTCAGCAAGTTCATGGGATGCTCAGTATTCATTATAAAGACTTCCCAACACTGACTCAATAAAGCAGCTTAATTCAGTAAAGAATTACTTTGTCTGATAAACAAGGAAGATTCTAATTTCACAAGTGAGTGTGAGGCCTTTTGACACTGGTGCTGGTTTTTCTTAGTTGTTCCCGTAAGAGCTGTGTTGCATCTCCATGGAGTCATGGAGGATGCAGGTTTGTTTGGTTACTTGTTTGTTTCTCTCTTTTCCTGACCTGGTTTGTGTAGCCATGCAATGATAATGACTTGACCTTGAACAGTCCAACGTGAGTGAGATCACTGGTAGTTTTCTACCTACTGTAGAGCATTTGTTTACTGGCCTGTTTATGTCAGGAATGGCCATGGATTTTCTGAAAATTAGTTGGGAGGAGGTAGAGCTGTATTCCTGCTGTTCTCTTGGAAAGGCTGGTTTCTCATAGTGGCCCATTTCCCCATGGTCAGTTCTTACGTTTTGTGCAGCCCAAGTCTCGTTGGCACTGGGAGTGGCAGGAACATTCTGGGGAGAAACTAAATTCTATATCATCTTTCCTTTCTCATATACTCCTCAGATACCTCTTACATCAGTATTTACTACTTCGATCTTTTTTTTGTCAGGTTGCTACACTGCATCTTCCCATTTCTTAAACTGACCTTCTTGTTCTGGAGAGTGGATTTAGCAATCCAGTAAGTCTGCAGGCTTGACATATTCATGTGGACCACAGAAGAGCTGCTTTGTTTCATTCCTCTCTTGTTGCCATCTTTTTACTGTGATTTATCCCCTATCACCAGGTTTTCCCAAAGAAACAGATAACAATGACCTTGATTAGTTCACAGGGTCAGAAATGGTTCAGCAGACTTGCATCAGGGTCTTTCTGGAAGTGATTTGTGTCAGTTTTCTAAAATATGACAATAAATAAGATAATAAATAAGAAAATAATAAATACATTGCAATTTCCAAAGTGCTAATTAGAACAGAGTCCTTCTGCCTCCCTTACTGATACTGTGCCCCTGTCACTTCTGGCGTACAGTAAGACAGAGCAGCCAGGATTGTGATCAATCCACTCTGGAGATGCAGGGGAAGCAAGCCAGGGTGCAGCTGCTTTGAAGCCAACTGGTTGTTCTCAGTTGCCCAATGACTCTTCCCTGTAGTTGCAATATACATGGTGACCCTTCCAGAAGTCAGATCTGGTTGCAATATTTTATTGAACTGTGATTTTTAAGATGACTTTTGAAGTCATCCTACCAGTTTCACAAGAGCAGTTGTGTTGTAGCAAAGGTAGCTGCATCTGCAAAGAGGTGTTCAAACAGTCAGGCAGAGCAGGCCCATGAATAGTTTTGTTTTCTTAATGTTACTGATCCTGTGTAGATCTTGCTGAAAAGGATTCTTTTGAACTTGATGACAAGTTTCAAGGTCGACATTTTAGCTGCTACACTTACTTGGAAATCTGTGCTGTATTTATGGTTATTGTGCACAGTAAGTTCATGACACTGTGAGTTCTGCAGAGGAATGAAGCTGCTAATAGAGAAGATCCCTGCTTGCGCTTTCAAACAAACTTATGTTTCTCCTTTAATTGGTGTTGGATTGAGAAATGAAGAAATATATGGGAAAATTTTGAAAATTATCCTGT
Organism: Atrichornis clamosus; assembly: GCA_013400975.1. Taxonomy (NCBI): domain Eukaryota; kingdom Metazoa; phylum Chordata; class Aves; order Passeriformes; family Menuridae; genus Atrichornis; species Atrichornis clamosus. The sequence continues at coordinate 179,440 of WBMZ01002486.1, read as the reverse complement.
TTGAAATGAAACCTGCAGTCATTGCAGTGCGAATGTTCTGCTCTGGGATTTGTGCATTGTTGCAAATTAGATTTCAGGTAAATAAATGTAAGTATATATTCTTATAGGATAGACAAGTATAGCCAACCCATGTATAGTATTGATATTGTGCTTCCTACAAGCCCTGTGTTTCACGAGTATGGTAGCTTGGAATTGTCCTGCTGAATAAAAGCCCTTGACTTTTATTCAGCCCTTGATCACTCTCACAGGATCCTTGTATAAGGCCTTCCCACTGTTCCAGCTGCACTGATCCCTTGCTTCTGATTCAAGAGCAACATGTAATTCCTGAAACCAAGAGTTACAGAGGTGTCAAGTGTGTTTACTTGGACTTCTGGGTTTTTGTTTGGCTCAGGATCGTTAAATTGCCTTTTCATAATTTCAAAGCAAAGATTGTGCTGCAATTTAATTGGGGTTATAGTTAAAATATTAATGATACCATTCTGGGGAAAAGTAACAGAAGAGTTTGGATGCAGAAATTATTAGTTTCAAATTCTTCATACAAGTCCTGCAGTGCATAGTGAACATCCTTCATGGGGACTTTCAGCCACTACTGTCACTGGAAATAGAGAATAAATTTCTCTTTCCTCAATACTGTATGGGAATTATAAAAGTACCTAATTCATGCTTACAGTACTGGCATCAACTCTTCCCACTGGAAGCCATCCTGCAACAAAGATCATCTGTAATACCTGAGTTCCCCACGGCAGCAATTGATAGCTGTGGCTTTTTAAACTTTTTGATTTAATGCTATAAATATTCATCATGGGTTGGAATCAATTTTGGTAGCTTTAAACTGAACTGAAAAAAATGTACTGCAAAATACTAGCAGCTGTCAAACTGAAAAATAAATTGCTGTATTCAAAGTGTCCAGTGCACTAGACAGTTTTCAGTCTTTGTGGCAGAAGGACAGAACTGATTTTGTTGTAAAAGTTTCTCAGCTACTGGAAAGCCATTTGTGGAACACATTGCGTGGTACATCATTTAGAGCAGAAAAAAATTACCTGCATCAGAATGGTCAGTATTTCATTTATTGTTTCCATCTCCTCTTGCCATACCTGCTGCACCTCCTTTTTCATGAAACTAATGCTGCTGGATATTTTGCAGAACAGAACAATACAAGAAGTTCAGCATCTTGGAAATAATCACACCACCATTTGGAATACGTCTGATCATCTGATTCTTAGCATAAGACTACTTAAATCAGGCAAATCTTTTTCTGGTTTTAACTCTGAGATACCAAAGCATGAGTTTCATTCGTCTCTTGCTGCTGTCTTCTTTCTGTGATCATTACTGTGGTTTAAATCAGAACTGACTCTAGAAAACAACATCATGGCAAGACTGGGAAGCAGGGGATTTACCTCCAGAGCCCTTGATGTCTCCTTCATTCTTGAGTTAATTGAAGCAGGCATTCTATTGGGCACTTTTTCTGGTCTAGTCTGCATCTGTTGTGATGTTTCCTTCCCATGTTATACCCAAAAGGTTGTTATATTACCTAGTATTGTAGCCTTGTAATTCCTTTCATTCAGTGAGCTTATTACCTGATACTGGATAAATATTCTCATTTAAATGAAGAATGTCAGAGGCCACTGTGGAGTCCTTTTAACACAATGCTGACATTTGATATTTTACTGTGCTATTAACAGAGGGATAATGTGATACATATGCCACTCAGGGAGGAAACGAAGCCTGCCTTTGGCAGATTGTGCTTGCTTTACAATTGATTTGGATACTCTGGGGGATTTTATTACCTTTTTTTTTTTTTTTTAATCATAAAACCAATTGCTGAGTATCTGTAAGTGATGAAAATTTTAAAGCTAAAATAATTTTAGATGTTAAAATCCAATTATAATCTTATTCCTTTCCATGAAAGCAGAGTTGAGCATTAGGTGATAAATAAAAAATTTCTAATTCATTGGGCGAGCAGAAAGGAATACTCCTGTCGGAGTCTTTTGAAGAATGCTATTGTGAGAAAGGGGAAATGCCATATTATATTTTTAAATAAGCATCATGAGTGGAAAAGGTTTCCAGGAAGACCATAGTTAGATCTCATCTCATGAAAAAGGAATTTGTTTCAGATATCTCTTCAAAAGGGTGTAAAAATTGTTGAGGGCATTTAGGAAAGATTAATAGAGTGTTTTGGATGTTTGAGATATAAATTATGAGTCATGCTGTGAGAAAGATCAAAGTCACTGGAGAAACTTAGTTTTAAATGACTCCAACACTTCAGTGTACATCAAGGAAAATGAATATATTTTGGACAATGAGGATTTGTAAGAGAAGGCGAGTCAGCATAGGAAGTAATTTATTGTGTAAGCTGCTGGAAGTTAAGATAATAACAGGATCAGGCAAAAGAGGACAAAGCTAAGCAAGCTAGTGGAATTTATTTGTGGCTGAAAGGAAAATGAAGGTTTTTGAAAGAAAAAGCAAAAAGAGAATATCAATGATATCCTAATTCAGTAATAGTACACTGATGGCAACAGGACTTTCAAATGTAGACAATGGGGACAAATTTTACATATTCATGGGAAGGAAAAACAACACACTCATTTAAAAATTATGTCTAGAATTGAATTTCATTTTATCTGTTTTGAATCCAGCTGGGGGTATTTAATAACTTCAGAGTAATAAGTAAATGCTATGTAATCATCAATTTGGCGAGTTAAGCTGGTACTGAGCCATACACGGCATCTCTACTTGTGCATTACACTGTTGTTCAGGGCAGTGAAAGAGAGGCTGCTAGACCTCACGTCCCCCTGTGGACTGGTTGCTAATTTTGACTTCAGCACAGTATTCACTTTCTTGGCAGCCCAGCTTTCTGAAAGATAGAAATTTTTCAGAGTCCTATCATAAAAATGGCAAATCTAGAGGAATACTTCCCAAACTGTTATATTTGGGCAGTTTAATGATAAAAATAGTTTTAAATCATCTGTAAACTAAGGTGGCTCATTCATACCTGTGCTAAACTATTTAGCTCAGCACTCCTATCACCATGAGCTTTTAATGTTCTACTATTCATAAGAATGAAGCAGTCCTGTTTTTCACAGCTAATTAAACCTGAGCAAAGAGTACATGTTTGGATATAAGAACAGATTATTATAATGAAACTGGTGCTTTGAGTTGCCGTTGTTGAGGTGAACTCACTCACAGAGGCAATGATTTGGATCAGGATAGCTGTTTTCTCATTTAAACTACTATAACCTGTAGAACAGTATGTATTTTTATACTGTAAATGCTTCAAATCATTAAGCTGCTTAATTTTATCTTTAAAGTAGTCGTAGAAATCTTGTCAGTAAAGAAATATATATTCAGTGATCTTTTGGTTCTTTTCATATTGTATTCCTTTCCAGTGTTACCCTGTCACAATTCTCAGGGCTTTCTCTTTTCTTCTGCCTACTGATAGTCTCAGCTGCTGGCTACTGAACAATGCCAGGTTAGCATGGGGAGGTACTGCTGTAAATTCGAATTGAATTCAGAGTCCTGCTTCTTCTTCTTTAACTGCTGTTATCTCACAGGTGACTTAAGGAGTTTCATCAGGGATTTTTGTTCTGTCCCCAAGATTTTAGGGTCCAGAAGCTGAGGGAGAGCAAATTTCTCCTCTTGCCCAGTTGCTCTAGGTTTTTGCTGTGGCACAAATGTACTGTTTATGGTTTTACACTAAAGCTTAATACAAATTTGCAATTTATGAAACAAACAAACATACTTCCCCTGTTCTCACCTTTACCAGCCAGTCTTACTGGTAGTTGTTTTAGTAGATCAGTTGCAGAAAATCACAAGTTATGTCTGAATAGATCCACCAGCAGGATGAGAAATGGAAATGAGAAAAGGCTTGTGTCTGTGCACTTGCTCATCAGGAGGGGAAGGTGTAAAACAAAGGGAAAATGGATGTAAAATTTTATGTAGGTTTAGACATTTTGGGAAATAATTTTGGCTGTCTTCCTTTGCTTTTAGTGAAGCAAATGTCTCAAAACTGAGCAGGAAATGTCTCTGACTCAAAACTGAGCAGGAAAAAATTCCTTGCCAACTGTGTTTTTATATTAAAATTAATTAACATTTCCCCTTTCATTATGTTAGAGGCAAAAAACTGTGAGAGAGATCCTCTCACTGGGTTTTTTCCATTCAGTACTTAGTACTTGTGGCATTATTGAATAGACCAAAGAGTGTGATTCTTGGAGTGTCCTGTGCAGGAACAGGAGTTGGACTTGATGATCCTGACAGGTCCCTTCCAACTCAGCATATTCTGTGATTCTGTGGTTCTGAGTATTTCAGTTGTAAAGACACCTGCAGCCCCACGGGTGAATTGCCCTGATACAGGACACATGCATCTCAGAAAAATGCAATGGTTGCAGGAATGGGAGGGGCAGAGGCTACTTCAGTCTGCCCTTGCTCGTTGTTGCTTTGCGTTATGCCTCATTTTAGCTGTGCTCAGTGACTTAAGTGCTTAGAAATGGGTTCCCGTTTAGTGACCATCACACTGATGTGGCTCTTGGCCGGCCTGTTCAGCAACCTGTCTGAAGGAGTTCTGCCCTCTCAGGCATCAGGTGGGACTTGGTGGTGTCTCTGTGTTGAGAAGCAGTCAGCTCCTTCTGGCAGGGTTTTAGTGGCAGTACTTGAGAGTGGGGAGTTCACTAATGAAAGGCTTCTTCACCACATGCCCATAATAGCCCCCTGTAATTCAAACACATTCTTGCCTCTCTGGGGATAAATATTGGCCCTGTGAACTAGAGAAGGCCCGTATTTTCTATTAAAAATTCTGCAGTTGCAGTAACTTTCTAGTTTTCGGACTGTCAGGGATGATTTTGAGACCTTGCCGCAATGTGCCTATATGAAAGTACAGCAAAACACACCAGTTCGAGGAGTGGAAGGGGCTTTGTTTGGTTTTTCTCTATACAATGTTTTTCCAGTAGGCAATATATGATCATAAATACCACGATCTTAAACATCTAGGTTTATGCATGAAATTTTACCTTGGTGCTTACCTGGTATGGAGTTAAAATTATTAAAAATTGACTCTGTTTCCCTTTGTGGACTGCATGCAGTGATGGAGCATGTTATATGTCAGTAAAGCAAACTAATCCTGCAAAGGAGAGTAGCTCTCTGGGGGTTTCCAAAACTCAGCATCAGTATAATGAAGAATCTGGTAAACACTTCCCATCAGAACATGCTAGAGAAGTCAGTAGCTGGGCAGAGTCAGACACATGAACTCTTCCATCAGAGCAGCCACAGATAGGTACTGTAATTACAGAAAGTAGATATGTAATGATGAGTTTTATTATTACCCACTTTCCTGTATGGCTTTGAGTAATCATAGTATCAGAGCACAGAGCACTGGAAACCCTGGAGCTCTGTTGAAGGTGCATCCTGTAGGAAAATTAGGAATAGTTTGAAATCACATAACTCTGCAATGATCTACGAGGGGTGAAGTGTCCTATTTTATTTTTTTAATGATTTGGACTTGGGATTTTTCCTGGTCTCTAAAACGTACAGTTGTATGCCTCCTACCAAGGTATGGTTTTCCAACTGTAAACCCCAGTACTCTCTCTTTCCAAACTAATTCCAAGACTATAGTTATGTGTTTCCTTTTTGAATAAAATAAATCCATAAATATCCTCTTAGACACAAATGCTAGGCTAATTGATGTGGTCTGGCTTTGTGATCAAAAATAGAAGGCAGCTGTAAAGCTAATGGGTGTACAGCTGCTTTGCTTCATCAAAGGGTTATCAGGCATCTGGAGTGCTCGGGTGAATGTGTCCACTGCTTTTTATACACTCTTCTTACAGTGCAGATTGAGTAACTACAAAATACATTGAATAATGTTGCTGGGAACTTTAGCCTGCCTTCTGTAATATTTTACAGACCTTCAGCTGATCTAAACTGTCTTAACACCGCTGGGTGCTCAACTTGCTCATGACCAAACAGTCCTTGAAAATGTTGCCATTACACATGAAGGCAAAAGTTTTTAAAAGTTTTGTTTCCTACAAAGGAACTAGCAGAAGAAGTGTCAGAGGAAGAAGGTACACAAAAGAGAGCAAATATTTTGATGACTGGGCTTGGTAAAGGGATTGGTGGCTGTCTGGTAGAGCAGGGGGAGAAGTTACTGCAGTCACCAGTTTCTCTGGCTGGAGTGTTCTTCACTTCTCTTCAATGCATTGTTTTAATCAATATTGGGCCCCTTCCAGATTCTGAATGATTATCGGTTCCTTTTGCCAGTTTCATGTTCCATATAAGTTGTAAGTTGAAATTAAACTTCTATCAACACAAGACATAAGGACCACATCTCTGTACATAATATTTTTAAAGAGAGAAGTGGATGTGTGCATGGAGCTTACTCTGCCTTTCCAGGTATCATTTAATGTAAATACATTGAAACTTGAATTCATATTTTTTCTTAAAACTTTTTAGGGGGCACACATATATTTGCATTTGAAATGTCAAGTGCATCTTCCAGTGATTGTTATTAATCTTGGCCTTTATAAGGTCTTCCATATTTCATGGTTTCCAATTAGCAGAAGTATAATTTTTAATTATGTTTGGAAATCAGAGTGCAGATTGCTAAGAGGAAAGGCTGAGCACTCTTCATTGCAGAAACATTTTTGCCCATAAAACCATGTTTCTACAGAGACAAAGGACTAAACTCTAGAGAAAAAAACCAGTTCTGCAGAAACTTAGAACATCTTGCTTAGTCATAATATATATAAAAAGAGAACCTCAGGAGGTTCATCGACAATGTGTCATATTGTCTTCACTTCCATAGTCAGCTATGCCAAGAAATATGAATTACTGCTTGGATCTGTGAAGGATTTATGAAAATGCTATTCCCAGTGCGAGAAGCAACTGCATCCTAAACCAAATTAGCAGTTACTGGAAGGAAGAACACACACCAACTGATGCAAAATAGTAGCCATGGATTTTGTTGTTTTGCTGAGTTCTCTTTGTTCTCAGCGTGGCATTTTGTCAGAAGTCGGTGATTTTGTGGATAGAGGGAAGCATAGATAATTTTGATGTGTAGGTGACTTGCAGTGGTGCTTGCAGAGTGTCAGTCTATTCCGCAGTTCAGCCTGCAGTAAGCCGTACCAGCGCCATTGCCATCGTCAGCTGCTGAGGGTGTGCCCTCAGAGCCTTCCAGTAGAGACTGGAAACTTCCGACCTATTTTTTAAATCAGTGATACTTTAGTATGAAAAGTTCTTAAGTAGTAGCAAAGCAAATACAACAGTAGCAAGGGATGATACTATATCCAGGCCAGTTTTTCAGGGGATAGTAAGAAAAACCACACATTTTTAGGAAATCTGAGAGTTTCCAAAACGTCATAAGTCTGAAGTCCTCGGAGATCAGGCAAGCTTAATGGAAAATGATAGAAACTTCAGAAAGGTGAATCAGAATGTTCTGGTTGTTCTTTTATGAATCTTCTAAAAATCAAGAAAAATGAGGAAGGGTTCAATTTTCTTTCTGCTGGAGAGAAATAATTGATACTTGTGGAAAAAGAAAGATCACTTTCGGTAACTCCTAAAACTGTGGCTTGTTTTACAACAATTAATACCAAGGAATTTTTCTGTAATTAAGAGGAAAGAGAGTGTATTCGTTTGTACATTAGATGCAGAAGCAGATTTTTCATGGAGGTATATTCTCCTTAAGGGTCCAAGGCTGCAGTAGTCTACAGTTATGCTGATCCTCACTGAGCCAAGTAAGAAATTGGGGAAGGAAGCCCAGGGTCACTGTGGAATTTGTAAGAGACTAATTTATTGAAAAATCTCTTCGGATTACCATACATGGGTGGAGTAGTTTTAACACTAGAACATACAGCCTCTGGCAGGGGAAACTAAGGAAGGATGCTTTTTGTGCTGCCTGGTAATCTAACTTTCTAATGTCAGCAGCCATTCAGCATACCATGCCAAGAGGATGCAGGTGTTGCAGAAAAAAAAGCAAGCAATTTAATTCATATCTAAGCAAGTCCTTATGCAACCAACTGATGTGCAAAAGGAATGTTTATTAATATGTTGAAAAAGAAAAAATTACTATAATCCCTAGCCATAATTGGGGGAAAATGAGCATTGAGATACTATTCAATTTAAGCAAGTAGAAATGCACAAAAACAAACCAAACCAAACAAAGAAAAAAATACCCAAACAAAAAAACCACAACTCAACACCCCAAAATTACAGTTAATTATGAATAATTGTCCTTCTGCTGAATTTATGAAAGGTGCTGTTCACTAAAAGTCTGTAATTTTCAGTTCCTGAATAATAAAAAATGTGTGAAAAGTGTTAAATGTTACTGTGTTTTGCAGTCAACAGAAAGCTCGTAGTCTCCTCTGCTGTTCCAATTGCACTCTTGGGTAGACACGGTGTAAAGCTCAGGATACACGTCTGCCCATGTGAGCAGGACCTGGTGTTCTGTCCACAGTGGGGGTAGGAGCAAATCGGACACAGCGTTTGGGGGGCTAAGTCAGTGCTAATTAAGAGGAAATCTTCTGGCCTTTGTTTGTGCCCCTTGTTTCTGTGAAGAGAAGGACCTGCTCCAGCTTGAGGAAAGAGGTATGAATGCTGTGAGACATCTGTGACATCTTTGCCTTTATCAGCCCAAAAAAATTGAGATAGGTTGAGCTTTGCTAAAAGTATGTATTATCTTGACTGTAATTAATAGTGCTAATTTCCATTCCACTTGATATTGCTTGTAACTGTCAGAGACAAATGATATAAAGTTATATTCAAATACATTAACCAAGCCAGATAAAATCTTGGCCTTTTGAATTTGCAGAGTGGTGAACATGTACACAGTGAATGCTCAGGATTTCTGTATTGTGCTGGTTTTGTTGTACAGGTTCAAAAGTTTTCTAATTTCAAAAGAAACTTAAAATCTCTTTTTTTTTTTTTTTTTTGACTAAGGATATCTCATTTTGATTTGAAATGTGTTTTGAACATAAATTGGCTCTTGTGAAATGTGGGCATTCTGTCATGATGTTCCTGGATTTTTACATGATGGGTTCTGATAAAAACAGCAGGCAGATTATATTTCTTTTTTTGATGGAAAAGTCAGAAGATTTTTCTTAGTTATCTGAGAATTTAGGAAGAACCCCTTTGGGAGTTACAACATGCCCACATGGTCAGGAGTAAGTCAGGTGCATAACAGATCTTTGTGATACTCCAAACTGTTAGGGCAGAAGCTGCTCTATGGAGAGCTGGATTTTGCTGTCATGAGGCTTAGTGATGTGTTTCTGGGGGCGTTTCTTCAATATGTTGTTTCAAGTTTATGGACTACAAAAAGAAAAAATGAGTGACAGCGATGCTGTATTCATTTTGTGCACGTCTCTTACATATCTTTAGGTTCATGCTTCCAGGGACAAACCAATACCAGTGCTTGAGGGTACAACTTGCATATTGGGATTTCTAGTTGTTCTGGGCACAAGGGAAAATTACTCCATTGAAGGTACAGCAACTTGCAGTGAGATGAACTGTGAAAGTAGCTTTAGCTGCCCAAAAGCAGTTACTTGGCAAATTTAGGTGATTTACTTGAGTGTGTGTATATATATATATATCTTTACAGACACAGCTGATTGTGTAAGAGGCGTATGGAATTCATACCTGTGACATGCCTGATACACACACATCTGATGGTTGCCTTACTGACAGCATGGGAAAGTTCTTGCTCATGACATGCACAGCTCATCTGTCTCTTTGCAAACCTAACCTGTGGCTTTAGTTTCCTGTACTCAGTGAGTTTTGCTGGGCACATATGGATGAGAGAGGAGTATTCTTGGTTATTTTTATTACTTTATGGTGAACCAAAATTTACCTTGTTACTTTAAAATAGTACTACTTCAGGTGCATCTGTCTATTGCCTCTCTGATAAAATACACACGAAAGTACCTTTTAGCCAATTTTGCTGTCTAGGGAGTTGATTGCAAATGGAAGGGTTTTTATTGTGCTGCCTTTTTTCCCCTTCCATTTACTATCAAATCTGACCTTTCACATGCCAGATACTAGCAACATTTTGAGCAAGACCTAGAGATTTTCACTTCTTAGTGCTTTCTGAAAGCCAGGGGCTGATTAAATGCTTTCTCTAGAGATGCAGTGGATACAGAACAACCCAAGGCTTCTGACTAAGCATGCAAACATCACAGATAATTTGGGGGGTTTTTTGGTTATTTTTCCAAAACCCTTAGTCATTCCCTTGTCTCAGGAGAAGTTTTATTTCTGAAGGTATTCTTTAAAATTACTCTGTTTAATCACAGACTTGGAGAGGTTGGAGCTTTTAGCAGATATTCCTGTAAAGAAATTAATAATGATTTGTTCCTTAGTACTGTAAATCTCAACAGAATGAACAGCTGTTTACCATCCTCCTCTGTCATTGATAGTGCATTTATTTGGCACTGCACCAAAGTGTGGTAAAACTTCAGTTTCCATCTGAGCTCCTTTCTATTCTGTATGGCAGAGTATCAGCATTGTAGGGCTGGTGCTTTGTGCCTGGCATAATTGGTACTGAAGATTTTAGTATTCTGTTTCCAGCTTAAGGAGGCCTTTTTATTATCAGGATCTTTGCACTTCCTCTCTTCTCCAGTCCCCTTGTGTCACTCCCTTCCTCAGAGATTATATACCAAGAAAAAAAAGTAAAATGGAAAATTGAGTATTCAGCAGGCAGTGGAAACAGAAGCACGCTTTAATGTTCATCAAAAAAGGATCTGTTGCAGAGCCAAGTCACTGACCTTTCCTTCTCATCCATCGTGCGACTTTTCAGGAAGAGCTGTGCTCTGTTTCACGGTGAACTTGCCTGCTGTGAGGAAGTTTGCAGACATGTGCTATGAGCACACACAGAACTCACCTGAGCCCTGGGAATGTTGGTCTTAGGTCCTTTATGATTAATCCACCTTTCACTAATGTGTCTAGGTCTCACGCTGCAGACTGTGTGAGCTTTTTTAAGATTCTCTCCTTCCTACTGAAGCCTGTACTGAGTATTCCACAGTTGTGAGGTTCACACCAGATGCTTCTTGGTCCAACTATACCCGTGATGTACATGTAGATGTTAGATGCAGTCTAGGACTGTGCTCATTTTGGAGGCTAGAGAGGAAGGTTCTGCTTAAACCAAGCTCTTCCTCTACCTCTTCCCTAAAACCCTCCAGGATAAGCATAACCCAAGTGTCCTGCTGCTACAGCTGTTAAGAGCCAGCTCAGAGATGCCAAGTCAAGTCAAGGGAAGGGGAGACTGGAGAGGAAAGAGGAGTAAGAAGGTGGTGTAGGAGCCCTGCTATTTTAACCACTGTTGCCCACATAGGATGCATTAGGTTTCCCATCAGCTTCCAATCCAGAAGCAATTTTGTCTGAGACAGCAACATGGCTTTCTGAGCCTCAGAAAAGGCATATGTTCTGCAATGTTTTGGTCTTTGAGGCTTAGTGCATGCATTACATTATTTGTCTGTTTGTGATACCCTTTCGGGCTTTGTGGTTGTAGATTTATTCAGTGAGGCCTATTTTACTTAGCAATCAGCTTTTTAATTACACATAAACCTCTGTATTGGTAGCTTCTACAGCAGGCATCTCTATGAAGAAGCCATAAGATGTCATAATATTTGAAAGAAAAAAATATGCATTTTTTGCTAGGACCTGTAATTTAGGTAGCAAAATAATTGGGTAGGAAGCATCTCTTATCTTTTGTTGAATATGATATGAAAGACAGTTACAGCTTTTCAAACCTGGCTAAAACTATGAATTATCCTAGAATATTTGTATGGATCTAATTTAGGCAGCTGTCTGACAGAAATATTTTAGATTCTATATATTGTCTTGCAGAGGGGCTGTGGCTGTTTCCAAAGGCATTTTTTATTGCATGAAGTTAAGTATCTGTTGGGAATTGGGCTATAATTCAGAGTAGCATTTGTCCTGTCTTTTATGAATATACAAATCCTTCCTACCTGGCTTGATTCTCAGCCTGGGGCTTTAACATCCTCCTTAGTGTTCATTTACTGCTCTGATGTTCACCCATTGTATTTTGGATGAGTTTGTTATTATGGTTTGCCTGAGCTGAGCTGCTCCACCTGATGGTGAAAACAAGAACATGCCTTCTCTCATACAGTGAGGATTTATTTGAAAAACTGTAACCTGGAAGAAGCATTTAATGCTGTAAGTGTATGTGTGCCTTCATCCAGGAGACTTACTAATGATGTCCTGTCCTGTTTATATTTGAATGTAGAGCAGATGAGGTTATGTAAACAAGTTGCACAAAGATCTTGAATCCCCAGTTTTCTTTCATGTTTCTAGTGAGATGTCCTGTGGGTGGTAATTCGTATGTAGACAAGTGCTTCTCAAGGTCCAGATCCTGTTGTGACTTTCAAGACATGCATCTCTGAAAAGAGTTGTTCTTGCTCATGCACAGAAAGGGAATTGCCACTACTTGGTGTCTGTTGATTTGGTCATGTTTGTACTACCCAGTGTGGAAATACTTCATGGTTGAGTATGTTATGTAGAAACCTTGCCCATATGGTATTTTTTATCTCAAACCCACTTAGTTGCTCAGAAAAGGTGGTAAAAACTAAAGAATGCTGAAAGAAATAACCTGCTTACAATAAAAGATTTAAAAGGCTCTCTTGTGGCATTGAAAGATATCACATAAATATGGAAGCAGCAAAGAAACAGGAAGCATAACAGAGCTTCATCCTCCCAAGTCTTTTAGTTTGCCCACAGTTTTGCAGTGCAAGAGTCTGTGAATGCAGACACCCTGCAATAAATGTCTCTGGCACCTTCCATGTTGCCCTGAGATATGAGAGTATTTTCCATATGGTAATAAAATCTGTCATCTCTGGATGGTCACGTCTTCAGCCAGGAAAGCAAAAGGTATAATTTGCCATTTTGAGATAATGTGGCAGGGATGAAGAATGGATCCTATATGGAAGAATGCTTATTTGTAACAGCACATGCAAGGACTCCTCTTTAAAATATTTGAGCAGCCTGAGGTCAAAATTTCCAGTGCTATTGAGAAGGTGAGATCTGACCCACCAAGCACAAGCTGGTTACATTCAGTCTGCACTCCTGCAAAATTGAGGTCAGGGGGTACCAACAAAAAACAGGCAAGTTGCTCTAATTCATGCTGTGAAACTTGGAGGAGTCTCCTTGTTCTATTCCATTTCCATAGCCTCTGCCAAAAATTGCAAATTTTAAGCTGTTCCTGTATTTTCGTCCTTCATTTGTATTAAACATATACACTTAACATTGCACAAAATGGTCTGTACAGACCTTGGTTTTGTTTTTTCTTTCTTTCAGGCACCCTGGCTCTGGAATACCAGACAGTGCTGGAGTGGGTATCCATATCAGGTAAAAGTTACAGTGCTGCCTAAAAACATGCATGACACTTCTGCAGAGCTCTGTTTTTATTATGGTGGAACTTTGTGTCAGTGTGTTTGTGTGAATGGGCTACTCAGCATTTCAGAACATTGCTATGTATTTCCCATCTTGCTTGAGTTCAAGATGGGAAAGATGAACATAGCTGTCACACCTGAATTCCACACATTGAATTCCAAAAGCTCCAGAGAAGAGCTTGCAATTTAAGGAGTTTAACCTGTCTAGGGCATATTTTCTTTTTTTGGTTTTTTTTTTATCCAGAGGGCAGGGAAGAGGGGGAAAAAAGTTGTTACCAGACTGGAAACTGTGAAGAAGGGTATTGTCTGAAAGACACGTGAATTCCCTGTGACATTGAACCGCCCATGACAGGCTGAACAGGAGAACTGTGTTTGATTGCTACTGTTCTTGAAGGTTGTGTATCTCTTGGAAATAGTTCAGTGGAGACAGTTCATCGAGAATGATCAGAAATCTTGATCTGAGAAAGGTTGAAGGAATTTGGTTGTGTAGCCTCAGAAGAAATAATGACTTAAATTCCACCAAGAGACTGGAGGATGAACTGAACAACGTTACTGAAGGAGCAGCAGAAATTGAATGGAGGAAGTGTTGAAACTTGATCCCTCAGAAATTTTAGGTGTGGTTGTTTCTTAGATTCATATGGCTACAGTCACTGGCGCCTCTCAGCCCTGTTTCCTACTATCTTTACATTATTACATGCAATAAGAGATTGACTTACAACAAAAGACCATGAATCTTACTGATTGAAGAACACAGATTTACCAGACTTACCAGAAGAACAAGGTCATTTAGAAAGTTGGTTACAAGTTTTAGAATGTGGGAACTAAAATTACTATATCTAATATCATGCTAGTAGTGGTGAGGGTCCAGCATAAAGCGAATTGTCAAATTAAAGTCATTATGAAAATCATTGTCTTGAAGATAAAAATATCTACTGGGTGCTAATCAGGACTACATATTGGGTTTTCAATTTGTTTTGTACATTTTTCCATAACTAGATTAAATTTCTAATCTTTTGTTTCCTACAAATCCTTTGTTACTCAAGTTACTCAACAATGCATTGCAGAAATCCAACTGGACTTTACTGTAGATACAGTAAAATGGGTCTTTTGGATGACAACACAGTCATGAGCACAGGATACTCCTATTTGAGGTTAAGTCTCTGGAGAAACCTAACATTTGAACTAAGTTAAACACACTTGATTCAAAACAGGAATCCATGACACCTTTAGAATTACACTACATTATCTCTTTGTATGGGTTTAGAAATACTAGTGCTGTTGTTAGTAAAGCAACTGACAATTTTAATTTTTTACTAGAAATTTTCTTCAGTGAGTTCCCTTGCAGTAATAACAGTTGCAGTTCGTTGCGAGCTGTTATTCTCTTTGCCTTTTTTAATTGCACCTAAATAAACGTCTATTGGCAGTCTCTCTCGAAATCAGGAAAGGATTATTTCGGCCCAAGAAATGGCTTTAAAAGGTTGATTCTGAGTGTACACATTTTTCATGCAGCATAAGCATATGTCTATAATAAAATAACCCTATAGAGCATTCTCTGGGAACCCAAGGACTGGTTTTCAGCTGCAAAGAACTGGTCTGCAAAAGAGAACGGGAATAAAAGAGGCAACTGAAATACCTCTTGCTAATGGACACAACTCAGATGCTGCTTGGGTGCGTAGTGGTGTAAGTGCAAGCTGCTCTAGAGATAGTTTATCTAATCCCTCAGAACATGCCCTCAGGTGCTTCTCCGATGCCAGTGTCCCTCGCTGTCACTGCCATGGAAGACATGACTACCAGGGAGGCTTATTTGAATGGAAATTAGAGTAGCTCCTAGGACTGGCTCTCTGAGGCTGAGGGCCAAACAGTTTATGTGTTCCACCAGTTACCTTCTTCGAAGTTACTCCAGGTTGGTTTTGTTTGTGCATAAATCCCTGTGTCTTACTATTTTAATTTCTTTTACTTTGAGACATCTGTGTATCCATGTTATATATCAAACAAGATGCTTGGATAAATTTATTTTATTTTCTTCTTTCCAAATGTTAATATGTTCCCAGAAAATGGTTACATTCTTCAAAAGTAGGTCTTTGTATTAGAAAGAGCCCTGTTCAAAGCCCACAACATGTTCATCATGAGCAAATGAGATTATATACTAACATTACTTCTTTCTAGTCTGCTCTAGCATTGGTTTTTTGCTATGCTTTAAACACACATTACTGATATACAGCAAGATGTTTCAAGCAAACTTTCTAAAGAGACTTAGGAGTGCTCACAATTTAGTTTGCTCTGAGTTCCAAATGGACAACATAATAATTTTCGGTATTACAATATTGTCAGGACTAAAACATTAGAGAAGAGTAGATTGGGGAGCTTTATTTTTCCAGAGCCATCAAAATTTGAAAGAGGCAACCATCATCATTTTTCTTACATAGGATGCTTAAGTATAATTCAATAATCCCCTGTGATTAAACATGTCTCCTATAGACCACAGCTGCCTGTAATATCAGTTAGACTCTATTAACCTTTTCTCATTTCCATCTTTCAGCCACTGATGCCTGACCTTCATTATTATTACATAGTTGAATTGTCATTCTACTGGTCCTTAATGTTTTCTCAATTCATTGACGTCAAAAGAAAGGTAAGAACAATGAGACTAAAACCACTGAAATCTTTAATGCATTGCTCTTGACTTGAGGAATACTTGTATTACATGTGCAGTGAACATGAAATACAGTTCTTTCTAGTGTTCAACTTTTGCAGATATTAATCACTGAGAAACTATGATTGTGTTATTCTGTTCCTTGTTACTATAACGTGGGGTTCTTCTGCACGTGGAAGGAAGAGCCTGGAGCAATCAAATATTGAAGCGCAAATAGCAGAAGCCAAAAAACCCTTCTGCTTTTATACAGTGACTTGAATGGAATTGAACTGGTAATATCTGGTAGATGTACTATTTCTTCTAAGAGTTAAATGATGAAATATCAGTGACAGAGCAAGACTGCCTCATAAATTCACAGTATCGCTTTGTGAAATAAGATCTATGAGGGCTTTTGTTTTTTTCGACAAAGGGATAGCGAAAACAGGGATACATTTAATATTAAAAAGTGACATTACATTTAATTTTACCTTTACAGTCACGAAATTTCAAGTAGCTGAGCATTGCTATTAGAGGGCTGTTAATGAAAAAAAAGTAAGACACTGTCCAAATAGAAATATTTTTCCAGAATCAGTAGCAACCTGTTCCATATTCCAAGTTCTCTCCTCCAAGGAGAATCCTGGGCCATAGCACAACAAGTAGCACAATAGTTATTCTATAGTAACAGTCCATTGAGCTATTCTTGCAGGGGTTTTAATGTTTCAAAACTAATAATAATATTTCACATTGGCTTATATGGAGCAGATTAACAGTTCTCAATCCAAAAAACCTGTTCATGTTACAGTAAAGGAATACTTTTATCTAAGTCTTTGTTATTGTTTTAGATACTTTAAATTCAGCAGAAAGCTATATTGTGTTTTGGGATAGTCAAAAGAGCCTTGGTAGTCTTGTGCACTGCAGCAATTCAGCCAAATGCTTTTTTTCCATATAGTTGGGTTTGTCTGAAGGAGAGGTGCAGTGGATCCTTGCTGAAAGCACCACCACTCAGCACTGGCCTATTTCCAACACTGGTCTTTACTTGTTGTAGCTCAAGAGAAATGTACTTGCTGTTTTCTATCTCCATTTTATTCTTCTCTGATAGCAAATTGATTACTTCAAAATGACTTCCAGTGATTTTCTGACTTTCAAATACCTGTTTATCTTTATTTAGGTGTTACAAATTCTACCAGATTATCTTTGCCTGACTGTAGGTGTGAGCAAACTAGGCCATTGCACATACCTACTGTTGGCATTAAGTCAGCAAACTGTGTATGTTAACTTTTACAATTTTATGATGGTATGTTGTTAGCTTCATAGGTATCTACTATGTTGTTATAATGGTATTCTACCCTTAAGGGTGTTAATTTTCAAAGACTACGACCTATTATGATTTGGTGTTTTATCATCTTTGTCCAGCTTCCCATACTCCTGTTTCGTAAAACATTGAAAAAAAAATTACGGAACTTTATTAGTTTCACAATCACGTGATGATTCTTAAAAGCAGTTAAGCTTGTTTACATGTGTGCTGGATACCTAAGTGTTGTTTAACAGAAAAATATTTCACAGGTACATTTAAAGGAACATATAAAATTTCTACTCAGTGTTTTAACAGGTTTGTAGAAGATCTAGGAGACCTTTCTGTGTATTCATACCTTTTAGTTCCAAGCATTTGGCAATTCCTAGGGCTTTTGTGTTTTACTTCTTTTTTTTTTTTAATGACAGTTCACTCATTCCAAGAATAAAATGATCTGCAGTTGCTGATTTTCTTGAATACTGCATTTCGATTCTAGAAAATTTACGCTATATTTTGCTAAATTTGGCTAGTAGATCTCTTTCTTCAAACTCAGTAGAAAAAGAGACAGCGTTGATTTCTTTTGTTTCAGTGGAAGCAATTTAGATTGCATATGTTTTGCAGACCTTTCTCTTTCCTTGGTGGTCTAGAATATAAGCCATGATGTTTTGCCCTTCAGTGGCACTAATGCTCCTTAGCCACTTGGCAGTTCAGTCCATGAGTGTGACATGTTAAAAAAATGTGGGTGTCAGAAGCCTTAATTCCAGAGGGCTTCTCTACAAGTTGAGACCCATGGTGTTTCTCTGCTGTCTGCCCTGTGTTCTTCCCACTGACGGTGTCAGGAATAGGTTCTTTCTCCTATTCTTAGCCACAGATTTTCATGACATAGGCACATGACATCTTTCGGCAGTTATAACTGGAGGCTACAAATCTTCTGTAAATAAATACACCTTTCACAAACGTACATATGATTTGAAATACATTAAATTAAAAAAAAAAAGTAAAGCCCATTCCTGTACAGCTGCTCTTCTGCTGTATGTGGGTGAAGTGCCAGAGTAAGCTGGGAACAAAAGTACCACCTGGCATTATGGGGCTTGTACCATTAGTATCTATGTGTTCATTACCCATGTGTATGACTAAAATCTAACAGCATCTTCAAAGCATAGTATTAATTAATTACTTAAATGTCACAAACAGGAAAGAAAGAACCACAATAACAAAAGTAGTCTTGTTTATATCACTGCTACTTTTTTCTAACTATTTTCCATAGGTCAGTCCAGTATCTCTGTTTCAGAGGTGATAGAGTCAAGTAACTGGCTCTTGTAAGAACATTACTACAGAAGGAGTTCCCTGGACAGCATTTCTGTAAAGAGATTCATGCAAAAGTGCAGAAGACTGCTGCCCAAAAACGTTAGGATTGCTTAGGAATAATCCATATTGTCAGGAATGCCTTGAAGAATATCCAGGAGGGACTAGTAATCTTGTATTTGTAGAACATGAATGTGTCAGCTATGAAAACAGATGAGATTTTCTACTTGACTTTTTGCCCCATTTGGACTGCCTCTGTGCTAACATAATTGCAGTTAGAAGGAAAATTAAGAATAGTGCCACAGTATTTGCAGCTGAAGGAGATAAAGAGCCAGGCTGCTGTATGGCCACAGGGCAATGCTAGTAGCTTACTTCTAATCTCAGGGAATAAGGTAGGTGCTTTGCTGGTTTTATTATTGTATGGTGAAATGGGCTGCATGTGTGGGTTTGTAGTTACTGAAATGACTAAGATGTCGTACCCTTGCTTTCCCTTAGGACACTCAGAAAGGGAAACACCCTCTAATTGTCTTTTTCTTCTGTCTGCCTGAAGAAAATGGATTTAAAGCAATGATATGACTGCTGAGTATATCTGATTGTGCTCCACGTGGCTGAGAAATGTTGGGTGTATACTAAACTGGCATACGGGTGGCTGAGAAATGTTGGGTGTATACTAAACTGGCATACGGGTCTCTGCTTTTAGTCTTTTTATTTCTTTTCTCCCCCTCCCTGCCCTCCTACCCTTCCTCAGTTTTATGCTGGAGATACTGACAGTGCCCACTGAGGAGTAGGAACTAGGATCTTGTAGCACCTGATAGCATTAATCATAAAGTGATGGGCTGGGAGCCAGTCCTGTCCCTCTGCAGTTAGTGAGACTGCTCAAGCTGCAGGTTTTTCCATGCACTCCAGGTGTACATTGCAGTGAAGGCAAATGCTGGTACTGAGAGGCAGGGGCACTGCACATCATTAAAAACTGTGGTGGCTGCTACATTCCCAAAGAGAGGTATGGGGACACTGTGCGGTTACTCTTCCCAGCACTGAAGAGACAATAAAGTCAGGAGCTGTAGCTGCTGCTTTTCTGGAGTTGACCTGTGTTAGTTGGAGCTCACAGCACTTTCCATAGGGCACTCCCGCCCAACACATGTACCTTCAGTCTCTTTGCAAACCAGCTGCTGCTGCTCTAAGGGGTCTCAGTTTCAGTTTCTCTGCTGTGGGCCACTTAGCTGAAGACTACCACAGCTCAGCAGGGCTGGCCCACAAAAGCTATCAGAAAGTCAAATTCCACTTCCCAAGATGCTTGGTGAGCAGGCTGCCTGGAGGAACTGGTCCTTTTGACTGTCTGGATGTCTCTCCCTTCAGACAGCTCTGCATGAGAGCCACTAGATCTGCTGGGAGCTGTGGTACAAACTTTGCATCTGATGCACAGAGACACTTCCCAGTTAAATGTTACTTGTGATCTTTTCTATCACTTTCTCAAAGCTGTGCATGTGGTTCAGCAAATGCCAGCAATACTTCTTTTTGACTGACTTGGTTATCAGTTGACTGACTGACATCAGTTGTTGGTGCCTTGCAGGAAGAGTCTCATCTCTGCAGATCCTGTTCTCTCATTAAACAGTCTGGGAGTCTAGTCCAGGCAGGCAGGTAGTTCCCTCTGCTTTGTCTGCCCCTTGGCAAGTATCTGGGAAGGTGATGTTACCGGAGCTTCACTGCTCCTACATTTTTCAATAGTAATAGTTACTTTCTGGCCAACAAACTGAGAGTTACTGGTCTGGAGACCAGCTAGACTGTATCATTTGGGAGGCAGCGGATTGGAACCAATTAGGAAGAGATGCACCAGCTCATATGAACACTTTTCTGGCCCTGTTACAGTGTGAAGACAAAGCACCTTGATTAAAAACAAACAAATAAAAGCCTGGATCTGGGATTCTCTCAGTTGTGCTTGGCAGATGCATGTTGTCCTAGTGCAGTGGAGATGTGTTTACCGTTCCTTTGTAGCTACTTTACCTCTTGTGAACTGTGCATTATTTGGCACTTGGGTATGCATGTCGTTATATTCATGTTACTTGATGCATTAAAAATATGGTGGAATTTGATTTGTATGTACATATGCCTTTTCAAAGTAACTTCAACCACAAATGATTACTTTATTAGGTTAAATTACTATGAACTGACAAGTGTAGACATTGGCTAACTTTCTATAATGTTTTTGCATTTTGTTAACATACAGTGATTCTTTTATTCAGTTTGAATGAAATATATAGCAGGGTATATAATGCACTTTTATAATAGGATCTTTATATAACTTAACCATAATGCTGGATTTAAGAAACGTCCATCCATTTTTGTATATGAGTACTAAATATCAGTGTTTGCTTCACTGTCTTTTCTATCTTTTCCTTGCTTCTGCTGCTCTAGGATTTTGGAGTCATGTTTACACATCACATTATGGCAGTCACCCTGCTTACTTTCTCATATGTAACCAATTTGACACGAGTGGGAACCTTGATCTTATGTCTCCATGATGCGGCTGATATTTTCCTAGAGGTGAGATCATTTGTGTATCATTGTGTCAGTAGGTAGAATCTTTTTCCTATGCAGAACAAGTATTTCCTAAGCCAGTTCAAGATGGTTGTGGTGATTAATATAGTGTATTTCCTTGCTTAAATATATTGCACTTGTAGCAGTGCAGGTTTCTGACATCAGACTGGTTTATTCCTTGGTAAGTTCCTTGTACAGAGCAGAGAACTGGTAATGCATTTCGTTCCAGGGAGGGTTACACACACATTTTAAATATAACATGGAAGTTGCAAAATGTGGAAAGTGGTGACAGTGGAATAGAAGTTCCTGGTGCTTAACCCCTCTGACATGGTGTGTAGAGCAGTAACCCTGTCTCCAAAAGAATCAAGGTGTCATGGTGTGCTTCTGCTCTGCTTTGCTGGGCAGAGGGTGTTGGACAATTTAGTGGCTGTTTGAGCCTGGGCAGTGAGTTGACCTCTAATTTTCCACATTCCCATGCTTCTGGATCCCAATACCAGCATTAAGCAGTTGGATTTGGACAAAAAGAGATGATGGAAATTCTTTTAAGTCAAGATGGTCTGTAACTTCCATAGTGGCAATTTAAAGATGTTGTCATCCTTTATCTGCATCAGTTATTAGACAGCTCTGGGTGATGTGGGGATTGGGCTATCTGTGAACTCTTCTCAGGATCAAACCAAAGCTAATAGCTATTTTGTATGAAATTATTTTTTATTCAAGTACCTGCAAGGATCCTATTATGCAAGAAAGTAGTCTCACTGTGTGAGTCACCTATTGCAAAATCAGGATCCTGCCATTCTGATTCAGTAATGCTGTAAATATGGTTTTATTTTTTAATCTTTTTTTAATCTAGAAGACACATGACTGCCTGAGTTAGAAAGCAAAAGAGAATGTTAATTTCTCCTGACAGAAATAATTGCATATTTGCAAGTTTACTTTTCTGTTTTGGCAATGTGTGTATCTAGCTTTGGATTCAACTAAACTTTCTTCATTCCTCTTCTCTCATCACCAGAAGGAAGTACTTAAAGATGTTTATTCTAGATCAGATCAGTGTCCGTAGAACTATAAAAACACTGGAGAGCAGCCACAATAGGCTAGCTAAAACCTTACCTTGAACAGAGGCAGGTACATTGGTTTTGCTCCATCCCTCTATTCATTCACTGACTAGGACAAAGTGAAATTGCTGGTATTCTCACATGAGTTGCAAACATGCAGCAAATATGCTTCCTCATAAGCCACATGCTTCAGTGGTCTTCCTAGTCAATTCTATCAGTCTGTTTTCACTGGAAATTCTGCTAGGACAGTGGGTCACAGCCCTGATGCCATATGAGAGGAGATGGACTTTACATACTGCTGACGTTACTGAGGGGAAAGTCAGTGCAGAGGGGAAAAAACTATCAAACTGCAAAAGAAGTTGGTTAAATATCTTGCCATGATGGGTCAGTTGTGCACCTGACCTGTTTTACCTATTACGTATTTGTAAAAATGAAAAGCTATTTCTGAAGGCCACTAGGCTCTTTCCATCTACCATTTCATAATGAAACATATCAGGGGGAAAGCTGGAATACACTGCTCTCTTTGCAGAAAGTAGTGTGCATTGGTGGGAGTACCGGAGGTGAGATTTTTTCCACAGGTCTTAAGGGATTTGCAAGTATGGAAGAATCATAGTAGGATTTTCAGGAGTATATAGCTGTGTTCTTGGGTCTGAGTGAAAGTTATCTTGGATACTCAAAGTAGCCTAGCCGTGACAGGACATACCAAACATACTTTCTTGCCTCATAAGTCATTATATTAACATAAACTGACATCTAGATCTCTGAGAGGCAACTTCAGAATCTCAGCTAAGTTATTTATGGGGTCTTGGTTACATTTGCACTGCAGTACAGCTTGTGGGTTGAAAACTGTGACCTAACCTGCTGAAGCACTTAAAAGTCACACCTATTTGGGGGCCTTGGAACTTTTCAATTTAAATTACTGAACACTGTAACAGTTTTAGCGCTAGTGTATGCATGTGAGTAGTTGCCCATTTGGTAGTTTCTGGTGTATGAGCCTCACATAGTGACAGTTCAACCTGAATCCTAGTTCCAACTATCTTCTAAAACACTTCTATAAAAGAGCAGGGAGTGGGAACTTCATACTAAGGCAAAGAGCTGTGCTGTAAAATTGAAGCGGACTAGCAAGAGTTTATGCAAAAGCTGTGTTACTCAGTTGTAGTCATAGTTTTCAAGCTTGGAAAATAGTGTTGTATTGTCCCAGGTGGCCAAATTCCATCCAACAACAGCATATTCTTTCCCTTTTTGTGTAGTCTTCCTTTATCACTAAAATTCGTAGACATGTTATTTGAGAACTGATGTCCCAGTAGCTGTACTGTTTTTGAGAAATGACATGATAGTACTACAAATTGCTGTAGTAATACCAGCTTCATGCACTATGAAACCAGTTTTTTAGATTGCAACCATGGAAATACACCCAGAATTCCTACCTGAACTTTCAACCATCTGAAAATCAAGGAAGTTAGTAACACTTCTGCTTTGCATGTTGGCACCAAAGTTTTATCTTTTCCATAAGTTAGGCTGTGAGTACCAACTGCTAGAAAATTTACTTGTGTCCTCTAGAATATAGGACTGATTCAGAAGGGTTATGTTTTCTTTGCAGTACTGGTGGTTTTCCTCACGTTCTGCGAGCTTCCTTACTTGGTTTCTTTAGTGAGGAATATTCTTCATGTGCACGTTTTTAGTGGGAAGATTGCAGAATTTGGGTAAAAAGTGGAGGCTTGGTTTTGGCATCCAGATTATCTGATTCTCTGGTTCAAATTCTGCATTCAGAATAGTATTCTGTATGCATAGTTGTGGTAAATTTCTCCCTCTTAGCATTCTGGAAAGTCTGCACAACTATCTTCTCAATATGGAAGCTGGATGCGGTTTCACTTGGAGAGGAACTTTGAAAGGGACTTAAGTGGATACAAAATCAGAGTTTTCATGTACTTCATTGTGCAGTGACTCTCTGGATATGTTTGACAGAAAGCATGAAGAAAGACTGTCCCTTTCTTGAAGCAGATGCTATTTTATAATAATTAACTTCTTGGACACATGAACACTGTGGAAGCAGCACAGATACCTTAAAACAAGCTTATTTCCCTACATACCATTTTCTTCAGGGAAGAACAGTATTTTAATGAGCAGTTTCAGAGAAGAGTAATTAGTAAGTCCTTCATTGGGAAGAGTCAGAAGACTGCATGAAGAAAAATGAGAGGAGTGTTTTAAAATAGGCATAAGGCAACAAGCTGGAAAGCAAAAATTGAAAACAGAGTGGAAGAAGAGAGCCTTGGAAAAAAAACTACAAGGTGAGGGATATAATCTCTGAAGTGGAAACTGTTCTATATAGGTCAGAAAAGAAGAAGAGATACTTTAGGAGGATATAGGTTATGGGCAGTAGAGGAATTGAGACAAAGTTTTTATATAACAGCCACTAGAATGTCAGAGAGCATGGGACAGATGGAAGGTAGATGCATGCTGAAAATGCCAGTGGAGCATCCTGGAAAGATGAGAGACTGGTAGGTAAAGAGGCTGGGGACAAGGACCCCATAAATATATTGGGGTTTGATAAAAAGTTTGAGGAGTTTCGTGAATCTGAACTTGTAGAATCTCAAAAATGAAATTGAATGGGGAATAAAGAAATTAAATATGTACTCTGGTTTTATGCAGTCTGGGTTGTTTCTTTCAAAGAAATTTTCCAGCTGCTTGCTGGAGAGGAGTTGCAAAGTCACTGTGAGATGGCCCAATGAAAATGTTAACTATTTCATAAAATTTGATTTCTTCTTCTTACAGCTTATACACAGTACAAGAAAACTCAGTTGTCCTCAAGTAAAAAGGCTTTTTTTTTTCTTTTGCAGGCTGCCAAAATGGCAAACTATTGCAAGTGTCAAAAACTGAGTGACCTTCTGTTCCTTACATTTGCCATTGTCTTCATTGTCAGTAGGCTTGGCATATATCCCTTATGGTGAGTAAGCATGTCATTTTCCTCAAATGTTAAGCACTAAACAAGCTTGGAAATAACTGTGTTGCAATTGAACAGGATTCATTGATATTACTCTGTTTCCCAAAGCACCAGGGAGAGTTTCAAACATAACCAGGTGCTGAAATAGCCTATTTGCTAGAGTGCCATTGTGTTTACTGTGTGCTAGATGGAAAACATCTGGGGCTTCTGCTGGTTTTAAGGTAGAAGTGAGTTGGAGACAGCACAGATTCAGGCTAGCAGGTAGTTTGTTGTGTTGGCAAGAAGTTAGAGGAAAATTAAAATATTAGTCACCAAGAAAACTGACCAGAGACTAAGCTTGAAGCTGGGATATACTCAACAGCTTTCAATGCACACTTTCATGAACATGTTCAGCTTAAAGAAAAACACGGTGGAATAAGTCAAGTCTGACCTGTTGAAATTGGTATAAGGCTGTTATTGCCATCCAGGTTGCAATGATGTAGGCTACTCCTTTTCCACCTCTCCTTTGAATTGGGGTTCCTGGGGCAGTTGTGTAATACATCTATAAGGTGGTTACACAGGTGTTACTGTAATCTCATGTCTTCTAAGACAAAGTCGGCTGCTTGCATGTGCATGTACTCTCTTCTAGGTACACAGACGTGCATGCTCACAAACTAAACATAGATGTTTGATTCTTTAGCTAGGGTCTTTTGCATCCAGAAGGCAGATGGCTAACTAGGAAACACACTGATGTAGTTAATTGTAAAAACCCATTCAGGTTTTTCTGTAACCTGTGCTCTATATATGAGGAGGTCGAGGAGTAGGTGTTGTCCTTGGCGCTTTCCTATTCTTGATCCTTTCTCTCTTATGAACAGAACTAGCACAAATCTCTGTATTTCTAGGAAAATAAGAGAGGTTTTTCATTGCATCATAACAGTGACAGTTTTGTTCTTGGGAAGCACCAAGAATGCCAGAAATTGTACCCTTTCCAGAGTTTATTTAGAGAGATTACCCCCAAGCTCCTTTTTGAGACGTACAGAGGATTTACAGATGCCAATGTCAACCTCCCTGCCACAGTATCCTTCCAAAACCTCTATAATGATATCTCTTTGGGGTTTTGTTAATGCAAACAGGATAAGACCAAGGTGCCCTTAGGGAGCTGTGTCATCAGCTCTGCTTAACAGTACAATGTAGAAGTCTCATTTTGCACTTAATAACTCCAAAGATAATGTCATAATGCCTGGTCCCTGCTGTGAGTTGGCGAAGGACCATGACAAAATGTGAAAGTGGATAGACACACAAACTGCATGTTTAGAAACACTTGTCATTTTCTTCAAGGAGCAATTATTTCTTTCTTAAACAGTTTTGCTTCTCTTCCTCAGTCCTTCCTTGAAGCTAACTTGTCCAGTGACTGAATTTTTGTAAATGAAATAAGCTAGTTTTTCTACTTCCATGGTCTCAGATAGGAAAAATGGTGACATTCCTGCTCATAGGATTGCTCCTGTCTCTTACATTCTGTTTTATATTGAGAAATGGAGGGAGGATCCAAATTCACCAGCACGTATCTGCTGCTGGAGACTGCAGTACATGACTTTGCTTCAGAGAAGACTCAGTAGTTGAGGACTGACTACACGAATTCGTAAAGAGGAAGTCATATTTGACCAACCTGATAACCTTCAATGTTGAAATTACTGGCTTGTAATTACGTAATCCAATAATTACTGGATGATGGGGCAGAGTGCACCATCAGCAAGTTTGCACACATTCCAACCTGTGAGGAGTGGTTGAATGAAAACGTCCCAGAATTACCAACACTGCACAAATCCAGAATGTAGCCCTGTACTACCTACCATGAAGAAAACTAAGTCTATCCCAGCTCAAACCAGCATATCCCTTAATCAGTGAAAAATAAATTTATTTATTTGGATATGCAAATAATTCCGTGTGCTATATATGATCTCTGATTTTTAAGACCATTTTATTTCCAGACCAAAGCCTTGATGTGTGTATTCCTAATGGTTACCCTTAGATACACCCAGAGGCAGTTTCATTGTTCTCAGCTGTACTGTAGGCAATGCATATGGCAGTCAGAGTTTGCAGGGATGAAACATGGGATTGTATGAGCTTGTCTCTCCCAAATCCTTTTTCTCTGTGAAACAACAATTCTAAATCTTCACCCCCATTAGTTTGCATGTCAGCAAGGATGAGTCACTGCAGTGGCAGCAGGCCAGGAAGCATAGTTTTGCTCTCCATTGCTGAAAATTCAAAATAGCAAAATTTGATGCCTGATTAATATTACATAAATATGCAAATTTTTCTAGCATAAAAGCTGAGAGGTATAAAATCAGTGTGCGTGTAATGTAAAAGGAAGACTGTAATTTATAAGAAAACTTCCCCCACGCAGGAAGGTAAATACCCAAGACAGGCTTCCAGAGTCGTCACTTCCGAAGCACTGGCGTGCTGTTGTGCTCTGCTTTGCACAAGTGCCATTTAATTTTGCATAAAGGTGCTAATAAAGAATTCAGAATGTATCAAATGCTATCATTTGAAGGTTGTTTAACAGCAGGACTAAGACAAAAGAAACTGGCAATTAGGTATATATTTAGCAGTCTTTCTGCAGGCATCTGGAGTTCAATTTCAGCAATAATTCAAAAACCCCAGGATACTTTCTGCCTCCTGCTGCTAAGTGAATGTAGGAGTAAAGCTGCTATTTTCACTGACAAGACATTTTGCTTGTGAAATTCTCCCACTTGCGCATAATCACTGTTCTAACAAATTACAACATAGAACACAACTCTACATGAGTCAGGGGGAACATGAAGCCTTCTCAGGTGATAAAGGATTGTAGGAAAAATGAAAGTAATCTCAAACCAAAAAATTAATATAAATTATGTGAGCCCTTGGCTAGTCTGATGAGACTGGGCAAAGCAGTTACCTCAAGTTCTCAGGGAAGATGGGCTTATGTTTTCCAGATGAAGGCACCAAGCCAGGTAAATTCAGGTTCTTTGAAGTTGCTCTGACTAGTTACTAGTATGCAGTTTTCCTGAGGTTTTCACTTCTTTTGATTACTTCTATAATGAGTTACATTACCTGAGAGGTAAAACACAGTGTGTTTCAGGGAAGTGTTGCTGACATGCACTGCTGTCAAAAGGCAAGGACACAAGTAAACAGCCATGCCATTCACGCGACCTGGGAGGTCTCAGCATGCACATATTGCATAGATGCACTGAGAAATATAAAATAGTGCCTTAACTGTATAGATTTAAATGAAAGCCTGATTTAAGCAAATTATAAAGAGCAGAGGTCATGTTCTGCATATGCTGTCCCCCAGATTCTCATTTAGACAAATTTGGTATAATCCAGGTAGTTCATATGCATTTCTGTTCTTGTTGTCTTCCTACACTGTCAGTGCCCAGAGTACAGTATCACATTAAAAGCTGTGAGGACAGACAGTCAACTACTTTACTTAGTTGGTATAGTCTTGTTTGATGTCAATAGATATGTCTTAACTGGATCTTCTGTTTGTGAGTCTGTTTGGAAAAATTCTGGGGGAAAAAATGGAAAAAATAATTCTCACTGTTAAAATGCAAAGCTGTTTCAGGTGTGTGTCTTCTCATCAACTGCAACATATTGTTGCTCAATGAGATTTTTGTGCCAACATATCTTAAATAAGTGTGAGTCTGCCAGTCCTCAGAAGAACAACTTTATTCCTTGCTATTCTTTAATTTCTAAAGCTCATTCATGATAGTACACACAGTCTGGCTCATGGCTGATTTCTAATTGCCTTTACATGGCAGTGAGTATCTGCATGAACCCGACAAGCGTGGCATGATTCTTGATGAGTTAAAATTAACTTCTGTTCACCATGGCGAAGTGTGATGAACCCTAGATACTTATTACCAAATTTCCTGTCACCTCAGCATGACTGGCCCAACAGCTCCTCCTGAGTTGCATCACTGGTTGAACACTAGTGTGAGACATAGCCATGCTGCTAATGCACACACTGGGTTTCCAAATAGTGATAGACTATTGCCAGTTTGCACTGTTTGCTTTCTTTTCTTTTATCCTGGAATCAGCTTCTCTCTGAGCAAAATTGCAGCTTGAGTTACAAATAGGGCAGTGCAGAACCCCCATGAGTAGCAGCTGCTGCAAAGATTTGCTAACCTTCTCTTTTTCTTAGCTTTGTTCTTTAACTGATATTGTCTGGGTTTATGCAGCTCTTAACAAGCATTGAAGTTGAGTTGTCATCTTTCATACTGGTTTTCTTCCCTGGCACGTTTTCTCCTGATTGGCCCTTGGAGCATTGTACTGTGTGGGAAGGCAGCATGTGAACCCTGGCAGGGTCACCCTGCTGCATTCCTCTGAACATACTGGTAAAACAGAAAGCTCCATCCTACCCTTAAAAGCACCCTACTATGTCAAAGCAATATGTAGGCAGTAGTTAATGCAAGAATCCTGGTCAATTACTTGACATAGTAAGCATTTAGGTAGCCAGATGAATCCCAACTGTCCAGGCATTGTCTGGGCTCTGAATGGACACAATTGTTTTGTGATTATTTTAGTTTCTCTTACTGGACTGTAAACCTTTCTAGCCTGGCTAGTATAATGAAATAACTTTTTTTTTATTAAGATAATAAATCTCTCTGCCTCAAGCTCATTTCGCTCAGAATATTGTCTAAACCAGAGCACAATCATAAATTGCTTGTGGGTAGCAGATACTGAAGGAATAAATTATGATTTTGATACTTGATTCCTGATGTTATTTATGCTGTCATTGAATGGATGCTGTAGAACTGGCAAAAATTTTCTCATGTGCTTACATTTCAGTCTGTTTGTAGTTTCGGCAGGCAACTTATCAATCAGTTTATCAAGAGCATTTTATAACAAGGTTTTGGCAAACTAACAATATATTTGAAGAACTCATAGACTTCAATTTATGGATTAAAAAGAAGGTTTAATTAACTAAGTCTCTATAAATTTACTCACAACTCTTGTCTTAGCTCTTTAGCAGAAAATACATGTTGTCATTCCATCTGCTTCTGACAAAGCATTTTCTGATGTTGTCCTTTCTAATGCCAGATTGTTTTATTTCCTCAAATTGTTTACAGCGTTTGTGAACTCAGGCCTCTGAAGTTATACAAGAAGCAAAGCTGAAATCTTTGGAGTACCAGGTTAATACTGATCCAGCTATTTACAGAAAAGCTATAAGAAATGGAAAGGTTAGAGGTGTCATTCACCATTGTGGGCTTGCAATGTAAATAACAAAAAGTGACATTTGCTCAGTGTTCCCATTTTTAAAATGTTCATGTGATCACAACAGGAAAAAATGATATAAAAAAGAATTTCATCGGACTTCCAAACCTGATTCTTATCATCATTTTTAGTTTCTACAGACTGTACTCTGTGGCTCTGTGCCTTCTGTTGTTTCAAGGATAAGCTCTTCAGTGTTCTCACTTTTCTCCTTTTATTATGAAAAATGTCCTTTCTAAAACCTGTGCTCCAATTGAAAACATGACAGATACCTGTACAGTGGCACTTCCCTTGCTCAAAATTATTCTGCTGAGTGTAAATGTCTCAAGGGAAGGGCAGCAGCATTGGTGTTTTTCTTATGTCCAGACATGTTAGCCACTTTTAAATGAGCTCAGGTAGGTACTTTGAGAATGCGTAAACATTCTGCCTCTTTTCAGCCCCTTTTCTCTAAGACATATCTTTAGCAGCAGGATTTGCTGTTAGTCGTGCATATTTTGTGGTGCTACAGAGTCAATATAAAAGCAGAATAATGCTACTGGTTCACTGCAAGCTTCTGATGTATGTGGGACCTAAGAATCATAGCTCTACAAAAGTAGGGGAGTAAGTCAACTTACTTGAAATAGTAAATGACTTTTGAACATGATGATCAATAGCCATGATACAGCTGGGATCTCATTTGTGTTCAGCTAGGAGGAGGTCATTGTGGCTGAACGCTTCGGGAGACACACAGCACCCATGTAAGTGAGCACATTCTGTTGGTTTCATCAGTGTTGCACAGTGGCAGAGTTTGCCCCATAATATCTATGAAAGTAGAGATAATTATTAAGAAAAGTGGATTAAACTGGAAACTGTTTAGGGCTGATTTCACAGACATTGATGTGGCATATAGTTAAACACAACTGCACTTACTTTTAGTCAACAGAAGAAGGCATGAAAAAGGATTTTTTTATACTCTGATACTCTGTTTTGCAAGGATTGGAAACCATAGTTTACAACAAATGCTTTTTTCTGTTTGGAGAATAACATGAGCTCCAGGCACATGGATCTTGATATGTATTCTCCGTTGCTCATAAAAAAGTTTTATGTGTGCCTGAGAATTTTCAGATTTGGAAGTGTCATTCTTAGAATAACATAGTTTCACTGTGCCCATGCATTATTATCATGGGCCTTTACGCAAGCATTTTGCCATAACACATTACTGGTACAACAATTTGCTGAGTGTAATGCTAGGAAATTTGAATTCTCCCCATATCCTGATGTCTATTGAAAGACTCTTCTGAAGTTTGAAGTTTGAGCTTGGATTGTGAAAGTGTCTATGACCTTGTATCTTGGGTTTTTCTATTCACAAGAGAGTAAATGCTACTATCCATACCAGTGGCTGCAAAATCAGTTAATGGGCAGTAACTGCTGATGAGAAGGAATTGAGTGAAAAGCACAGCTGAAACCAGGACAGTGACAGCTTGGTCAGAATGGTCTCTTCTACAGTACATCAAACATGAATAATTTTCTGCCTGCTCCATCATTTTAGTTAAGTAATTGGAAAGCCTATTGATCTGCACAGGGCTTAAAATAACACAGTCTCAGTGTCAGGACTGTGATTTCTGCAAAGATGTATTGTTCCTGATTAGTATTAGGACAGGAGCCCCCCATCTCTACAGCTTGTATTAGTACCATGGCAGGAAATCCTCTGATGTGGGGCTGCTGTGGGTTAGCAGAATGCCACGTGATGCTAAGCTCACTGATAAAATTGAAGTGCATGGATTTAATGTTGCTCTGAATACTGACTCAAGAGTTTATATTCTTTCTGTCACTGCATTTTGCAGAGATCTTTCATCAGCTGTCTAAAAGAAGAGAGTAATGAGCATCATCAACCGAACAATCTGATGAATCAGTCTGAGATGCTTCTGAAAGATCATCTCTCTCTCTCCCAGTCCTTCATTCCCTCTTTCATTGCTTCTGTGTGGGTGACTGGCTCATCTGACTCTTCTCTGTTCACAGTGGGTCTCTGCTACTCCTCTTGTATTTGCCATGCACTGATACTCTGGGGGGCTGAAAACGTAGGAGACAGCAGGATCTGGAAAGGGAAACAAGCTTGTTCTCCCACTCAGCAAGAACCAAGAAGCATCTGTTCAGAGCAGAACAGTGATACAGACACAGCAGCTGGCCAAGCTGAAACTCAGAAGATGTAGAACTTGGCAGTATAGCCCTTTATGTACTGGATTTGCTATAATTAAATATTTAGCTGTGCTGCGGCTTGAGGACTCCAGTACATGAAGTGCTATAGACCAAAGATTCTTCAATTTGATGAATATTTTATGTATCATTCCATACACTTCCCAGGTAAAAAGCAGTGAAACTAATTTGAAGTCCCTCGTGCAGAACAATCTGCGTGTCAGGTCTGTTGTGTAGCACTGTCATTAAAAATAACTAAGCCTGGGATATGAAGTCCTGTTAGATTTCAATCAAGGTCTAAGTCCCAGAGATAAATCTTGACTACTGATGAAATGTATCTAATTTATCATCCTGTGGCTGGTAAACATGTACACGTATATGTGCTTTCACACTCCACTGCTCTTCATTTATCTATGAATCTCAGGGATATTTTTTTCTACCCGTCAGTTTTATGGCATCTGTTAAGGAAGTAGTCCACAGTGCTTTATAAACGAGCTAATTCTCACAGCATCTTTATGTGGCCAACATGATGTACCAATACTTTGTGTCCATCTTTAACAAGAAGTGAACTATGTAAGAAATTTGAAAATTTCTTGGACCACATAATTTAATATAACAGCTAAATCCAGAATTTAGAACTCTCAACTCTTTGTTCTCTGGGCATTGTCACTTTTTACCGTGCATAATGAAGAATAAACTACTGTGTTTTGGGGGAAGAAGTAAGTGCAATTGTTTATTTTTTTAAAGGAAACATTTTTTAAAAAGCAGAAACTTTGAAACATTGCTGGCAGGAGCATTGTTGAGTTACTTGCACTAAATGGGATCTGAATTTCATTAATTAATGTAATTACATAATTACATCATTGTAATTACCTATTTTTTCTGTAACGTATGCAATATTGAAAGGTGTCCCAATACAGGTGGTTATGGTGCAATATACAAAACTGTTGTCTAATATATACTTAGTAAAGGAGATAAAGACATTCATTCTGAGTTATTTAGACAAGCTGGTATCATATTGTGCTGTCGTGGGTCATACTTTGAGGCTTCTGACTACTGTACTGCGTTAACAACATGGCTTTAATTCAGCACATTGCATGCACAGTGTGTTGGTCACTGCACTGTGCTGCACAAGTTAAGGCAACTTGCAGTAGCAGTAATTGCAGCTGCACAGTTTCTGCTCCCATTGGATGTGGTAATAGTGCCCATCATGCAGCTACGCTTCATTCTACAGAGTTTGTCATTAATTTCTTCCTTGTCTGGAAGAATGCCTACTCTTTCCACATGATCCTCTTTTTCACCTCTTTACATTCCTCTCAGGATCCTTTCAGAAGCAAACACAGCACTTTTTTGTCAGTTCTCAAACAAATATAAATAAGCATTTTACTCTTCCATCCATTCCTCTCTTTCTTTATCTCTCTTCCTTTATCTCCAGGTTTTCCTTTTATTTCTGGTGCAAGACAAGGGATCAACTTGCCAAGAATTACTGACACCCAAGAGCCTGGACTTGGGCCTACTAAGTTGAGGGAAGGGGTTGTAATTTTAATGAGTCAGAGTATGAGTCTGTTACCTATGGTCTCCCAAGTACTGCTTCATTGGCTAGATAAAGAGTTAGACAGTAGTGGAAAAACCTGTGTTACTGTTGATGTGTTGCAACTGATTGTTTAGTAGTTGTTGAAAATGTGTTAGTTTTATTCTGAGTGTTCAATTAGAGTGGTAATACAGTAAGTACAGGATTACTTCTCCCTGTGACTCAGATATTGTAGCAGACTTCCTGAAAAAATACCACAGGTTTCTGTAAGAGTAGATTGGACCTTCAGTGGTGAATTTATTTTTATTTGCCTTCATCAGCCATACTACTTAATTCAAGATGCTAAATGCAGTGCTTCACACAGCCAGGTGCACAACCCTCCTTGGGATGCACTTAATGAGGGAAGAGTACCTTCCATAAGATTGTGTTGTTTTCTCCAGCTGTCAAAATCTTCCAGGGACTCAGAAAAAAAGACAGTCCAGAAACTATTTTCAAAAGCAGAAGCTAACAATTGGTTTCAAATTGCAGAGATTTGAGAAATGCTGAGCAAACTTTTCAGAAAGGTAGACTACTTGCAGCTTAAAGTAATTTCCCCTGTGAGATCAAGTCCAGCTGTTTCAAGTTAGATACCCAGGAATCAAAGTTTCCACCATTCATTATGAAAAGCTGGGATTTAACCACTGGAGAGCTTTGAAAAATTCCAGCAAACATGTTTGCAAATTTAAGTGCTTTTCTGAGTATTTGAATCTAAGATTTATTTGCATATACATCTTCTAGGCACTTTCTCCTTTGTGTAATCCATTCTCATGCTGCTTTTTCCAGTCCCTGTTACTTTTGTAGTTGGTTAAAATGCTTTCATTGAATACTTTTAGCAGTGAAATTGATGGAAAGTGATCTAACCTTTCTTCCTTCACCTCCTTCCTCAGTCTCTACAAGTAGAAGTTCTCTGTGTGTTCTGGCTAATAACCTTAAGAATTTTCTCCCCATTTCAGACTTTAACATAAAAGAAATGATTTATTTTGTGAGTTTATTTGCTTACCTCCATTTTTTTGTGTAGTTTTCTGTATTTTTCACTCAGCTTCTGCTCATCCGTAGGTCCTTAGACATAGCCTTAGCTCCATGTGCACACCTAGCCTGCTGATCACTGACCCCTCTTAGCATTGCTGAGCAACTCATGAGATCCCTTAGGCAGCTTTAATAGAGATTCCGGTCCTGTCCTTAGTATGCCAGATATGAGCAGGTTAGAAAGAAGTCTGCTTTTTCAGTGAAGACTTATTTCCCGTACCTAGTACACAATACACGAGTCATTTTGCACATGCAACTTCTTTTGGTACCAAAATAACTCTTTCTGGCCTTGCTTTATTCCTAACTTCTGCAACACTGGACCATTTGTATCTCTAATGCTTCTTTTTTGACTTCTGTGGAAATCCCTAGTGATTAATTAGGTCCAGTGAATAAAAATACAGACAGAAACCTGTAGAAACTTCATTTACAATTCTGGATCATATAAAATTTTAGACGTAAAGACAGTTGAGAGTAAACAACGGTAACTTTAAATACAGGAGTTGTTGATTTCAAGTTTGAATTTGACATAATGGTTAGAACTGCAATAAGCAGTGCTGAAGTAAAACAGTGCTGACTCCACCTCTGTTTTGACGTGATGAGAGTGTCCCCTTGAACTGTAAAGTGTGGTGTTGGTGTGCCACACAGCTACAGAACAAATCACACAAGGCTGAGGAAGAAGAGTTCTGACTGACAGAAGCAATAATATGACGAGATTTTTGCAAACTGGAAAACAGTTTCTTTTTCTGGTGTTCACTCTGTAAACAGAAGACAGTGTAAAAACACAGCTATATAGGAAGGTTGTAAAGCATCAACTTCTCAATAGTTGTGAAGCATGTGTGCAGTTTAGTGTAAGAAGGCAAAAATATAACGGTAGAAGTACTATGAAATACCCCTACAGTACTAAGGCCAGTGTATTAGAAATCACTGGTTGATTTTTGAGCAATGGTGTCGTACACATAAATCATTACCACTAAGTGTTGTATTCTGGGTTTGTTGTCTGTACATATTTCATGTTAGTACTACTTGAACTGATTTTGTGTTGCTGGAAAGGGTTGTGGCAAATGTGATTGCGTATTAAAAAGCTGAGACCAGTATCTGTAACTTCTCCACGGAGCTCTGTGCTGCTCCGGAGCCCGGGCAGGACCCCGGTGCCAGCCCCTGGCCGGGCGCGGAGCCCCGGGGCCCGCGGTGTTGGCCGGGCTGAACGCGCCATCTAGTGACCAGCGGCGGGCGGCTAACTTCTGCTAAAGCGGACATAACGCGATGGAGTTTCTAAGGAATTTTTACATCAGCAGGGAAAATGGATGAAGGTTGACAAACCCTTATATTGCCTTATTTTTTTCCCCCTAATAAACAGGTCATTATTTAAAAAAAAAAAAAAAGGCTTTGTTTCTGTTGTCTCTTCTCCACTCTGCTCTCAGGCTGATTGCTAAGATCCAGATTTAAATCATCTGCTGTGGCAGAATATTTGGGCAGAAAATTAGTGCTGTATTCACAAAGCTTTAGAAGTCATATTATAATATCAGTTTACTGCCTGCATCTGAAAAGCTGATTCTCAAAAAATTGGTTCAAATGCCTAGAACTGACTGAATTTTTTAGAGTCATAGAATGGTTTGGGTTGCAAGAGACCTTTAAATGTCTTCTAATCCAACCCCCCTGCAATGAGCAGGGACACATTCATCTAAATCAAGTTTCTCAGAGCCCTGTCTCCCATCCCTCGCTGCCCCATTGTCCACCCGTCCTACAAGTAACTGCTAAGCCTCACTCTTGGTTATACAGAAGTGGTGTTCAAACTGGATTTTGTGCAAAAAGCGGGTAATAGGGGGACACCAAACCCCTACTGGAGGCAGTTGAGGTGGAAAAACTTTATTTTTAAAAAATGGAATACAGTAATTTTTTTATTGATCAGGGAAGGAGTTATTTGAGTCAACCAACACCTGCTAGCTTTATAATTGAAGAGAAGAAATGCACACTGAAGATATTTATTTTCTATGTGCAGTGTTTACAAATTAAGTTAAATATTGAAAGCCACATTTTGATGTTGTTTCTCTCTGAAGACACCTATGTGATTCAGTCCAAGTCATTATTACTATGAAAACCAACTGTCCATATGGATCCCATCTAATCAAGTACTTGTCATGTATTTAAAAATGATTTCTATGACATTGTTGGCTTAACGAAAGTGTTATTATTTTTCTGTCCCTTTCTTTTGTAGGATATTAAACACAACGTTGTTTGAACTGTACGAAGCTCTGGGCAATTTTCCTGCCTTGTGGGTCTTCAATGTGCTGCTTATGGTTCTTCAAATTCTGCACTGTTTTTGGTCTTACCTAATCATAAAGACAGCCTACAAAGCTGTTTCAAAGGGCAAGGTAAGACAGCATGGTTCTGTTTCATGAGTTTAAGTTTTTCAATATCAGTACAGGTCACTTTTTGGTTAGCTTTTTATCCTAATCCATAACACACTGCTGAAGACATATCTTGTTTTATGTAAACTCTTCTTTCCTTTCATGGAAACTTTTTCCCACTTCTAATGATTGTCAGATAAGTTAATAATACTCTTTATAGTGATTGTATTTATATGTGCTTCCACACTTTTTTTTGTAATCTGGTACACTGAACCAAACTACATCAGGGAAATCAGATTTTTAAAAAAAAACAAAACCCAAGTAAACTGCTTTATTGAGGCTGTGAGTTCTGTTTTTCTTCTTTACAGTAGTTAGCAAAACTACTTCTGTTCATTTCCCAGCTGGAAGTGATAGCAGTAATAATACAAAATGAAGTTCTGCTGTGTTTACTAGTGGCAAAGTTACAGATCACAGCCTCTTTTGGCTTTTGGTATTAATGAGGTATTGCAAGGGCTATGTATTTTCTTTCTAGTATTCCCACAGTAAGACTGTTTGGGATAAAACTTAATCTCTTGCTGCCCTTGGTACATTTGACAGGAAGATGTCACTCCCAGAAATGCCCACCCCATTAGAGTTGCTGTGCAGGTGTGGTGCTCACGTGTTGATGGTAGAACGAATGCTTATAGATCATGTTAAGTACAGGGCATTTTGCCCTTAAGGAATAGAGTGCATGAGTTGATGTGACTGGCCCCAAAATGAATGGGATTGTTCTCCAGAAAACTGCTTTCTGTGAATATACTGGAGAGCTCAGCCTTACACTGGATGGAGCCCAGAATCTGCCACTCACTCTGTGAAAGACAGTGCATTCACAAGCTGTATTTTGCCTGGAAGTCACACTTCAGTCTCCTCTGCTTTTAGCAATTATTAGCTTCAGCTGTCCTGTCTCAATTACACCAGTGACTTCAAAGAGTGCTTCCTACTCTCTCTTACTCGTTTATCCTTTCCCTTGTGCTGTGCTGGAAGGCTGGGAAGTGGAATCCCTTGCAGGTAAGTTTCTTTAAATTTACTATGCAAAAGAGTTATTCTGCCAATGCTGGTGTTTGTGTTCTGGTTTGGTTTTTTTGAATTTATAGTTTCTGATTGGTATTTTTATCCACTGTTTGTATTTGTATATGTAAGTGAAGGTTATCTTTACCATTTCTATCTGTAGTACCTGGGTGCTGTTACGGTGCAATCTTTTTTACACAGGGGCACATATATGCACACAGACACATATATATATCAGCAGGATAAGCAGCTGCTCTGTCACCATTCAGGACACACCTTGAGACCATAAGTCCTTCACATAGTAGTTCCAACAGTTGCAAAGGGGAAAATCTAAGATTGTACAAGAGCAAAGTTAGACACTTGCAGTAACTCAGAGACCAGGCTAAAGATGGATACATATGATATATATACAGAGGACTCATCTTCCTTTAGATATTAACTTCCTGACTTGCAAAGCCATTCTTTCTATTTCTGCAGTAAAAGTAAGTATGTTCACAACATATTACAGACATCTTACAGTAGATCTTCTTGCTTAATTATTATTTTATTTTTATAGTACTAACATCCACCTTTGGAGCAGCTCAGCTGATAAAGCAGTCTGTTATAATTAAATTTGTAATGTAATCCTGATCATTTATTTCTTACTCTCTGCTTGGCTTAGGAGTTTCCTAAACCTATATCTATATGTTCTAGATTCCTTCTGCAGAAATTACTCTAGTGTGTTGTTTTGGGGGTAAACTAAAGGAACTACGCACTTCAAGATGTGTTGCATTCATATCAGGTTTTAAGTGCAAAGACCCTAGTATGTTGCTGCATTTTAAAAATAAAGAGAGCAGATCACATGTTTAACAGAAGTGGCTGCAGCATAGAATCTTCATTTGATTTTTTGGCTCTGGAGCAGGACCCTAGCAGAAGAATTGACAGTGAATCTAATTTATTAAGAGAATTTAAAATTATGCAGAATTTTTCAGTCATCTGGTGTGCTGTCACATTGATCACAGGTGCTCAGTACCCTGTGCTGAGACCATTCTCTTCTGTCTGATAAGAGTATAATTCTAAGCGTATTTCTGTACCCCCACCAGCTTTAATATAAAAGTCCCTTTATATGAAAGACACTGAAGTAAACTGTTAATTGAAGCTGCCCAAGTAGGGAATCAAATTTCTGACCACAGCTGAAGTGCAGTTTCACAGGTGTCTGAGCTGGGAGCTTGCCACACATTGACTTAGTTACAAGGAGCTATATGGGCACTCTGTTTCTTTTTTCACTGGTCCCATGCAGAATAGTGGCACTCAGGTATTATGATATTGCAAGGACAACACTGGGAGCCCCAAAGGCAAATGGCTGTTTCTGAGATGAGAGCTGGAGAGTGGAATTGTCATGAAGACTTTCTGGAGTAGAGGAGGATTACTGTAGGCAAAAAATTATATGCAGTGGCCCTGTTCTTTAAGTGTTTTTAGTTCCTTGGGAAAAAGACTCGCCATGTGTTTTGCCCCCTTTGATGTCCATTTGCTATAGTAAGGTCAGCTGTAGTTGCCCAGTGTGGCAACCAGCACAGCATGCATAGACTCGGAAGAAACTGGGGCTCAGCTCTACAAACAGGAGTAGAAGCAGGCATGAAAATGGCATCCTTACAGCTGCATACAGGTTAAACTTCAGACCTCTTTCTGTTGATGCCTTTTTTAGTACTTCATCTGGTGGACTCTTACCAATTTGGGAGATTTTCAAGATTTTCAAAGAATCCAGTAGAAAATTAGCAGTAAATCCCTAGCAACCAAGGTCCATCTGTTTCTGAAACAACTTTCCAATGACACAGTTGAACTGTGATTCCTGTGTTAGGGACTGAGTTGGACTATGTCCACATTTTGCAAGCCCTGTTCTCACCACTTGTATGAAGCCAGAGACTGGAGTTACCTGGTATGGTAAGTTATGTTTTGGTCAGTACTCCTGTCTCCTCCTGTGAGCACATAGCACTGTTCCCTGGAGCCTTGTGGTCTCCAATGAGTTGGGAGATAAGGGGCAAGAAGTTGGGTTGAACATTTTGTATTACCAGGTCAAAGAGCAGCACCTCAAGTGAAGGACAGGAAATAAAGTTGTAGTGGGAGGGCAGAGGGACTGAGCCTAGGTTGAATTTGGGAGCTTGGATTGTTGGTTACTTTAGTCTGTGCAAAATCCTGTACCTTATGCACTTGGACATACTTCCTTCAGTGCACCAGTGTTAAGTTCTTACCCTGCCTTTGCACATGGCATATGTATGTGCAGACATCTGTGTTTGAAGTGAGTCCAGGCAGGCAAAGGCAGAGAAGTGTGCCAGAGCTGAGATTGCCTTCAAAGCTCAAATTCAAAAATGTGTGAATTCTCTGATTCTCTTGAGCCAAAAAGCTGAGTTGTTTCCTTACAGTCACCTACTGCTTGCTTCTTTTTCAAATTCTACAGGTAGCAAAGGATGCCCGAAGTGATGTTGAGTCAAGCTCAGATGAGGAAGAAACAGTACCTCGTTCAAAGGCCCTGCACAGCACTATCGCCACTAATGGGACCAGTGGTGCCAATGGGACAAATGGGTATCTTACTGGTGGCACTTGCTCAGAGGAGCATTAATCCTTCAGTTCAATCATGAGATACGAACAGAGTGAACTGTTTGCTACTGGAAGTAAATTATAAGTTGTGAATGCAGTTTATTCATGTATTTCAGCATCAGAAAAATTAGTATCAAAGCATTCTGATAGCGCACTGCCATATTTCCTGTTTGTGAATGAAGACAGCACACCATTCTGTATACGTAGGCATGCTGTATGTGTATGTAACTGACACAATGGGAGCCGTATTTTCACTTGTACTGTCTGAAATATTATTTATTTTTTATTCTTTTGGGAACTTCTGGACAAAAGGGAATATCTATTCTCAAACTTTGTGTCTTGGATTCTCAGTGATGGAGAGCATCATGCTCAGATCTCTTCTGTCCATCCCTGTTGCTTTTGCTGAATCTGCTATAAGTAATAGTTGCTTGATTTGTTATTTACAGTAAGATAGAACATAGCTTTATAGATTCTAGATCTGCTTCAGATATTTTTGCTATCTTTGTGTTTTAAAGTACTGGTTTTGAAATTGCCTATCAAATCACAGTTACTGTTCCTCCAACATAAAGTTTTAAAACACTGGATTGATATTTTAAATAGTAGATAATGTGGTTAATTAGCAATTTGGGGAAAAAATGTGGTAATTGTGGGATATTATTTTAGCATAATTTAAAATTCAATTTGGTGGTTAATTGCATTAGAAGTAGATGATTTGTTGTGCAAATACCCAAAAACATTGATATTAGCACTTATGATAAACTCATTATTACTTCTTTTCTTTTTTTTGGCCTTTGAATTTTTGACCTCTACAGATTTTCGCTTTTTGCAGAGATTCTATGTAAGAAGGTGGTTGTTCAAATGCGTCATTGTGAATCCAGACCTAACTCCTGAAATTGTTCTTGCACGTTCACATGATTGAGAGCAGGGGTGTAATGGAAAAAACAGCAGATTAAAAGTTCATTGCTTCCTCGGACACAGTCTAGGTATTGTTCTCAAACTATTGCCACTTCCTTGATAGGGTGAAGAGAGAGAAGGCAGAATGTCATACATTACTAGAATTAATTTATTTTAAATGTGTGAAAAATTGAGCAAAATTCACTTACCATAATTCACAGCAACCTTTGAATGATCAGCAGTATTTCATCACCGCCAGAAATAAAA
Source organism: Atrichornis clamosus (assembly GCA_013400975.1). Taxonomy (NCBI): domain Eukaryota; kingdom Metazoa; phylum Chordata; class Aves; order Passeriformes; family Menuridae; genus Atrichornis; species Atrichornis clamosus. The sequence continues at coordinate 137,178 of WBMZ01002486.1, read as the reverse complement.
TTAAGGGTGTCTGTGGAATAATTTCGTACTCCTTTTTCAGCCAGAATTTACAAATAGTGCCCCAAAGACAAAGTAACACCCAAAGTAAAATCTTTTTAACATTATATACCTACTTCTTCCAGTCTCTAGATCAAAGTTTGATGTAGGATGCTAAGGATCATACAGCTCTTGCAGGACACTTCTGTGATTTGTGACAGCAGTGCTAAAAGTAGGCAAGGCTCTTGGTTAACAGACTCTATGCAACCTACTGTTCAACAGTATTGTGTGTGTGCACACAGAACCAATGTGCTTACAGACCAAAGACTAACATAGATATACACACATATAAATATATATATATATATTTTAGAAAAGTTAAAAAAAAAAAAGAAGGAACAAACCAGGAAAAAAATCTTAAGTGTGTCTTCTATTTTAAAAGGGATTGGGTTGCTGTGTTCAGCTGGAACTCTGAGCCATGAAGTCATTTCTGATTCCTTCCACCTATGCAAATAGTAAAATATAGATGGTTTCTGATGACATAAAACACTCTCTTTTATAAAGACTCCATTGAAGAAAGTTGTGTTGTCACTTCTTTCTTTGGAAAACTGAGATTTGTCGTATTCTACTGATTACTCTTGAAAACTTCTGAAACCTTTATTATCCATAGAAACTCTTGTGTGTTGGGAACAATGTGTACTAAAAGCAAGGTTGGAATGGCGTGAATGAAAACAGTACCTCAACTTAGCAGACAATAAAGGTAAGAAAACTGAAAAACTGTAAATCACAAAAGATCTGTCAGTTCTACTACCCACAGAGCATCTTCTGAAATAGCCAGATGACCTTGTAATTCAGCAGCTGCATAGCTTATATGTCCATGAGTATATCTGAGGGAGCAAGGGAGCCTTGTTTACATCTCCTTCTCCCCAGAAAGTTTCTCTGCCTCTAATTTTTTTCTTCTGTCTCCTGTACATTTGGTTTCATATAGTTATCTGCAGGGCAGGTTATACATGTGAAAATACACTGATTGCAAAAGAAAGTATCCCATCCATGGTGTTTGAAGTGGCAGCTGTGTAGTAATTACTATCAAGATGATGCCAAGATTTTAAAACAAAACCATGCTGGGATATATTAAATGAAGATTATAATTTGTGAAATCTGACCTACTAAGATGGTAATGGACAGTGTCAGTTTAAACACACCTCTTTTATGGTGTTGATTACTACCTCCACAAAACCATTTCCCTTCTGCAAAGAAGGTTACAAAAATGGCATTCTGGCAAAATACTTTATCTTACATGAGAACAGAATGTTGCTCTGAACTGTCAACATGCACAGCATAGACAACATGCTGCAATGTTGGTGATAGCAGGGCATAGAGCAGTTCCCAACAACAATCCCTGTGCCAGAGGCCTTTAGTCCCTGTGCATCCTCTTTAGCTGTGCTCTATAATGTTGATTCAGGTACACTCAAGGCTGCACCCTGGAGATGATTTACCATCACTGGCTACATATATTCTTGGTGTATCATAGAATCATAGAATGTTAAGGGTTGGAAGGGACTTTGAAGATCATCTTGTCCCAGCCTCTCCTGCCATGGGCAGGGACACCTCACATTAGGTTGCTCAGAGCCCCGTCCAGCCTGGCCTTGAACACTGTTAGGGCTGGGGCATCCACAACCTCCCTGGGCAAGTTGTTCAGTATCTCACCACCCTCGAAGAAAAGAATTTCTTCCTAATGTCTAACCTCAATTTTCCCTCTTTCAATTTGTACCCATTAGTCCCTGCAGTTCCTGACAGGGTCCCTCTCCAGCTTCCCTGCAGACACCCTTCAGATACTGGAAGGTTGCTATGAGGTCTCCACACAACCTACTCTTCTCCAGGCTGAACAGCCCCAACTTTCCCAGCCTGTCTTCAAAGGGGAAGTGTTTCAATCCTCTTATCAACTTCATGGCCCTCCTCTGGACTTGCTCTATGTCCTTCTTATGCTGGGGACACCAGACCTGGAGGCAATACTCTGGGTGGGGTCTCATGAGAGCAGAGGTGCAGAACCTCCTCCCTTGACCTGCTGCCCTCACTCCTTTGGATGCAGCCCAGGATACATTTGGCTTTCTGGGCTGTGAGCGCACACTGATGGCTCATGAGTTTTGCATCAACCATCACCCCCAAATCTCTCCACAGGGCTGTTCTCAACCACCTCTTCACCCAACCTGTAGGTGTTTCTGGGATTGTCACAACCCAGATGTGGAGCCTTGCACTTGACTTTTCTGAACTTCATGAGGTTTCCATCGGCCCCCCTCTCAAGCCTGTGAAGGTCCCTCTGGATCCCTACTGTTAAATAGCGCAGCTGGGTTTGAAACTCTTCCTTTGAGGTTTAAATTCAGTTGTATCTATAATATGCTAAAGCATGTGCACAGTTACCTTGGTTCAGCTAACTCCCAATGACTTACCGCTATAATCCTGGCTTTTTGGAGTCCATTCTTAGCAGCCTAGAATAAACTTAATACAGATATGTCTGGAAAGTGAGATAAGAGATTCAAATGACACATTTGGGGAAATAGGATAAGAGGAAGCATTGAGAACTTCACCAACCTTTGCTAAACAATCACTGATCTTTCAAGCTAGGGGTTTATCATAAAAATTAGGAATTCACAGGGTTTTTTTCTGTCTCTAGAGGGAAGGACCAAGTGTTTTAGTGATCAGACATGGCAGTGTGCTTTGTTTCATTAACTAATGGGTGCGAAAACTTTGGCTTCATCTTCCACTTTGCAGAGAAAATGCCATGTAATTGCTTCCTTTTCCATTTGAATTTGTTTGTTTTTCTGATGAAGAGCTTTGCAAGGTACGTTTGGAGGCCATCAAGTATTTAGAGGTTAATTGCACATATTTCAGAAAATTGACTGAAATTATTTGCATGGTTTGTGGTAAATGTGAGACCTTAAAACGTTCTGTATATTCACACCTTTTGTAAGATTGTCATTTTAGTAATCCTAGAAATGAGTTTGTACCCTATAACCTCTTTGTCTTCAAGTTCTGTGCTCCTTTTTTGTAGTGCAGTACATGACACAGTGGTTGAGATGTCAAAGTGGAAAAGTGAGGGAATTATATGTAGAGTTTATTATTAAATAGTAAGAATTCGTCTTCTCTACTAGACAGGTCAGATTATAGTAAATTAAGATTCAAGTCACCCTTTGTTTATTGTTTCCCATATTGGCATATTTTGTATCAAAAGAAAAATATATGGTGGATTGGTGGTGGTGTTTGGTGGTTTTTCATAAAAAACAACATTGCAAAAAATGATAGAAATACCTAACCAAACAACAAGGGTGGACATTGGAGTCTTTTGGGTCTTGATCAATGTTAAATAGTGCTAGTTTTAAAATACCAAAGTGTCCCATGCTGTTTCCTTGTTGCCCTTTTGTAGTTTTTTCTATCTGTTATTTATTTAATGATTCCAGCGGATTTGGGACACGTGTCACAGCTTCATATGCTCCTGCCTCAGCCTGTGACCATTCTGTGACCATGTGATTGCCAATGCCAAATGCTTTTTCTGGGACCCAAGTACATGCACTAAAGCTTTGCTTATAGTGAAGTCATCCTTGTCTTAAATCTGTATCTGTTCAGGTGAAAATCACTTTCTGGTTCTGAACAGAACATAAGGGTGAAAGCCATTACCCTGCTGCACATGTCATTGATGATCCATGCTGGTTGATTGAGGCACTCCGTGTGTTTTACACAGAGTGCTCTACTGGGAAGCCTACTGCCCATCTCATTCATCTTCTCATTACCACAGCCTTCTGTATCAGAGAAATATGGGCTACCATTGGTTTTATACAGTTGATGCTTTGGTATTTTTTAAATCTCTTTGCTACAACTCATTTTTGTATGTCTCCTATTGTCTACTTCCTGTGACATTTGTGGGAGAGGAGTATTGAATACTTTTTACCCTTCCTGTAATGTAGACCCTATTAGGCCTAACTTCAGTGTTCTGCAAGCTACAGTTGCCTTTAAACCATGAAGTAAAACCAGTTTGTATTACTTGTTTTGACTGATCTTGATTTGGAACAGGGACCTAATGGGAACTTCAGTAAGACAATGTTATTCTTCTTTTTTTTTCTTTTTAAAAAGCTCTAGTGGAAGTTTGGAAAGGTGGTGTACATGTATAACTGTTAAATTGTAAAGATTTCTGATTGTAGTTGCAATGGAAACACAGTGTTTGAGTGTGTCTGTATGGAATTCTCAGTCTTTGAAACTGCTTTCAATTAAAAAACAGGAAACACCATGAAATTATGTTTTGGAGCTATGTCAGTGATCACATATTTCAGACAAAAGGCAAAAATAATTGTCTTACATGACTGAAAATTTGTGCAACAAAATGAATTTTCTGCCTTCTGTTGAGCTTCAGCTTTTTGCAGTTCTGGGGTTTAACTTTTATACACAAGCTCTCATACCGTACTGTGCATGTTGACTGTCTGTTGCGAGTCAGGGTGAGGCAGAGGACACATTTTCACCTGTGTTTTCATGACAATCCTGTGCTTGAGCAACTCTTTCAGAAATGTGGTGATGTGTAGGGACTCCTCTGTCCCAGATACAGTGATGCACTAGCTAGAAGTCCTTTCATGTATAGCTGTTGTGTAGAACTTTGGGAGTTAGTCTTTAATTTGACTGGGTTTGGGGTTTTTTTTTAATATGGAAAATAATTATTCCTCATAAAATCTCTGGAGCCAACCAGTATTGTGGGCTATTTTAATTTGGAGATACTTTCATAATAAACATAAGTATTAGAAATGTAGTGTTGGTTTTCTTCTTTTTTCTGTGAGATGCAAACAATGTTTTCCTTTGCTTTAGCTCAAAGATTGTTAACCACACTGCAGACTTCAGCACTTTTTGGATAGATCCAAGTATGTCTTTGCTATGTTCATCACTGCAGTATTTTATGTTATTTCTTCTATGAAACTTTGGAACAGGAAGTGTTAGAAGGACAAGTTCTTTCTATACAAGTTAAAATATTTTTATTACAAAAGAAAATAGATTTTTCTAGGACATCAAGATTAAAATTTTAATAACTCCTGAATGTTCAGTGGGACCCACTTTGGAAAAGCTGTCTTTTTTCAGTCTAGGTGAGCAGAGTTTCTTAGAAATAGGTATTCAGATATTTTGGTTTGGGCTAAACTGTCACTCAGCAAATCACCACCTACTAACCTCTCCTGGAAGTGAGAGAAGAGGGCCACTCTTGGACAGTGGTTCTCCTAAAGAAAAGCTGCAGCTCAGCAAAGTAAAGCCTACAAAACACCATTATCAGGCAGGCTCTGGTGCAGCATTAAAAGATGATGAGGAAGTACTTAGAAATGGGATACATGAAAACATTCTGATAACTTCAGCAGAAAATTCAGGCAGCAGTTCTCATAATACAAATAGCAGTCATATAGGGATCTTCACACATCACTTTTGGGGTTTTGCCGGTGGAAGAGAAGTAAACCTGGGGATCTGCATTGTCTTTAGACAACTACTGTAGCTGTTAATATGTCTCTGTGATAATATAGAAAGAGAGACTCTTGTAGTGCATTTAATATAGCGTTTCTGTTCATGTTTCTTGAAGATAATTTCTGAAGAGATTTAATTATGTGGGAAATTGACCAGTTGTATGTCTAATATCTTTTGCTCCCTATGCCATGTGTACCCCTCATCTTATACAGCCCGAGGGAGAGCCAATGTGTACAGAACACAGCTCAGGAGAATGTGATAAAGAGCAAGAACTTTTTTATGGTCTGCCTAGAAGTCTGTAAAGGTCCCTTTGTACAGGAAACACAGTGGCTCTCAGATGACAACAGGAGGTCTGTGCTGCTTTAGAAGATTTAGAAGTCACTGACACAATTTCCTGTAGATTCAGAAGGTGAGTGGAAGGAATTCAAATGTGTAACTGTGCCAGATTAGCAAATATCTGCATGACTCAGTAGCTCATCATGCTGTGATGGACAGAAGTTGGGAGCCTGTGTGGAGGGATTCCTGCTCTAGACTGTTACTCCCAGCTCTGCTAGGGTGGGTGGAGGGTTCTTGTTTTCCTAAATTATGCTGGGTTTTTTTGGTCTTGTGACCCGTTCTGCTGCACACTTGTCTTGTCCCTAGACAGATTTTATATTGTCTACTCCTCTCAGCCAATTACCTTCTTAAGTGGCTTAAGTGGATTTCACAGAGCAGAATGCCAATTTGTGTTTTATACCCCTTTCCTCCAGCCCCAAGTCTGCCGAACAAATGATTCTTGTAGAGGATGTCTTGTTTGTTTAAATACAGAGTTGTATGCAACACTGACATGTTTCTGAGGATCTGACTTTCAAAGGTAATTGTTTACATGTGACACAGAACTAGCTTAACTTTTAGTCGCTGGAAAGTGCAATACAAAATCAAATATCAGAAGTCGAGTATTGTGGGTTTTGTCTGTAAGAGCAGCATGACCTACTTGTAATGTTAGTGCTATAGTTCACTAATTAGATTAAAAGGTAATGTACTGAAAAACACCATAGTGGGTGTTTTTTATACTTTTTAAACACTTCAAAATGTAAGGTACTCTCCCTAGAAAATACTATGCAGGTTATTTCTTTCCAAAACAACCAAGCAAGGTTCCTGTAAAACTGCCATATTTCTTGCCATATTTACGCAACTTTTTGCAATCTCCTCACGCAAAAAACCCAGTCCTGAAATCCAAAGGTGAAATGTGATCCTTCCTTAATTAAACTTGCATCAGCTTTCTCACATTAACCTAATAAGCAACTTTATGTCCTGTTTCTGAGCTTATTATGATAACCTCACCTTTTAACTCCCAGTAATGGTAATTTTAATTACTGTTACTCTCCTAAAGTATCTTTGAAAGAACTGCTTCTTACCAGGAAGGCTTGCTATTTCACAGTTACTTTTCCTTAGTCTTTCATTTAAGCTTAATTGAAACTTAATTAATACAAAGTATTTAGGTGTTACTGTATCTCATTTTTATATATGGTTTCTCACCTATCAACCTCCCAAGTGAGATCAGTTCCCATAGCTGTTACTTTATTGGACAGCCTAATCCATATTTCAGCTCCAGAAAAGGATTTGTATGTATATAGTGCAGCTCACTTAAAGGTCCAACATTTGGTCCTTCAGCAATGTCGAGGAAGAGATGACCCAAGTTCTGGTATCCTCTGAACTGGGTGGATGTAAACAACAGGCAGGACTGCTCTCCAGACTAGAAGCAGCTGCCTTTTCACATGATTGTTTGTAAATAACTGTTCCACTTTAATATCAATTTCCTACTAACTGAAGCTTATTTTTTCAATGGCTTTTTGTCAAGTAAAGAGCGTGTCAGTCAATGAGATCATGTGTAGTTTAGCTGTGATGGACTGTGTCACTCTTGAAACTTGTCCAAGCATCCAGCACAGAGCTGTTTTGCATGGGAGAATTCTCACAGAAGAACTCATCTATGTAAGATTTGACAAGTAACTATTACAGGATGCTAAATATATTATTTGGGAGAAGAAAAATGAATTGGAGCCTAAAATGACAGGTAATTGCTGCCGAGTTGCAGTTGTCAACATTGAGAATTGCATGTCAGAAGAGGTTTCCCCTCTTTTCTTTAGAAACATGATTTTATCAGATAGCTTGTCTACCTTTGCAATAAGAATAGGAAAATATAGGCCAGTAAGTCATGCTGATACAACTAATATTAAAAAAATTCAATTACCAATTTGCTGCATTGTCTTTAATGAGGTTGTGTCATACATGGAGTTAGATAAGCAAATTTATCTCTTGTTAGCTTTGCATGAAATGTTAAGTATTAGTTGTTGGCCTGTTTTTATTTTTAACCTATAAGGTAAACATTTACATTCAGGTATTGTGCTGTAACTTAGACAGCTAGTACACCACCCACCTCTCTATCACTTCTACCTATTCCTTGCTTAGCCAGAAAGTTAATGTATGCAGTCTTCTCTTAAAAGCCTGGATTCCTTTATGGTAATTGCAATTACCATCAGTAGAAAGTGTTGCATGCTTCTAAATCAAAACAATAACAATGCATAGCTGGTGTTCAACAGACCTGTTTCTCTGCTCAGCCTGTTATTCCAGCTGAAGCTGTGGTGCAGAGGATACTGGATAATGAAGAACTGAGCCCACGATCTGGTAGCCAGTGCAAAATAACCCATTGAGGCAAGTCAGTCAAAGAGCATGTTTCCATGTGGAGAGTTATCCATCAGTCACAAAACAGGTGAGTCAGTAGCAATTAGCATTGTTCAACATGCTGTGACTGAAGAGGAAGAAAATCAAAGTGATGATAATTGTATCCTCTTTCAATTAATCATTTCAGTGCATAACTACTTTAATATACATATATAAAACATCATATGAAAAACCACCACACACTTGCATGACTAAACGCTATTTTTAGCTTCTGTCAGCCTCCCTAGCAACTTTTGAACCTGTTGCTCAATTAGTCCAAATTTGAAAAGGAGATTGTGTTGCAGTTATCCTTTTCCTTTAATGTCCTCCAAGTCAGCAGTCAGGTAAAGGAGAGAACCACAGATCAGTGCTCTGCACTGGAAGCAGGGTAGGCAGGGTGCAACCGGTGTGCTGCGGCTTTAGCAGCAGCCAGGCGGGGGCCAAATTGGCAGAGCTCAGGGGTTCTGTGGCTCTGATGCTTGGACTCTAAAGAAGAACTGGGATGTTGCAGTGAAGAGAATGGCACTGTTTAAGGGCAGAAACAGAGACCAAAAACAGGAAATCAGGCTTCATTGCCTCTGCTTCTGCTGCAACAAATTGTTTATAAGCTTTGGATTTTAAAGGTTTCTCTGTGTGTAGAGCTGTCAGATTGATTAGGGATAATATGGATAAAAAGAATGGAGTGTCACTGTCTGGCAATCAGAGGCATTCCTCCCAACCCTTCAAGCATACAATCCTATTTTAGCAGTAATGTCTCATATAATTGGATTGCAACTATTGCTTTCAAAAAGGTAAGAAAGACTATTACCACAATTACTTAGTATAGCTTATTCATACGATTAAAATACATACTCTTACTCTGCCTGTGGGACTGATTTATGTGTGCACGTGTTCATTATGTCAAGTTCAGCAGAGCTTTTAAAGTTACAAATCACTCACAAATGAGTTCACAGCAATGTTACAGTATTATAATGACAGGACTAATTTAGACAATTTCAAGGTACTGAATAAATCCACAGTTTATTGAAGCATTAGAGGAGACAGTATGACACAAGCACAGCATAACTTCCATGTCTTTTTTGATTTTCACAAGTGTAGCCATTACTTGTGTTTGCTTTTCAAAATACATCTAACAACATCCAAGAGTAACCACCTCCACTCTTGGTTGAATAGGTGTGTAATGAAATGTTAGTCAGAAGGACTCTCACAGTAATTTGATTTCTTTTCCAATTTAACCTCCAGCTAGCATACAAACAATTTTGATTAAATGAACTTAATACACGTGCTATTAACATTTAATACTATTTTGTCTTCCCATCTGTCTTTAAATTCATAGCCTATTTCCAGTATCTCATCAATTCAACGCATTTTTCCCAGATTTTCACAACATGTTACGAGATAAATTTGATGAGGTGCTGAGCACCAGTGCATCAGCAGTTTGCTGTATGGTCAGCATCACTTCATGGCCCACGCATTTCAGACTTGACCCTTGGTAACACAGTACGGGTCAGCAGTTTTAAAGGGAAAGCAGTGTTCAGGGTTGGGCAAATTGATTTATTAAAAAAGAAAAGCCTTTGCTGACCTTCATTAAAATCTATGTCTGCCTTAAGATCCTGCTAATAAATGGAGCACCAGCACTAGCTGATTGTGTCATAGTCCCTAAGCTGCATATTGCTTTTGAGCTGAAGAGCTCTCCCATGTGCTCTTTGGGACATTTCAGTCTGTGTTTGTGTGCTATCCAGTACACTGGGGTCCCAATAACTGTATCTGCTGGGTCAGTATATGGTGTTATCCTAGTTGTCCTTACTATTATTGGATATCACTGCATTGTGCAGCTTCATAACAGACAGAAAATTCCAAATTACCACATATCCAGGTGTGTGACATTCTGTAATCACTAAGTGCATTCGTTAAAGGCACAAAGGTTTTAAAATGTCAAGACAGCTCTTCCACTAACATAAAGGCTATTTCATGGAAGTCACAGGCCAGTTTTACTTGTATTTTATAATAAGCTAAGAAACAAATCTATTGTATACACTTTCCTAGGTTTTATCTACTTTTGGAATGCCTGACTCTCTTTTAGTGGAATTAAGATCTCCTCCATCTGATTTGCTTTGGCAAATACAAGCAGATATATTATTCGAACTTCAAAAGGAGTTGTAAAGGTTTAAATTATACACAATAAATATTTCAAATTTCTTGCTTTAGGCCTATGTACAGAACATTTACAACCAGGCACTTCATATTCTCTAGCAAATAATTTCTAAGAATGTATATTCCAATAAAGTAGTTGCCACATATTTTATGTTCTGTGCATAGCAATCTTGACAAATTCATTTTGTCACCAACTACTCATGCCTCGGATTAACAACAAAAGAAAATGGCACTAAGTTTGAACATTTGTCTTCATTACTCAAGGCATTTCAATTTCTTTCTCCTGTGAAGATCATGATCAAATCAGGTATGCTACAGAGGGTGTCTGAGCGATATGTACACCCTTAATGAATAAACAGCTCCATCTGAAATCATGAAAATGAGGTGTTTGTGTTCTGCCTGTCTTTTTGCTGTCATACAACAGCTGTAAAATATTTGGTTGAGCAGCCTGAAGTTCTTGCTTTCAGAGCAGCTCAGAGTTGCTTGGCACAGAAGAAGGGCAAGAGGATGCTTCAAAATTTCATAGTCATTCTGGATATGAGGGCAATGCCATTATTGAGAAGGCAGAAGGGACAGGCTTTCTCACAAGGAAGGTAAGTGCTTCTGTACAAGGAAGGAAGAGATGCCAAGAGCAGCCGTAATGCCTTGAAGAGATGATAGAAGTGGAAAGTGCAGAGCTGGCTCAATGCATTTTTTTAAACTCCTGGCTAGTCTACTGACCTACATAAAAGTGCCAACAGCATTCTTTTAGTGGTAGAAGCAATTAGTTGAAAGAAATACTTGCAACTTAAATATTCCTGTTAGTATGGCTGAAAAGGGCGGAAATCCACTAATGAACAATGAGACCCTTGAAGTCAGGCTCCCATCCCGTGTCTCTTGTTCCCCTGTACTCAGCCCTGGTGAGGCCACACCTTGAGTGCTGTGTCCAGTTCTGGCCCCTCAGTTTCAGAAGGACGCTGAGACGCTCGAACGCATCCAGAGGAGGGTGACAAGGCTGGTGAGGGGCCTGGAACACAAGCCCTGTGAAGAATGGCTGAGGGAGCTGGGCTTGTTTAGCCTGGAAAAAAGGAGGCTCAGAGGAGACCTTATCACTCTCCACAACTCCCTGAAAGGTGGGTGTAGCCAGGTGGGGGTCGGTCTCTTCCCCCAGGCAACCACTGACAGAACGAGAGGACACAGTCTTAAGCTGTGCCAGGGGAAGTTTAGGTTAGACATCAGGAAAAAGCTCTTCACGGAAAGAGTGAGTGGGCACTGGAATCGTCTGCCCAGGGAGGTGGGGGAATCACTGTCCCTGGACGTGTTTAAAAGCAGACTGGATGTGGCACTCGGTGACATGGCTTAGTTGATGAGGAGGTGGTAGGTCATAGGTTGGACTCGATGATCTCAGAGGTCTTTTCCAGCCTAGTTCATTCTGTGATTCTTTGTTCCATTGTCAGTACAGAATTCTCAGAGAGTACACAGGGTTTATGGACAAAGCAGAAATTGAGGATTTGTTTCATTTGAGATACCATTATAGAAGTGCTTAGTAATTCTCTGCTGCCATTCTGTTCCAACATTGCAGTGTAAAAACAGTTGGCACCTTTACCCTTTTTACTGCTCTTTGTGTATAACTGGCTGTAACAAAAGAAAAAAAATCAATAGGGCATACTAAAGAAAATTATGCACTATTTAGAAAACAGCAAATTATGCCCTTTAGGGAAGAAGAAATGGATGATTATTTCTTTTACTCTTTTTTGTTAAGTTGCACTCACTGAAGATTGAGGGTGTAGTCTGCAGTGCATCCATCAAGCTGTATGGTTAAGTTCACAGAAACCAAGTGATTTAAACACAGTTCATATCTGACTGGGGAGTATTCTCAACTGTAGTAAGATACCCTATCAGCATCACCAGATTTAAACATGCCTAAATGGCCAGGTCTTACATATTAGTTTCTGATTCACTAGAATTTCTAGGACTGAATTTAGTCAAGATTTTATTGCAACTACGATATATTGTCAAATTAAGCATTTTCTTTCTTGTTGCAATTGTCCATTTAAATATTTTGTAAGAAGGAAAGCACTTTACAAGATAGAGAAATAATATTTTAAATCAAAGCTGAGCAGTGTGGCAGTAATAACCTTATTGATAAGCTGCAAAATACACACATGATTTATCTGTAACTACTATATTTCATATTTTAATATATTCCACTTCAGGCTTTGCCATGTCAAAAGATTTCCAATGACACAAGTTTAACAGACCAAAAGAAAAACAGTATTTACATGCATGAATAGAAATGCTAACACTGTAGAGTACAAGTTAGGGTAAAAGTTAAGACAATGACCTCTGACACAGATAACTGAAGTAAGTGCTAAGCTTCAACATTTTTTATAGGTTTCAGGCCTATTTCAACCACACAGAAACCTGAAAGACGCATCAATGCTTTTGGAAAAGAGACACAAACTACACAAGGTACTTTACTTTGAGTATCTCCCTGGGGTAGCTAAATACAAATCATTACATCATTAATGGATGTAATAGATCAAAACTTGTATGTCCAGAGACATGGTTATACTTTTGCTAAAGAATGATCCAAAATGTCTCGACAGTGGGCTAAAATACGGGTTTCATTACCTTTATTTAGAATTAGGAGTCAGACATGGATAAATACAGACGTTCACAAACAGGAAGGAAATAAGAATGCTCTACAGATAGAAACAGAGGTACAAACTAGTTTCATGCAGACTGTTTATACAATAAAGCAGTGAAAGCTTTTCTGACATTGGCAACAAATGCAGAAAAATTGTTGGATTCTCTCAGTTTGAGCTGGAACTCTGCAATACAGTCCAGAGGAGGAGTGCAGGAAGTCACTAAAATGACACAAATTTGCAAAATATTAGACTATTATTAAAAAGAAATTAATCAATATTAGTGTTTTTCCATGCTTATGAAACACTAACGTAGTTTGTTTCTTTTTATGTTTTAGCTTCCACCTGCATTATTTTTGAGTAGCCTCATTTTCTTTCAGGTAAGAGAAAGCCTCAAAGAACACAACAGGTTTTTTGATTTCCTGACCTCCCACTCAGTGCTGTGCTTCTACTTGAATTGTTACAGCAACTCCCAGTAATCCATAGCCTGCCAAAACTGAAACACATTCCTAAACCATTTTGTTGCTCTGCAGGCAGGCATATTGTACACTGATGTAGCCCAGCATGTGATATACCTCTAACATCAACAGTTTAAATTTGAATTAGTAAAATCAGAAATCTGTTCAGTCCACACCTACAGGCATGGCAGAGCCCCAGTAGCATCTGTCCAGCACTCAAATTCCATAACTGAAGCAAGATTCATGTTGCAAAACCAGATTTAAGATCTGAAAGGCTGTGCCCTTACAGACAGGGAATGCTGGATTTCAGGTTTTATTCTTTCACCTACTGTCATCCTTTTTCTGCCCTCTAAGCTTCTGGAACAAGTTGAAATATGCCTGTCAGCATACACACTCACTCTAGAATAAACACACTACAAAATGAAGTATCCTTATCTCTGTACATCCTCCTTCTCCTGATTTGCTTGATACAAAGTAAACATCTCCACAGATGGAGGGGAGTGAAGATAAGCAGTTTTATTTTCATGTAAGTTAACAAAACAAACATAATTAAAGAAACTATATAACCATTGCAAGATTTTTCACACAGAAATTGGAAGATAAAGATTACAATGAAACTGCACTTTACTCCTCTCCTTTTTTCAAATAGAGGCATCAGATTCAGTCCTCTTATGTAAGTATTTGAAATTCACATACCTTCATAATCTCCTTGTTCATTTATGGAAAGGGTAAACATGTATGGTTTGTCAGGATCTTTGTGGTCAATGCATCTGAATATAAACTGTAATTGTTCATCTAAAATAAGCACAAACAGAATTCATTAACACCATTAACCTCTGCTGGAGAATCACAATGATGACTAAAAATCACAATATGAAGTTAGTTTCGATTAATATTCTTAGAACACTTACAAATTAAGCAACCCATGTCTTTTTGAAAGACAAATGCATTTTAACATACCTTGCCATTTGAGGGACAATTGTAATAGCTGGGCTAAGACAATTTATCAGGTGTGTAAGCTAGATATTCTTCACTGCACAATCCAACATTAACCACATTGCATCAGTGCACACAGAAACTACGGAAACTGCAGAAACCTACTGTGAATTCTACGCAACTCCAATCCAAGACGCTCTTCAAACAATGTTTTAGTCTTGCACACTCCTTCCACTTTCTCCTTGGCAGCTTCATTTTTAGAAGATTTTACTAGAATTTTAAAATCCATCGTAAGTACCAAAGGCAAAACAAGCACATGAAAAACATTTAGAACAGTAGAAAAGCCATGAAGAGCAAGTGTTGAAAACAACTCCTCCTTCAGTTAAGAAAATTTGCTTATTATCCTTTTCTTACTTACTTTCCATTTTCTTCATCAACGCTTCTTTAAGCTCTTGGATGCTGTCAGTCAAGTTCTTCTGTTGCTCTTCTTCTTGATTTAGCTCCAATTTTATTTCTGTCAACTGCTCCTCCTTTTCTGCTATGTATTTGCTCTGCTGGAGGATCTCTGAAAGGAGGCAAGAAAATATGAACACGTACAGTTGTTAAATATGTCCCTGCTATTTAATACTTAAGTAGTTTGAAATTATTTATATGAATAAAATGTAGGAATGCATGCTATCTTTGCTGTAGAGAGAATTCAACGTAACTATACTAAAAGCATCAAATGAAAGCTTAAAGTGAAAGTTATTCCTAAGAGAAGCTACAAAGTATGGAGCTACTTCAATCAGATGAATTTGTTTCTGGTGCCAGCACTATATACATCTTCAAAGCATGAAGATGGTGGATCCTGTCCACAAATAATGGCAGAAAACCAACCAGTATGGAAATACTGACTGATATGAGAGTTGCAATAATTTTTACCTGATATGCTGAAGTTTACAAAATTCAGAGAAGTTAACCCTAGACTGATGAGCTGACAGTATTCTCTTACTAAAATGGAAAAGGCATAACCTCACAATACTTAGCTTTACTAAGCAATTTAATTTCCTTCTCCTACTGCAGTCAGCAAATTCTGATACTTTGTTGTTTTAAATACTTAAGCACTATGCAGAAAACTTTTACCAGACTTTATAATTTTGCATCATCAATGAAGTTTTTCAACAAATTGCTTTTGGCTTGGAATTCACATCCTGTAACCAATTAAATATGTTTGGTTTTAATTCTATCTTCATTCTGACGTTATTACTTACCTTTTGAAATGTGAAGTTAACCATACTATTCAGCTGTATTAAGTTAATTTTAGAAGTGTTGCACACAAAAAATAAAACACTATACTGTACCATTGTTATACTCCTGAATTTTGTCAATCATCAGGTCCTCTTCTTTCAGCTTCTTGGACCATTTCTCTGTAAAGGCAAGTTACTTCAGTTATATGAAGAAGTTTGATGATAACTTGCAAAAAGTAGAATTAATAGGAACATGGAGCCTTTTTACCTGATAGGGCTTCTATTGACACCTTGCACGAATCTCTCAGCGCTAAAGTCTGATTTATCTGTTCGATGCCATAAATGATTTTAAATTGGATCCAAAACTCTTTCATATCTTTTTCAAAGAGTGTTATTTCATCTTCTGTCCTTACATTACCCATAGCGCTGTACCAAATCTGTAAGCGAACAGATGCAGCGTCAGGACACGGGAGGCAATCGCAGCAGCTGTAACCCTCAGGGCTGCCTTTACTGCCCCGCGTTGTTTTTAAAACCTCTTTCCGCAAGTTGTTTCTGTTGTTACCACTGGCACAGTGGGAGCCGCATTTCCCTCGCAACCCTCCCAGCCCTCGCCTACTGCGCCAGGGGAGGCCCCGCGCGGCACCGACGGCCGCTTCCCAGGTCTCGGCAGCACCGCACCCCCACCCCTCCGCCGTCCTCCCGCGGACTCGCGGCGAGACGGGGCCGCTTCCCTACGCCCGCAGCGCGGGCCGCGGGTCGGACAGGGAGCTGCCCCCGCTCCCGGCCCGGCGCGTCCCGGCCCCGCGCGGGGAGCAGGACGAGCCCTCCGCACCCACCGCGTTCGAACCGCGCCGCCTTCCCGCCTCCAACGGCCGCTCCCCGCCCACCCCGCAACAAGCGCGCCGCTGATTGGCTGAGCCCCGCCCCGGGGCCCGCCGGGCCGTTGCTGCTATAACGTGCGCGAGGCGTGGCCGCCATGACGGGCCGGGCCGGGCCGGGCGGGGTTGGCGCTGTAAGAGAGCGGCTGTGGTAAGTTTCTGGCTTTTTCTTGAGAGATTTTCGTGGAAGTGTTGCTTGAGGCCTGCTGAGGGGATGGGGGCGGGACTGGTGCAGGGGAACAGGCTGCTACGTGCTGAACAAACAGCCCAGCTCCCTTACACTCCTCTGAAGCCACAACTTGTTTTCAGTGTGTGGTTTACTCCCGGAACACACTTGCGGTAACCGGTCCGAAGTTTTGTGAGGTTCCTGAATTGCCGTTTAGTTTGCCGGGCCTGAATTCTCTCAAGAGTGTGCATAAAGCTCGTTCTGGTAGATGATACCTGCAGAAGTAATTGCAGTCCTTTTTGGTGTGAACAAAATTACTATACAGTAGCCCTGCCAGTCAAAACATCTGCCATAAACCTCTGTCATAGTGAGTTTACTCCTTATGACAGTATGACTCTTTTTTCTCCAGTTGTTTATATTCCCTTTTAGCTCTTGGTAAACACTAGTTTGTGATCCAAGGCAGCAGACTTCAGTTTATCATGAAAGTTACTTTTAATAATTTTGTTAACATAATTAATGAATTTCTCCTAGTTTTAGTTTATGCCAGTGCTATTCTGATAATCTCAAAATAATATAAATTTAGCAAGGCTTTGAGGATTGCTATCTAAAGGTATTAGTTACTACTTTTCTTCCCTTGGATCCATAGTAAAGTCTGAGCTGAGATCACCACTCTTAGTTGCATTACTCTTGTACAGATTTCTTGTATAAACTCTTCTACCCCACTGTATTCCTGTCTTGTTTGACTTGGACACACTGTTCTCCAGATTCACAGTTTTTTTACTAGTCCTAAAATTAATAGACCCCTATTTCTTAGCTGCTTCACACTAAAACATACTGAGGTTGGGCTGGTTCAGGAATGATTACCTAGCTATGTATAAATTCGGGCATTATGGAAACTTTTGGCATATTTTATTTAGCAGTGTTTCCTAGCCAAGAGCATACTGTTAGTATAAAGTTTCAGTGTTGCCCCTGACATCATTAGCCTTTATTGTTTGAGCTCATAACTTTCTGAAGACACAATTTCCCCAACCCCTGGAATTTAGTAAATACAAATTAAACTAATCTAAACAAATCCTATTTTCTAATCTGCAATCTTTTGGTGGGTTCTACAGTCTGGTTTCTTCTGAGTCCTTTTGTTAACACAGATCATAGTAGGCTGGCACAAGCTCCAAAATGTTAGGTATCTTTTTTTTCATCAGTGAAGTTTTTCTAGATTTCCTTAGTCCTGTTCCTTTACTTTACACTTTCACCTGCCAAAGACTAAATATAGCCTGTGACATTTACTGGCAGAATCCATACCTTAATTGATCTTTTTTCTGATTGATTTAGAGGTTTGGAGAGACATGAACTTATAGTATAACCTGTCTTCAACCTTGCTTTCCAACTACTGTCCACAGTCAGTTTACCAGCTGTGTATTTAAATGAAGCATGGTGATTTTGGCAAGGCCCAGTTTCCTGTTCAAACTGATGGCTCTTGCCAACCACAAACAGGAGTGTGGCCCCATGACCCAAACTGGCGCAGGTCAGATGCTGCTACGGTCCTCTGCTGGGTCTGATTCACGAGGCTCCATAGACAGAAATGCTGGCAGCTAACCTACCATAACTCTAGCCCAGACACTTGTTCTGAAATGGTTTTTTCCAAACGTCTGTCATACAAATCATGGATGGAAAAAAGTTTCAACGATGATTTAACTTATTTTTAGCACTATGAGCTTGGCTGGAGACAATTAATTGTGCTATGTACCCCTTTTCTGCACTTTTCAGCTCTTCATGGGTGTCCTTTTAACCCCAGGTTACTTGGTTAAACTCAAGGTTTTGGGGTCACAGCAGCAGCAGGGTGACAGTTCCCTGCAGACAAACTGAAGGGTGGAAGGAGTGTTGACCACAAAAATCGTTGCTTTATTTTATTGCTCGCAGAAAGTGCATCCTGGGCTGTTCCAGTGCTGGGTTAAGAGGCAGCTGAGAAGTCTAGCTCAGGGTTGGAGAGCTACTGCAGCTTAAGTGAATCCTGCTAAAGGAATACAGAATTCAAGAGCTGGTGATAATAAACAGACTCAGCTACTTCTTGTGGCAGGTTTCTGACTCCCTGGGCTATGGTTGGCATAGGGCTAGTTTCAAGAATTACAGAAAACTAGTTTAAGGGATTAGAGAATGGCACTAAGACAGGGATCTTATTGGAAAGAGAACAGAAAAAATGAGTTGGAGATTGTTACCTTAATGGGTCCAGACATCATTTCTGCCTGCAGTTCATGGAACTTGAAGGAATTGTATCCTTTCTAGGTTGCTTGTAATTTCTAAAAGGTAGCTCTTCATACTTGTAAGTAAAATTCCTTAGATGTGACTTTTCCATAAGCATGCCAGAATTGTGTTCCATGCACTGTTTATATCATTTATACTGTTGCACATACAAACATAAACTAATGCAAACAAGTATTAAGGGCTGTCATTTATTGTTATAGTGCACAGATTAGTTTTGTTTGTTTATGTATTGGCATAGCTGACTTTATAGCAGGGAGTAATGACTGTACTAACTAGGAGAGATCAGATTAAGGTGGCAGAACGAAGTGAAGGAGACTGGTTCATGTTAGCTGTTGCTAAGCCCCTACTGGTCAGCCCAACCCAAAATAGCCTGGGTCCAATAAGGAATGCTTAAGGTCATTAAGTAAGAAGGAAAGTTAAAAAAGAGAGAGAGAGCAAGCTTCTTGAAATAGTCTTCTTTTCCTAAGTCAAAAATTAAAGTGTGTCTTCTCAGTGTTCGACTTGGAAAATATTCACACCTAAGATGATGCCGGGGGGCTTTTTGCTTTTTCCTTTTTGCCTAGTCCATGCTAGCATTCCTGAGCTGTTGCAAGTTAATAAAACCCTATATTCTAGACAAAATGGAGCCACCTATCTCTACAGCTTTCCAGGGTTGAGAACATGCTATCACAGAGTGAGGACCGAACGACAAAGGTTTAATTCTGTGCCTTAATTGGAGAATCTTTGGAAACTATGTTTTTTGTTAGAACAGCATATATATATAGAGCTATGAGATAGAGAGACGCCATTCTCTTCACCTTTGGATCTTTTTCTTTTGCCATCTTTTCCTTTTGCATCTTTTCCTTACCCACACCCTACCCTTACCCAAACCTTTTGTATACTGGGCCTTTGTTCCAGGCTGAGGGAGGGACTGCCCTTCCCCTGTTTGTATTTTGGAAAAGCTTCCAAAATAAAGTTTTTGCTTTTTCCCTACCTTTATAAAATCTGCCTCCAGCTGCTGTTTGGTCGCTCAAAAGCGGGGGGCAGAAAAAGGCAACAAAGAAAATAGCTGTCAGCTGTTGTACACCTTGTCTGCTGCTGAACTTAGTAATTGCTCATTAATCCTTGTAGTTAGTCCAGTGCCAATGGAAATACTGGTGTGGAAATTAATGATGTTATTGTTCAATTAACTAAGCATAACGTACCAGAAAGTTAGGCCCAGTACACAGGCCTCCATTAACAGTGTTTCAGAAAATGTTTGCTTTGATGGCTTTTCCTTCCCTTGCAAACATTTACTTAACAACATCTGATGACTGTTATGTAATATTTGCTCTAATATGTAGGTGCAAGGGAGCCATAAACATTTTGTTCTTCCTACAGTGGATCATCAGCATGGCTCTTGTTTTTACATATGTGAACAGATAGCACTTTAAAGGGTTTTGCTTTGAACTAAGATCTAATTCAATTATGTGAAGGCCAAACCTTAGTTCTCCCATATCAAAACAAGACAAAGCTTTGATTTAAAATGTTAATTGCCTGCACTTTCTGAGGATTTTGTGTAGATCATTAGTTTTCCTTGCAATTCCACATACAAAAATTCAGCACATAATTTTATTTCATATATTCTCTCAAGTGACTTTACAGAAGCATTTTGCATTGCTTTGCATAGAAAAGGAGCAAGGGAGAGTCTATGGAGGAAGTATTTCTCCTTTGTTAAACAAGTTATTAAATACAGTATTTCAAGACATTATTTGTCACCTTTGCTGGTCATCACAGCTTGGACTGTCTTTAGTGTCTCAGACTTTCACTGGTTGTGTAATATCACAGGCAGGACAAGAGATGACTTGCATGTCAGTTATTGATTTACTCTTGGATGGAGCAGGATGATGAGTGATTCCAGGCACAATGAGAACTGCCTTTCTCACAGAAACCTGCTTACCTGTTCCAAAAACTCCATCCTTTCTGTTTTGTAGATTGTGGATTTGTTGAGGTTTTTTAACCATCCTTTTTAAACATGACTCCTCTGATACCTCTAAGATGAGGATGTAGGAGCTTCTGAAACACTCAGAAAGAACGTAGGAGGAAAGGAAAGTTCTTTTGTTTGCTGTTAGCTGTTAGTCTTTATTATGTCTAAGGTGCTTATCTTTCTATCTAAGCATAAGTACCAGCAGCAAAATCTTGAAAATTAGTATCAGGAGGTCTTTAGCATTTTTACTAAAAGAGGTTACTTTACTGAAACACTGCCAAGACATATCTTCAAACATTTTATTTACAAAGTTTCTGGAGAACTAAAGTGTGCCTGAGTGGTTCTGTCTGAAGAGTTCAGCTTGAGCAGAAGCATCTCTGTCCCGGTGGATAGGTAATATGGGTGGGTTGGTTTGTATTTGTAAATAAAACAAACATGCAAAAAGTTATTGCAATGGTTCTGCACATCCTGCACATCAGAGGCAATTTTTCTGATACCATTGAGTAACAGTGGTGCCATTAAAGAGGGACTGTAAAGTGATCTATTTTATTACTTGGTAGACTCTCCTGAGAACATTCAATTGTATCTTGATGGAAACTTACGTACTGCAAAATATTTTTTCCTAATAGAACAATAATTATTTGGACTTAACCTCATTATTGTTGCTATTTTAACCAAGTATGAGAAGTAAGGTGTCTGTTTTTCAGCCGCCAACTGACTTGACGTTTACACTCACGTTTGAAGCTAATTATTCTTTCTAAACTAGACTGAAAAACAGAAGAAGACCTCAGATTCTCCACATTTTTGCATACTAAACCCAGATATGTCTAAAAGAGTGATTTTTATTTTGCTATTGTAAGTCTTATTTATCTTTAAAGACAAGATACTTTTGCAGTAAAAAAATGTAGCAAAAGGACATTTTCTTTAGCAATAAGGTATAAAGAGTTATTAGAGAGAGATTTCTGAACAAGTATGGTCTTGGGAAAGTACTGGGAGAGGGAAAATGGTTTCCGTCAATTCATTTATATGACAGTTGTACACTTGATGCACACTGAAAAACAATAAGCCGTACAGCTTAGCATGTGACAAACCTTCTCAAATATTCTCAGCTAAAAAGCTAGGAAATATTTTTTCTTGAATTATCCCAAAATTTTCCATTTGGAAGGGTTTTCCTTGAAATCAGATGACACCAGTTGAAGTTAATAATTTGGTCAATATATAGAAAAATATTGTAGTTATTCAGAAGCAGTGCATAAAAACTTTTAACTTTAAGGTTTTCTATATGACTCAATGCAATTGGTAGCAATAAACATATAGGATTTAAATCTGCTAAAGAAATTTCTGAAACCAGATCATTAATAGCTAAAGTAAATGGGAGTAGTTAAAGTAAATGTGAGATGGTGTCAGGAAGAGAGGTCTTCTACATCCATTTAATTGTCATGCCTAATTTGTTAAATCTACTTAATGTTTCCATGTGACTTCCCTGACCACACATCATAAAGACCTCTTAAGCCATTAAGCCCCTCTTCAGCAAAGACAGTTAAGTAGTTCATATCTTTGTCTCCACAGCTTTTGCAGTTTAGCTTGAAGTGCATGGAGTGAGTGGTAGGGAAGTGTGCAGTGCATATATAGAGCTGCTTTTGTCTTCTGATTCACAATGTTTCAGATACATAGGTAATCTTTGATAGAAGGTATGACTATGTCAGAATATGAGGGCCTGAGAAAGAGCTTGAGGTTCTCCTCTTGCGACTCTAATAATATCAGAAGATTGTATCATCAGGATTTTAGTATACATTTAATCTCTCGTGCAAAAAGTTTTTTTCAAGAATCCACCTCAAATGAACATAATCTCTTCTTGTGCTACAGTTAGTACTAATATTGATATATTTGATGTGCTAATATATTATCTGCTGTAATCTTTTAAACTCCTGCTGTGTGGCAGAATCTGTTTCCTCTTGGCTGTTTGCCCAGGAGAACTGCTGTGCTTTGCTTGGGAATACTTCAGGGAAATATTCATAATCATCTGTTCCCAGCCTTGCTGTGGTTTGTAAAGCAGGTCTGTGCTAGGCTGGGCAGCAAGAAGGGGAGGCTGCCGCTCCTTCTGGCAGAGGTGTGTGGGACTTGCATCATGTAAGCAGTGCACAAGAATGGTGGTACCAAATGATGACTCGGAGACCAGGCATCATCTGCATTGTGCCCTGGCTTAACAGGAGTCTTGTATGAAGGAAACAATTGTTTTTCAGTGTTTTAAGACTATTGCTGCTTTAAAAATAAATCCAGAGCTCAACGGCATTGTTGATGTATGGATGCTGATTGTATATTCCATGACTGAAAAATGTATTGTGCGAAGTGTTGGTTGTAGCATGCTAGCCAAGTTCTATTTCAAAGTGAAATGTACAGATTCAGTGACAGTTCTACAAAGATCAGTCTTTTGTGTATTCTTTCTAGCCTTTATACAGGCAACACTTAATTAAGTACACACATTACTAATGTCCATCCTGCAGAGAAATGAACTGTGAAAAACTTTAAGCAAACGTATTCCAGCTGTTCATACAAAAGATTGCACAAGTCACACATTGTGTTTCCACAAAACTTTCCCCACAATTTGCTGCTGCTCAGCATATACTTTATTTAGCTTCCTACAATTAAAATTTGCAAACAGAAAAGCTTTCCAGTGCTAACGGACTTGTGCTTTCCCAGAGATTTGGAGCCACGTGTTTCAGGAATGGCTGGGTGCACCACGCCAATATAATATAAAGGCAACGTCAATTACCTTCTCTCACTTTTTAATAGCTCCCCTCCATGGCTCTCATTCTCCATCACTAGAAATTTAAGATTAAAGGAACTTTATTTCAAGTACAGTTTAATCCATTAAGATGGATCTCCTTCATAGCAATGGCGTGCTTATCATTCAGCATTTACAGAGGGACTACAGGGCTTACCAGGATTTTCTTAATTTTATGTCACATGTTGGCGATCCCCGGAATATATTTTCAATTTATTTTCCTCTTTGGTTTCAGCTCAACCAAGTGGTTGGTACTAAAATGATATGGGTGGCAGTCATTGGTGATTGGTTCAACCTCATATTTAAATGGTAAGAAGTTGGATTTATTTTAAAATTTGGTATTTTTAATGATGGTTATTATATGTGCCTAAAGTTAAGAAAACTTTCTGTGAATAATGTACTAGTGGACTTTCCCTGGTAATTACAAAACAGGAATTCACAATTAAGATATATATGAGATGTTTGGAATGACATTGTGATGAGAAGAACCTGTAGAACTATTACAGCATACTTTTGGCAATGTAGCTCTTCATATTCTTTGTAAAATTATTTATCATGCTTTGCTGAGGCCTTCTTACATAAAAATCTTTTCATTGAATTTCTGCTTCATTTTATTTTATTTTTTGTCAGGATTTTATTTGGCCATCGCCCATACTGGTGGGTGCAAGAAACAATGATTTACCCTAATCAGTCAAGCCCATGCCTTGAACAGTTTCCTATAACATGTGAAACTGGACCAGGTAAGAAATGTTGGAGATTACAGGTACATTTAATAGGGATAGCGGCTTCGAGGGGTAGAGGATGTGACTTATGAAGGTTTTATATGATACACAAATCTCAGAGCTCATGTATAATATAGCACCAAAAGACAAGCAGAGAAAAAGGAGGAAATACAGTGTGATAGGTATTTGATTGGTACAAGATTAGGTACAAGAATGTTTACTTCAGTGCCTTTAAAAGGTGCAAGGGAGGGGGATTTGCTTTAAAAATAACTACTACTGGAATGAATCAGCATATTGGAAAGAAATTTCACAAAACTGGTGTAACACATTGTTGAATGTGTTCCAAACAGAGCACGAGGTTGTTGCATTTGAGGTCTTGTGTACTATTGCAAGAAATATTCAAACCCCAAAAACTAGTAGGTGGTTCAGTGTAAATAACAATAGTCTCAACAATTGATAATGTAATGTATCACAAGTGGAAAAGGGAACCCCTCTTCCCAGAACCAGACACTGGCACTGCATGTGTATGTGGGAGTATGTGTACAAATATATAGGGAAAAGTTATTTTTACAATATACCTTTTCAATGCATTTTCACTTTTTACATCTCATTATCTTCTCTGTGGAACTCAAATGCAATACTGCTGAACTTAAATGAACTTGTGCAACCCCAATATGTGAAATAAGATGAACTTGCTTTGAGCTACTGACTGAATTCAGTTTAAGTCATTGTGCAAGAAAATACTGACTGTGGAAGTTAATGTGCTTTACACCTCATCAATGCCACTGCAAGCTTTTACGATTTGCATAGCTGTATGTTGTTGATATCCTGCATTGCATCTATTGTAATTGTGAACAAGAAGCTTAACCCCTTTTAGGAGGCAAGGTTAAATAATGCCTGGTCTATATGTGATCTGCAGTCTCTTTCAAGTCAATTCATTTGGGACCTAACCCAAAGTATTACAGTCCTTCAGATCTTTCAAAAGCCTTCAGAATTGAGCCCATTCAGCGCTGTGTAGTTCCAAGCTCTGGCTCGGGAGACAGTGTGTTTCATTTTGATTCATTGAACCAGAATGGCTTTCTTCTTACTTTCTTTCTGAAGTAGCAAGTCATTCCTATTTCTGTCCAGTGGGTACGAACTGTCACACTGATTCCTTCTTTGCACTTATAAGGACACATTTTCTTTCACCTCCAGATTTGCGCTGGACCATTAACGCTCTCACTGATCTGTTCCTCATTAGCAACAGTAGGTGCAGTCATTGCAGCTGTTACATGCACACAGTCATTGTGCGAGCTGACATGGTACTTTACACACTTCTTAAATAGCAATTTTTATTACAAGATTAGAGAAGTAGCCACAGACATGAGAAAGGCAGATCCAGATATTGCTGGGATACCCTGTACCCCAGACTTGGTGTCTCAGCCAGAGGGAAAGCTGAGGGAACTGTTTATATGGCTACATGGCAAACAGTCTAGGACCTGAATTTGGTTTGTACTTCTGGAATTATCTGAACTAAAACCTTGCAGCCATTTTTTCTCTGGTATTTGTAAAACTTTAAGGTGGAATTTATATATATATATATATTAAAAAACCTTATATATATACCTATAAACCTTAAGGTGGAATTTATGCTGTATTTAGTATGTAATTTGCAGATGAACTATGAAACATTATTCCTAGATGACATTTTCCTAGATGACAACAAAGAGAAGCTTTTTCACTGCTGACATACAATATTAGTGTTTCCTTATCAGTGGCATTTGTTCTGTTGTGAGGTTTAGGAGTGCACATCTGTTAGGAATTTAACAATAGAGCTGGTAGAGTGACTCCATAAAGATACTGCCAAGCAGAATAGCAAAAATGAGTGCAGGGAGTAAGAAATCATTGTGCTTAGATGTTTCTGCTTTGAACTTCACTTAAATATTCTTTTGCTCTACACACAGCCAGATCGAGCTGGATCATAACACATTCTTGAGCCAAAATTATTTCTTCTGACAGTGAAATAACCCTGTCGCTTTTACTTCTCTTTTGTCTCCACAGAAAGCCAAGCTGTAAAAGTCCAGGATTGACAGGTTCCAATGATCTAATTTTCTCTCTTTCCCTATTTTGATTTGTTGAATGTATATCTGGTGAACAGGGGAAAGGAAGTGACAGAGTAATTTTAGGAATCATTCCCCTTGCACCATGCCAGCACACCTTAGTTTTTGGTGATTTTCAGGGTTGTAGGAATTTCTCTGTGGCTTCATATTGTTTCCAGTAAAATTAAAATTTGACTTTTTAAATTAAAACAAATGACATATATATTATTATTACCCGGACTAAAAAGAAATCCCTGTTGATCTCTATATGAGAGAGTGTTCCCTGTTATAGACTACTGTGGGTACAGCAATTACTTGGATATGTTACAGCATTATTTCAGGTGCCAGTTTCACTGATAATCTGGTTTTCGTCTAGTTGATATTGTACAGCACCTTAACATTTATAAAATGAATCAAAGTAAAACATAAAGGCACAGTTTTTCCATCACACTTCAGATAAATTTCCAAATTTATTACAAAACTACCCAAAATGTTAATTACCTGGACTGTAATATTACTAATGAGACACAGCTCACAATCGTTAACGCCATGGTAATTGCAGAAACAGATAAAAGGCAGTTTGGAAGGGCTATCTAAAGTTCTACTTTAGTTTAGAATGGTACAAAGAGCTAAATCTCTGTTGCTCCCCTTCATTTTGGGGAGACTCATTCAAAACCTTTCTCATAGATAACTTCTATATTCCATGCTACAGCCCTAAGAGAGCCCTAGATGTTTGGGGATTTTTTAATCACAATCCAAATCTAAGTAGTGGGAAAATACTATGCTTTCCAATAAGGATTTCACCTCACACCAATATAAGATGGTTAAGCTGTTACCTATTTGATTTCAGACAAGTATTATGGATTCCCTAGAGATGAACCTTCTGAAAAAAATCATAATGCAAAAATTAACTTTTGAGAAGCAGTTGACACTTTCAGCCTTTGTTAGCCATTTTCTTTCTAAATTATTAGGTGCCTGAGTAACTGCCAGTAGATATTTTCTGTATGACAAATGTTACAGTCATAATTCTTAGGCTGAATATTTCCTTTTTGTTTTTACTAGGAAGCCCTTCTGGACATGCCATGGGATCATCCTGTGTCTGGTATGTAATGGTGACAGCAGCACTTAGCTACACAGTTAGATGGAAAGATAAATCAGCTGTTACCCTTCACAGGTCAGTGTCTTTCTCTAATTCTAACTCATTATACTCAGGTGTTTCTTTATATACATTCGATGTTTTTAATGGACTTAATTTAAACAAATATTCAAAGCCTGTTCTATTTTTTTAAAAAAAACCAACAACTCTTTATTACGATCTACTTCAGCTGAAGAAAAAGTATTTTAAGAGGATTTATCCATTTGTATAGGTTGGTATTTATCAACTTCCAGGCATTGCATACAGTATCTCTAAATCAGTCCTACTAAAGGTCATGTCACATCTTCAGTGTTGGAAATCATTTATTCTACTAATTGTCATTGCATGTTGTATTTTTTGGGTTAGTACATAAATTTACTACTTTGCTGGTCATCCTTCTTAGCCCATTTTAAAGCAAATCCACATAATGTTGACAAAATTCCTTGTAATGTGTTGCTCAGCTCTGTGGGAAAGTCTTGCAATTGCTTTGATAGCTGTTCTTTCCCAGGCTGACAGGGTTGTCCCCACACTATGTAAATTTTGTCAAGAAATAACTGAACTTTTGCATGTAGGTATGATTTCATGACGAGAAATACGTTTAAGGTATCAGTGCTAATTTAAGATGCCATTGATGACTTTCATTACTTAAACTACAGAGGTGTCTTGAACCTGAAGTTTCTGGGGTCTCCTGTAACCACTCTTGAAAATGTTTTAGTACTGACTTCTAGTTTTTAATCATCTGATTCTAAACTGCTCTACTTGGTTAACCTCTGCCTGGTAAAAAGATGAGCCTTACATAATGTGTCTTGGGATAAATTAGTAGATGAAATAGCTTGTCTTAATTTTTAAGCATCTTCCTTTTCCCTCTTAGACTAACATGGTCATTCCTCTGGAGTATTTTTTGGATTATCCAGATCAGTGTGTGCATCTCAAGAGTATTCATAGCAACACACTTCCCTCATCAAGTTATTCTTGGAGTATTTGCTGGTAATGCTATTTTTTCTTTTCTTTTTAACCTATATGCAAATTTTTTTTTTAAATGAAGTATGAGAAAAGACAAGAGATTTTTAATAGTTCTACTCATCTTGCAGCCCTAGTGGTGCTCTCCACTCTCTGGAAAATCAAGGATTTGATAACAGTCTAAAGGTAAAATTTGTGAGGCAGAATGTACCTGCTGCCTTTGTAACTGACACAGCGAAGGGCGCGAGCCCTTGTCCACGTGCCAGTTGATGCTGACTGTATTATGTCTACTCTGCCTCAGCCTAGCTCTGACCGGTTTGTACTGCCTGCATCTTAACTGTGCTGCCTGTGTGGAAGAGCTTGGAGAGGGAGTTGCTCCTATGTGGCTCTAACCTTTCCTCTCAGAAGGAAGCTATTTGGGTCACTTCAAAGGGTGTCCAAATGCGAACTAGCATGTGTGCAGTGTGGACAAAAACAAGGTCAGAGACCTGGGGCAGAATAGAGAAAAAGGTGAATAGCAGCACAAACTCCTCCGGGTGATTTTTAAGAAGGAAAAGTACATTTTTCAGAGTTACTTAAGCATGTTTCAGATCAGTATTCGGGGAGTTCAAACTTGGAACAATCTCTCTAGTATCTATCTGATTTTAAGGAGGGTGACCGGCACATTGAGCAGGGGCTGCCTGCTTCTGTTCTGTTCCATGGATGCAGTGCAGCCTGGGCAGCCCTGGCTAACAGCTTTCCCTCTTCACAACCAGGATAAAATGAGTACAAGAGGAGATAAGTGTGTTCTGTGTCTTTTCCTTCAACACTCAAAGCCTGTGTGGGAACTGGTGTTGAATTCCGTGCTCTGAGCCTGTCTTTGAGTGAGGGACTCTTTTGGAAAAGGAATGTTCCAGTTTACATCTAATATTTGCTAGGTTGTCATCTGGGAGATGCACTCAGGCCTTAAGGCATACCTCATATCAAAACCATGTAGTACTTGGTATTTCATTCCTTTCTTCCAAATTGGCAGTTTTGAGTGAGAGAAAAGGTTTTGTAATGTACTGCAGAAGTGGTAAATTGTGTGTGTGTATGTGTATATATATACACATAGATATGAAATACACAGATATATTCTTCTGTCTTCCAAAGTTAAATTTTACAGGGACACTGTAGAAAGTGCTTCTTCAAAGTATAAATGTGTTGTAACACTGAGTTTCTAATCTGCAGGCATTCTTGTGGCAGAAGCATTTGAGCATACCCCTGCTATTCAGACAGCAAGCTTGAGAATGTATATCAAGACAAACTTGTTTCTTTTCATCTTTGCCCTTGGCTTTTACCTATCGCTCAAGCTTCTTGATATTGACTTGCTGTGGTCGGTTCCAAAGGCCAAGAAGTGGTGTGCCAACCCAGACTGGATAAACATTGACACAACTCCATTTGCTGGACTGGTGAGGAACTTAGGTGCACTCTTTGGTTTAGGTCTTGGAATTAATTCTGAAATGTTCGTCACGAGCTGCAAAGGTAAAAACAGCTGCAAGATAAGTTTCCGCATATTGTGTATAGCTGCTTCTTTAGCTACATTGCAGCTGTATAATTTTGTTAAGATACCTACTCATACTGAGTATTTGTTCTACTTTCTCTCTTTTTGTAAGAGCGCAGCTATGCCTCTGACTGTAGTTGCCTTGGTTCCATACTGTGTCCACTCATTAATGAGGACAACTGAAAAGAAACTTAATTAGGTAAAGTTTCAAACTGGTTAGCGATGTGCAAATGGATGTGAACTGTTCAAGACCCCTCTGCAAAGGCAGTTTTGCTAACTCATTTTAACCAAGGGGATGCCACTGCATCTTTGATGTGTTCGTGGTAAGTAACCAGTACATCCAAAATCAGTACACTCAAGAATGACTTTGGCAGCTCAGAAAAATTAGTTGCTGAATTTATTCCTAGAAATATTGCAATCACACTGCAGTATGGTTAGAAATGGCCCAATACTCTGGGTCATAACAAAATTTTACAGTATAATCAACCAATTTTATTTAGCTGTATGGTGGTCTTTTAATTCTGTCCATCTCTAGCTAGATGATGCTTCAAGCATCACTTGTACATAGTGATACTGGATATTTCATTTTTTAATATATATAGATACTGTGTGTTAAACTGCTAGATAATGGTGTGACAGTATCACACCACCTACGACTGTACGGCTGTACCCAGGCACTGTGAAAAAGGCCAGCGTAGTTATAAGCAAGGCTTTAGGTTTAACTTATTGAGCTTCCTGAGCAAACCAGCTTCTGATTAAGTCAGATGAGGAAAAAAAAGTTTATTTCCATTAGACTCTGTAGAATATATTTTTGCATTATTGTGTGGTTTTTGTCATTTTTACTTTTTGAAAGTGTCACATGAATCATGAATGATACACATCATACCTTTGATAGTGAAAGTGCATAAATATGGTGTAACGAATCTTTTGGTTCTGTACATTTGTACAGAGCAACAAATGAAGAAAGTTGTCAACAATTAAATTATCTCAGTATGTGACATCAAGAATCTTGTTCATGTTACTGTATTGCAAATCTGCCAATTCTCTAAAATTAAGTCACGAGCCTGAATCACTGTTAGTAGTTGTGTAAATCATGAAAATATGGTTGCAGGCTGTCATTTCAAGTTTATATTCTTGTCAGCTTTGTTACCTAAGCACACACATAACTGATATGTTGAATATATATTTGCTATATAAAATGGATGTTCTAAATAGGCAAAGGGGGTATTTTCCATTTTTGTTCATTATTTGTCATCTATTGTTTTATATTCCCTTTCAGTGCACAATCTTTAAGCAACATTTTGCTGATACCATAATACTTAGTATATAAGCTATATATATATATATATAGCCTTAGTATAAAAGGCTATAATATGGGTAAATGAGGACTGTATATGTATGATCTGAAAGCAATAAGGCTTAGAAGATATAAACATGATATTACTTCTAGATTTCCAATTAGGTATGGGATAATTGAAATTGGAACAATCTTATTTAATTGGGCAAACAAGGTGAATAGTTTCATGTTGGCCTTGGAGAATGAACATGATATAAATTACAGAAGCAAATCTGAAACAGGCATCCTTAATTAAGAGCCTAGTAAGACTACCTTAACTTAAAATTAATCATCTGCTTTTAACAGTCTGAGGAGTATTCTGCCTCATGCATCTCCTGATATCTTCTGGAATGGTTTTCTGAACTTTTTTTCCCACAGCAGCTGACCCGAAACCAGTTTTTTCTGTAAGTGTGACTCCTTAAGCAAAATTACTAAGGTAATTTGACTAGACACAAATAACGAAGAACAAAGACAGCTATGACAAAGATTTCAGCTGTGTTTAAGTTGCTGTGTGCTTTGTTATTCCCTACCAGTGACATGACCTACACTAGCAGGTTGGTCGAGCTGTTGTTCTGTTCCTGGCTCCTCCTGGCCAGCAGTAGGGGATTCTTTGTGCACAGCTGTCCGAGGGTCTCAGCAGCATTTGGATTTAGTAGCAATTTTAAGCTGAGAGTTATGGGAAGACATCACATTTCCAGGCCTAGAAACTGACTGATAATGCCATGGTTGTAGAATAAGACACACTGAGCAGCTGAGTGTGTTAGGTTATGGCGTTGCAACTGCTTGAAGAATCTCCAGAGAGGGTTCCCAAAACTTCAAATTGAGTTAGCCTTTTCCAGAGTGGTGAGATAAAAAAAGTGTCAAGATATAATATTGAGATTTTGATAGAATTAGAATTGAAAATCAGGTACCAGGCATTTAGTTGTTACAGTGAAATAAACCTGCATGGCCCTTAGTCAGGCCTTAGTAAATTTATTGCAGTTGAAAAGTATACTTCAAACCTTATTTAAATAGACTGTGTGACACCTTATCTAAGAGCTCAAGTTGTTAAACAGTTAAGCTGTAATTTCACTGGGCATTTGCACCTGTTTATATTGTTCATATACACTTACAGGATCAGCTAACTCCTCAGCCTCGTTGGGGCCACAAACCTTTTGAACTAAGGTTTTCCTATGTAATGAGGAGGATGGAAAGTGTGTGACTGATCCCTTTGCTCCCATTAGTAGGATCCCAGGAGAAACTTTTAATCTTTTATTCTTGACTTAGAGATGTCCAAATTGGGATAATGCTATTCCAAAAGTCCTTCCATCTGTCTGCTAAGATTCTCGTGACGCAGGAGTTACATGAAGTGAAGGGTGTCCCTTGCTCCTCATACAAACCAGCTGAGAAGTTGTCATGTTCAGTTCACAACACTCTTGCTATTATACAGCTTTTCTTTTCATCCTCCCCATTCCCTCCTAAGCCTTCCTAATGAAAGGTCTCTAGGCCCAGACAGACTGTTCCTACACAGAGTAGTCTAGTTGGAGCAGGGGCTGTATTTGCCAGAGCAGTTAGGTGCTATCCCAAAACAGTACCACGGTTATATCTATCCAGAGGAATAGGGGGGACCATGCAGAGAAGCATACAGAAGGAGACAGCAAATGACACTGTTTACTGTCAAACTAACAGCTCAGGTCTGGTTTGAAGGATGTAGGCAAATGCTTCTGGAATGGCTTGTACTGTCACCAAGCCCCAGGGCTGGGACATCTTACCTGTGAGGCAGCTGCAGTGGCAAGACCAGTCCAGCTCTGCACCAAGCATTCCACCAGGGCTTGTTGCTCGTGTCCAGACACACCGTGTAGGGCCACTTGAATCCAATCCCTTTGCACAGGAACCAAAGGTCTTCATAATCACTGGGTTGTCAATAGCACGTAGGAATGAAGTGCCAGGATGTGGCACCCAAGAATGTGCAACTGTTTGTGTACACCGTGAGTGCATTCTCTTGTACCAGCACACTTCCCAACACTTAGCTCTGGGTATTTCCTAGCTGCCTGAAAACAGGATGTTACATTGAAGAGCAGCAGCAGCACCACCCAGCTCGGGCCACGTCCCTGTGCTCCTGCAGGGAGACAGCAGGCTCCTGTGCAGGCACCTGTCCTTGAGTTGGCCTTCTCAGCAGCTCTGTCCTGAACAGCAGACCCTTGTCACAGACATGATCCAGTTACACAGAAATACTTGCTAGCTGCTACAAGATACTCATGTGCTTATCTGAAGGATAAGAGAAAAAATGCTAGAGCACAAGAGCTTAAAAAAAAATACAATTTATTGATTTAAGTGTTGTTCTCTAGGCAAAAGAATTATGAAATAACTATACATGGTCATTGTAATTTTTAATAAAAAGTAATTATTTTTCTATGGCCTTAAATACTAATATAAATTAAATATAATATAGGTGTGTGAGTAGGTTATTGATAGACACTCTGTCAATAGTTTCATTCCTGAGCCATCAAACTACTTATTGCTCTGAAACATAAAAAGGCTAAAAAGATTAAAGCCAATAATGCAGCTTTTTTTTTTTTCTAATTTTCAGTGAAGATTTAAAATACAGACTTCCCTGGGGAAATAGCCAGTTCAGTGCCAGCTGTGTGAGTTCAGTAGGGTATGTGGCAGGAATTCTATAAATGGAGTTGTACAGAAGTTGAAACTGGGTTTTGCTGCTGGAATAAAGGGGTGTATCCTAATAAACTTTTTACCCTTACAGCTCTATTCAAGTACTGGTACTGTTGCACAGTTTCACAAGAAGTGGTGTGACCTTTTATAAAAAGATTGGAACACACACCCCCCCACCCTGGCCCAGGTGCAGATTTTCGGACCTGGAGAATGACTTTTCCAATTAATACTCTATTTTTCGAAATCAATATATAAATATTGAAACCATAATCTGTCTTTCTATCTGCTTTGTCTCCAAGATCCCAATCACTAAAGGAAAGAGCCCTGTTGTGCTACAGACAATAAACAATAACATATTTCAGTGAAACCTGCAGTAGATCTTATCATAAACTGTGACAGATAGGAGCTTCTCCCCAAAGAAGCTCCTTCCTAACCTTTGTCATTTCTGATTACATTGTTGCTGTTTATCAACTATTTAATACAAAGAGCTAATTATGCCTATTTTTTCCACCTTTACTCATTATTGTCTCGTGTTCTGAAAAAAAGAACATATCCATCACCATCTCAACAGAAATGGTTTCAATAACTGATGATTAACAGTAGGATTTTACAGTAATTTAACCATAGCATTTATTCCTATTCAAAAATCTTTTTGACAGCTTTGAGCAGAGTGGTGAGTGTTAGGTGGAGAGTGGTGTGCTAGGAAATGATTCTCACCAGCTTCTGTTCCTCACCGTGATTGCTTTCCTTATTTTTGTGGAGCTGCCTTCTTTGTAAGTACTGACTGGTTTGTTGAAGGGGCACAGCTGTGTCAGTGCTGCAGGTGCACACAAGGGAAGCCCCACCTCCCCCACAGCACCACTGACCCGTGTGGAACAACGGGGTGAAAGGGTGGGGCCTCTGCTCTGATCCTCTGCAGACCAAACATTAGGAGAGACTTGATCCCTTCGGATGTACAGCATCATTTGTGGGGTTGTTTTCACTCATTCAGGTCACCTACAGATGGGGCAGTTTCCAGAACACACGAGCAGAGTCTTCCTTGATTGTTAGTTGAGGCAGGACAGGACTGGGCAGTCTGAATGCAGGTAGTGGCAATTCCCCAGATCACCAGAAAAAAAAAACTTTCCATTTTCAGGCTTTCTTTCCCTTATCAGTGGGCTAAGCTACTTCCTGAATGCATCAGCCTGTGCTTAGTCCCCTGCATGTGCTGGACAATGTGCTTGATGCAGAGAGCCACAGATCTCACATTATTGTAGAGCACTCCGTAGCACAACAGAGCACCAACATACACATACCTACCCCAAAGCATTTGCTTACAGAAATCTTTCAAATTTAGAATCACAGTAGTTCAGCTAATGGGGGCTCCAGTAGTAACAAGCTTCCAATAGGCTCCTTCCATGGCCATGAGTTCATCATGAGTGCCCCTTTCAATGACGAGCCCTTGTGACATGACAGCGATGATGTCGGCGTTCTGGATGGTGGACAAGCGGTGGGCAATGACGATGCAGGTGCGCCCTTCTCTGGCCTTATCCAGCGCTGCCTGCACGGTCTGAAGGCAACAGACAACGTGTCAGAGTGAAAAGGTGCAAACTGAAGCAGGGCTCAGGGCTGCAGGAACCCGGTAGTTTCAAATTAATTAACCATATTGTGCAACACTTGTAAAAGTGACAATGAGGCTAAATCAGAGGTTCTGATACTGGTGTGCTTAGCTGGGCCATGAACTCTGTTTATTAGCAGTACTAACAAGGGACAGGTAAGTGTAGATGGCGGTAGAAATTGAAGAAGGCCTTTACTCTGCTGATGTGCTAAATGTTAACTGAATGCTTGAAATCCAGACAATTAATATCCACATTTCTGAAAAAGTTCTGCCTCTCATGGGCAATTTAAGAGCCCTTGGAGCTGGCTGCTTTTTTTTTATAGCTGTGCCTCCTGCCCTTTTTGAAAAGATCATTAAAGGTGAAAGTGTTGAATTCACAATGCGGAATAACGTGCAGTCAGGTCGTGGAGTATGGGGGGACATCTGTAGAACAGAAGAGGTATTGTATGTTGTAAGCCATTGTATTAACTTTCCCTTACTGCATTTACCTTTTCACTTTCCGTGTCTAAGGCAGATGTAGCTTCATCCAGTAATAAAATTTTAGGATCTCGTATGATGGCCCTCGCTATAGCAATGCGTTGCTTTTGCCCACGAGACAGCTGGGATCCTTGAGCCCCAACATTAGTTTCATAGTTCTGAAAAACATACAAAAGGAGTATTTTATTCAGGTGTAAGTAAACACACCAGTACATAGCCTAAAGGAAGAGCAGGAGAGAGGCAAGAATGCTGACCACTGCTGCCTCCTCCTTGCAGAACCTGGGAATTCAGAAAGACTGAACAGCAGTACATGTGTTTGTGGAGAGGTTTCCAAGCCATGCTTTGCCTGCACATGGCCCAAAGGCCCAGGCAGCACAATGATGGGCCTGGAAGAAAAATGTGCTAGCAAGATGTTGGCTGATTTGTATCCCTGCCCTAGATGTGGGAGAAGAGGCTGAAAGTGATTTAAGGGCTTTCTAGAAAAGTGCCTTTTTTTTGGGTGCCTAAATTGTATCAATATCTTATATGTTCTTCTGGTTTATATTTATATTATTCAGTGCATTTAAATACTTAAGTGTACATAAGCAGCCAGTTTCAAGTATTTTTGTCTAAGTATCATGTCCTACTCACAAGGCAAATCTCTCATAGCTGGGAACAGGATTTATGTATTTGCCTACTGTGTAAGAATTCAGTAGCAACTCATACCCAAACTCTCAGGAGCACAACAAATGGTCATGGCACCCTCTTTGCTTCTACAGTTATCGCTGTAAAAGGACATAAAAGTTGTATATGTGTAGCGACTTTAAGTGGTTTTGGAGCAACTTCCACTGCAATGAACACCAAGGAACCTGTCTGTAGTTCCACAGCCAAGGCCTCACGGGTACTTACGTTAGGCAGAGACATGACAAAATCATGCAGTTGAGCCTTCTGAGCTGCTTCTATGACTTTTTCCATTGTCGTCTCTTTTGTGTTACTGCCATATTTGATATTATCAGCAATGCTGCAGTCAAATAGCACAGGCTCCTGTGACACTATTCCAATTTTTGATCTAAGAAACTGTACATTTATGTTCTTAGAGTCATGTCCATCTATTAACTGTGAGGAAATGGGAGAAAACTTGAAACATTATTACGAAAAAACAGCCTGCAACACCCAAATAGTTTGTAGCAAAACTAAGTGATTGAACCACCTTACTAAAACACAAACACAACTGATTTAAAGTGATTGGAAGAATTGCTTATATTTGACTCCTTTGTGCATGATGTATATCTTGCGGTATGGCTTTGATCCAGCCAAACACTGGACCATTTGCTCAGCCTTAAGTCCTGGTGAACTATTTAATTGCTTAAGGTTAGGCACATGCTTTATTGCCTTCCTGACGTAGGGATCACCACACGGATTTTTTTCCAATGAAAGAGAGCTCAATCTACATGGGTAAGTATTTACATTAGGAGAACACATAAAAGCTTTTTAAGCTATCAGTAATTGAGTAACTGGAATTTAAATCTAAACAAGTTCCAGGCTCTTTGTTGCTCCATTCAGACTTCATTTTTGCTTGTCGTCTCACAATGTACAGCACACACTGTATGTTTCATACAGGAGCTACCAAGGCAAATGCCTATGGCCTGCATAACACATGAGGGTGCACCTGAGGCTGAGATGGTACTTGGGAATTGTCCAAACCGTCCACATCTATCCTTCTGAGAAGGAGCTGAAGCCCCAGGCTGCACATGTACGTGCCACCGCTGCTGGGCTGCACAGTAGGACACAGGCAGAAGGCCCTTGGAGCACTGCTGAAAACAACAGCACAAAAACCACATTTTCTTTGCTTACCACACTTCCTTTCTCAGGGTCATAGAAACGCTCCAGTAGCTGGACACTGGTGCTCTTACCACAGCCACTACTTCCAACAAATGCCAAAGTCTGTCCAGGCTTTACAGCTATAGAGAGTCCTTTCAGGACCTGAGTATCAGGCCGAGAAGGGTATGTGAATTTACAATTAAGAAATTCAATGCTTCCCTTGAAATCATCCTGGTGAAAAAAAAAGAAAAAGGAAAAAGATGTTACAGTGAGCTTGAGCTCAACACTAAATTGTAAAGTACAAAATAACTTTTCCTCAGGTCCATTCTTCCACCTTTTGTTTAAAATATGACATTTGTGCTTATGAAATTATCTCAAGAAAAAGGATAAAAGCCATACTGGAGTAGCTGTCCTAGAGGTGAATCTTTTAGTCATAACACAATTTCTCTGCTTACATTTCCCTGCATGGCACTGGTCAGAGGCATCAGTTGGTAATGGCATTGCCTTGCAAATGGGTATGTTTTTAATTTTAATACAGACATTGTGTATAAAATAAATATTTTCAATTTTCTGGGTTTGACTTTTCCATTCACCAGAAATTGAGCATTTTTGTTTTGTGTGATTCAATGATGCTTTACCTCCTCATGAATATCCCCACCAGTTTGATGTGAATGGAAAAGCCTCCATTATGAACCAGCAATAGTCACATTTGTTGTGAACTGTAGAGCAGGAAATAAAAACTTGCTATTCTGCGAGTCATCCAAATCATTTGCATTCCAATTTACAGGAGTTTTACACTGACAAATTCCTAATGACCCACTTTGTGCTACTCTTGCTGTCTAGTACAGAGCTTGCTTCCAAAAGAGTAAAGACAGATAAAAATTATATAATCAGCGTAACTTTCTTATAAAGTAGTGACCCTCATTGACGCCTAAATCATTAGTGCAACTGCCATGCCTGTATTGAGATGAATGACATCACAAATGACTCATCTCCACTCTTACCCATTTTTCCCCTTTTTCACTGTAAACACTGATTTCAGGAATCCGATCAACCAGTTGAAAAAAGCGTGCAGCAGATGTTTTGGCTTTGGCATAGTTTGGGGTGTAGGAAGAAGCTTTTCCCAAAGCAGTTCCACTGGTGACAATAGCAGAGATCACCCTGTGGGGAAGGAGGACACTGTTATCCTTGGGAAGCCATCAGGAAACTGAACACTGCCCTGAGTCCAGTACTTTTGGAGACCCGTTTGTGGCTCCAGGCAGGCTCTCACCTGAACACAAAGCTGTAATGGAGTCCTTCAGTGTCAACCAGAAACCCCCCGTACCGGTAAGAGACGGCGTTGGCAATGAACACGATGCTCTGGGCAAAGCCAAAGCAGAGGCCATACACATGTGCTTTTTTGATTGCAGCTCTGTAGGGCATATCCAGGTGCTTCTCAAAATTGTTGATAAACATTTTCTCTTTTCCTATCCCAGCTACTGTTCTGATGTTAGAGAGAGCTTCACTGGCAATCTGGAAGAGAAAAAATAAATATGGGTAAAAGCTCCTAAATTTTACTTAGAAAAGTAGTGTGCTTTCACAAATGCATGATTCTTTAACGCGATATACAAATTCATTCAGACATGATATAGACTGGCCCAAATATCAGCCAGCCTAAAGAGAACCTTTCCTACAAGCAATTATCTACTGACATCCTCAAGAGCGATGTTCTGCCTGCTCCACTGGGACTGTTACTGTAAGCACAGTTAGGGAATCAGGCACATGTTCTCACTTGTGACTTATTTCACATAATGTGAATAAATGTGACATCTACAAAAGGAAAGATGGTTTTTTGAACACTGTTGTTTCCTTGACTGCA
Organism: Atrichornis clamosus; assembly: GCA_013400975.1. Lineage (NCBI taxonomy): Eukaryota > Metazoa > Chordata > Aves > Passeriformes > Menuridae > Atrichornis > Atrichornis clamosus. Next base: position 97,453 of record WBMZ01002486.1, on the reverse strand, counting down.
TGGATTTATTAATTAAATATGTTTATTTCAGTTATGTTGTGTTACTTTTAGCAATAATCAGAGCCAATTTCCTGGCCAAAATTAAGAGTTAAATATCTTGCATAATCATTCAGTGTGAAGGAGCAGATAAGTAGGTACTGTGAATTGGATTGTGCAGACTGGGCTTTTCCGTGTGGATGGCTTAGCATGGCTGATAAGCAATCACTTTGGAAGAACTCAGTGTTTTTAGCATTTGGATGCAATGCTGACAAATAAATTAAAAAAATAACACCAGACACAATCAGTCATCACCAGACACAATCAGTCATCACCAAACCTGCTGAAGCACTGAGTGTCTTTTTCATCACAGGTCATTCTATTGAGAATAAGCTGATGCCTTGACCTATTAGTGAAATTTCTCTCCTTGTCGAGACACTATTTTGATTTATTACCCTTGTCAATAATTAAACCATTCTGAATGCAGGCTGTTGGTCAGGTCTTCTTAATTCTTAAGCTGGGAAGGGCTAAGAGCTTAATTCTTAAACTAGTAGGACCCACTGAAGGAACAACTGTGCTTTCTCAAATCCACCTACTGCTCTGTGGTTCAGTGCCAGATTCTCAGGTGTGAGGATTTCTGGGTGAACAAGTATCACAGCTTTCTGAGGACAGCATAATCACAGGGCATCAACAAATGGGTGTTCAAATAAAACCCAACAAAGGTGAACCAGACTACTGAGAGATCTGTGTCTACCACTTCAGTCCCGTGACTTTTGAAAGGTCAGTCACATTCCATGCAGCAAGTGCTTTTGCAGTTAGGGAGTTCCCAATGGTATTTCAATGGTTTGACAAGCTGAAATACTGCAACATAGTTGCAAAACATTGCCAGTTTCATGACATTTAAATTACCGATGGTCCCAAATATCCAATTTTTCATCTACCCGTGACTGCAAATATAAATTAGTCTTTAAACAGCATTACCCGTCCAGTAGCTTCCAGCGCTTTCTTGTCCTGCGAGGCAAATCCTGTCAGCATTTTAGCCTGCACAGCTCCAGATAAAGCCAAAAACGGCAGGAAACACATTATTACTAAACTCAGTTTCCAGCTGAAGTAGAAAGCAATGATCATGGCCACCCCAATGTTAGTAAAGGAATTGACAATCATTCCTATCTGCGATCCAGTTGCCTTTGAAGAAAAGAAACAGACATGATTGACTTGTACTCCAAAAACAAATCAAACAATTTTTCCTATAAAACTTTAAGAAAACTGTATATTAAAATATCATAAGGCACTAACAGCTACTGACTGCACTGGAATTTAGCCAGTTTGGATATACTGTTTCCAATTAATTGTATCAAGAGGATTGCAAATGCCCAATATTCCTTTCACCCATCAAATTTTCCATTGAAAATTCAGGAAATTGTTTCTACTGATTGTGAGAAAGATAATCTAACTATTGAAATCAGTTCACTTGGTTACCTTGGGAATCACTCATTTGAATACACTGTGTAGCCCCTACATTTATTGATCTAAATATAAATAATCAACATGGTTATTAATGAATGTCACTAATATACTAGTTTGACATGTTTTTGAAATAAACACTTGAGCATTGTGGCAAAAAAACTAATTCATCTCCAGAAAAAAAGAAATTCAAGCTTCTGCACTGGGTGTTCCTTCCTGTTCTATCATTGGATGGTATTTTATTGATTTTTGTGTTCTTTTTCTTGTAAGATAGGTAGGAGTAATGGGCAGTAAATTGTGACTCTACATGTCCTTTTAGGATATACCATAATAATAGTTCCATGGTAATAAATATCTATGATAAATAGAAATAGCTAAATTGGCTTACCAAGGACTGATCCACATTGAGCTGGCTGGTTGCATGGTAGCTAATTTCTGTGACAGTGTGCCAAAATAGGCCTTCAATCAGTGCTTATAGTAAAGTGATTCATAAGGTACCAGGTCTTACCCCTTGGACCTGTGAGGCATCTGTTGCAAGTCTTGTAGTCAGAGCACCAGGGCTGTTCTTCCGGTCATCAAACCAACCAATGTCTTGCCCGAGCATAGCCTGGAAACCAATTTTCCTTAACCGTCTTGTGAGCAGCTCACCAGACTTGGCAAAGGTGTATCCCTGCAGTGCATGAGGAGAAATACAAATATTGTACAGAAATAGATACCCACAGAGAAAGGGCTCAAACCCAAAACTTACACGTATTGGACTGCTATTACCTGTAGAAACTGTGTGAAAAATGAAAGAACTCCGACTAAGACAAAGAGCACACAGACACCATTGATCTGGATTTTTTGTTGTTCTTCATCAAGAATGGAGAAGGTCTTTGAAAAGAAATAAACAGAAACGTCAGTTTTGCTGTATGTGAAGTTTGTTTTTGACTCCCAATTGCCAAGTGTAGACACCCACCCTAGAACCAAAGCCAGAACACAGAGTTCTCCCTCACCCCCAGCCAAGGTCCGATTCCTTACTTTTCCTAAGGAGTGCCTGGGTTAAAACATAATGGGTTTTACTGCTTTTAAACAACAAGTTTAGTATACTCAGTGTCTGCACACACTACTATTACTTGTGGCCCATCCCTAGTTATAATTAACCACGCACCCCACACTCCAAACAGTGACAACCAGAGAACAGCAATGAAAGAAACAGCATAGCAACAAAGCAATGGTGCAGCAGCATCTTACCTCCTCTCTGGTCTGTGCCAACTGCAACTTTATCGGGCCATACAAAATAAAGTCTGTATAATTACACCTCAGTGTGATACCCTGCATAACACTAACAGATGCTATCATTGCCATAGGTAGGCTCCAAGAGGAACCTATTGTCTTTTCCTGAAGGAGTGTGGATACAAGTCATTAACTTACTGCTGGGCACTTGAGAAAAAGCGCTAGTGCTTAAAGTAGAGCCCCTCCACCTCATTCAGTACCAGTCTCCATGGTATTTTCTGCTCATTCTTAATATCGGGTCTTTTTCAACACCTGCCAGTGTTGCTGCTGAAGAGGTGGTCCAAATTTATCCTTTAGCAATTCCATTCAATCAGAGCAGTTTACCTATCTGAAGTTATCTGAACTATTTCTGCTGTTTCCAGATAGAGGTCAAAGCTCATGTTTGTACTTCTCGACTAACCTTAATTAATTATCGCTGGATTTCATAGGTAAAATTACTATAAATGGTCTGATCTCTCAATCTGTTACCTGCAAGGTGTAATTAAAAATAACTTAATTCAACCTTTCCTTATATCAAAGCAGCCTAAATTCTTATAGGTGAGTATTTAACAGTAGAAAGAGAAGGAGTTTTCATTACAGCTACAAAATATAAAAATTACATGAAAATAAACTTAAGTACTAGTCTTAAAAGGTCAACCCATATTACAAATGTTTGAAGTGAGTTATACATCAAAGTAAGAGAAGAATTAGAGCATAAATTTGAGAAAAATAAATAGCTGTTCTCTAGTGAGAATTTCACTTCAAGTATTTTAACTTTGTACATCAGTACCTTGGCAATAAAATAAATCCTGCAAATTCCAAAATGATAATATCATAATAGCCCTTAGTGTTTCAAGCTAAGAGCCATTCCAACGCCATGCTGTCTTATCAGTGGCATGTATATTACCGTCTTAGATTAATCTTTGTTTTAAAGAAAAAAAAAATCACCACACGTGATTTAATCTGGCATAGTAAGAACAAAACATATAATGATCTGCTGCTGTTCCTAGCCCCTTAATGAAATCCACTGTACATTCAGTAATTCATGTTTGATCTGGAATTGAACAGGCTGTTGAGCAGATTTCATCTATCTTTGTAAGTTATGTATCTAGAAGAGATACCACTGTTTTGGTTTTGTTTATTGGTGGCTTTTTGTTTGTTTTGTTTTGATTTTGTTTTTTTTCTGGGGGAAATATTCTCATTAAATACTTGGACAGAATGAGATACAAGGTGCACTCATAAACTGTGTCCCATGAGGATTCTGGATTTTAGAATTGCTGTGGTATTGTGATAGTATTTTCTGTGTCACCATGGTATGCAACATCTAGACATGAATGGGAAAGTGCCCTTCATAGTAGTGGTCATGGCAGAGGCAGAGGTAGCCTAAAACATAACCAGGGGAATAACTAAGAACTCATAATTGTGAATATTTGCTCATGTTGATGTCATACAATTGCAGTGCTGGGGTATTTTTTCATATGAAAAAATATCGGCAAGATCTCTGTTGAAATTAATAGGAATTCTAATGAGTCCAAGTAGTAAACAGTATGATAAACACAGTGTATTATGGATCATGATAAATATATAGTTGTGAACTGGGATGAAAAACACTCTCCAGAGATACTGATGGCCTTTCACAAGTGACCTGAGTGTTGTCTCTGCACAGTCATCCAGAAACACTGGGATGGCCCTATACATAGGTTGAATTTAATTTTTTTTCTTTTCACCCTTCAAAGTTTTTATCTCTAGTCAAAGAAATAAATGTCAAACACTAGACTGAGCATTGGAAACAGAGATAAATGCTTTCCCTAGGATCGTACAGTTACTCCCAGTAAGTATTTATGCTTGTTATAAATAAAATTTTGTCCATTGCTTCTGTATGGCTAAATGCTGGGCAAGATTACATAGGATTCCTCATTTCAAGAAAGTCAAAGGCAACACAGCTGATTTCAATGGAGGCTGGATCCATATCCATGCTTATGAAAGGTTCTCATGAAAAGGGAGAATGCTGTGAGCCTTTGTGTTAATATTCTATCCATATCACCCACATTCAAAGTGGCTCCCCTGCTTTCTCTTATGCAAGAAATATCTTATGAGAGGCCTTCCCAGTTCCTGTGCCCAGGCTCTCCATTGCTTCTAGATAAAGGCTGAGAGAACTATAATGTCTGCAACACACCCTGAGCATTTCTGGTGAAGGCAGTTATTGGTCAGCATGGAATTATTCTTGCAAGCTTTAAATTCAAGTAAGAATCCTGGCTTAAGAAAAGAATGGGCTGAAGTATGTGCTTACACTCTCCCTAAACTGAAAGCAATAACAATTTATAGTCCTGCAGAAGGAAATGTGGAAAACAATCGTTGGGAAGAGATCTCAGTATCGCAAGAAGAGAACACCCCCTCTCTCCCCTTACCAATCTGTCCTGTAAAATTGAACTATTTTGCAGCTCTCCTAACATGTTTAGTTATGCTTTTATGTTCTTGATTTTAAAAAGTAACACTGATCACAGTAACATGCAACATGGACAATAGTAGCAGATCTATAAAAAGAAATATTTGCTGGGTTGTCCATTTAAGATCATATAAGTTTCAGCAGCTTTAGTGTGGACTGTCTTTTATCTGGAGTCATGGACTCCATGACAAATAGCAGTAAGAGCATGTCTTCCAGTTGAGTTTCACTGGAAAGGATCCATACTCTGAGACAATTCCACAGGGAGAACAAAAGCATAAGTAAGAAGAAACTACTGAGAAATTTGTCCAAAAGGTACATATACAGTATTATCCAGTTCTTCACTGACTTTTTGGAACTAATTTCTGAAAGCCTTCAGGGCAGCCTTAACTAAATTTATCCTTTCACTTCATTGCTGTGGGGATTTTTACTGCACTTCCCCAGCATATTTGTCCCAGAATACAAGCCCACATGTCTGACACAATAACATTGCAGGTATTTGGACAGATTTGAAAGCAGATGCATATTCCATCTGCCTGAATGCCTTGGCAGAAATATTTTAAATTTATGAATAATGAAACACAGATACTGGACTTTCCTCATGTTCATTATGGCTTGCTTTTTCTTGCAGCCCCTCTCCTTTGATAGACTGAGGCCTTCAAGAGTAGGAATTCATCCTTTGGCATTCCCATTTTCTTCCCAGTGAATGAGTCATTACCCAAAAAAGAAACAGTATCAACAGATGGGTTTTCTTTCGCCTAAATCTTGAAAATTTAGCACACTTTCCTAGGCATTAGTTAGAGCAACATTTAATATCTTCAGGCAGCCCTCCACTTTCCCACCAACTTGGCAAGTATTTCCCCAGAAAGCTTTTATACAAAATTGGAAGCATCCTCTTTCTATCACAGCAAGTTTTTAAAGAAATAAATACTCACAGCTGAACTTGACAAGTTTCAAGAGGTTGTGGATTGATGATATTGCATCCTTTAGTGAATGTTAAGGTTTAAAGCATATTCCTACTTCCTGCTTCCAAACCTGTTGATGCAAGCCTACTCTTAGCTGGCAGCTGTGAACCCTGTTACAATTCTCTACCTCTCCCTGAGCATTCTGCAGGGAGCAGGCAGCAAAGAGCTGCCTGAAATATATAAACAAAAAAGTGAAGTATTCCTTAGATCTGATTCAAAGCTTTCTCAAAGGCTTGGCCAGGTCTGTAGAATAAAATCCTGCAGGGAGGGACCTTTGTATGTGTCTCTCTCCACTGTACCTGCATGTGAGGTACATTTTGTCTCATCTAAAATAAGCTGTATGCAAGTATAGAAACCCCTTCCCAACAGTTCTTGGAAAGTGAACAAGAGAGATAATGAAGAACACATGACAAATACTGATAGGCCTTCAAAGAGCTACCCCTTCAAAGAGCTCTAATGATAGTGTGATGACAGTGATATAAGTATCTCTACTGAATAATTGCTTATAGGCAAGAAGGCTATCCCCATTTACTTGATGAGATCTAAAGATTTGCCCAAAACATGTCAAGTTGTGCATCATACATTCACTCTCCTCTGTTTCAGAGCTAAAATACACTTTAAAATGTTACCATAACATACCCCAAGAATCTGACTGAAAAGCAGAGCATAGAGTGGATTGACGGCTCCATTCACAGCTGCTGCCAGAGATCCAAGCACCAGGTACGGCCATTCAGAGGAATTGTATTTCAAAATTCTGGTAAATGATACAGGCTTGGCATCTTCCTCCACAACAGATTCCTAAAAAAACAGGTGGGATTTATGAAGTGAATGCATTCCCCCAGGGATGCTCTCCCTTTGATAGTGAGGTGAAATAGTTAGCCTAGTTTGTTAAATGGCCATTTTGTGCCCAAACAGCTGCTCTAGCATTGGACAGGAAGGGCAGGGATGGCTGCTGTCTGGAGCTCTTTTGTAGCCCTAATGAATAACAAGAGGATTACATAAATGACAACCTTTACCATCATGGGGAAAATGAGAGAGGTTCAGGTCTTGTGCAGCTCTAATGATTCCAAATGCAGAGGTTATTTACAACCAGTGTAAGATTTTCTGCCACTGAAACTCACGCTGTTCCCTTTCAGCTGCCTCCAGATAAGATGTGATGCAATACTCAGTGCCAAAACTTAAACTTCTTCCTCACAAGCAGCTTCTTGTGTCACTCATTGAATCTTCTTAAATATTGTTAATTATTGTGAGTGAACACAGTGATCAGACTGCATCAAATTAACAGGTGTGTCACAGAATTAAAACAATAGAGATCTCAGAGTGATAGCTGGATTCAGGCTTTATACATGCTGATTATTCCTCTCTTCTGTGAAACATCCTCAGACTATATGCTGAATTCCCATAATTATGCCCAGTAACAGAAGAATATTCATCATCAAATTAGAACCTATCCTGCAGTTTGATTTGTGCAGAATTTTTGTAACACTTAATGTGCTCAGCCCTGCTCATCTCCTGCAGTTCATATGACTAGAAATGCCCAGACAAAAGACACACTGTGAACACCTGTCTGTTGGAAATGTGCAAGGCGGAGTGGGTGGAAACATCTCGTATTTTCTCTTTCTTCTAAGCTAGTGCCAGAGTAACAGCACTCAAGCCGTCTATTTATCCTCAGAATAGGCTTAGCAATAGCAAGAGGAGTGACTTCTAAATGCTGCTCTCTACACTGAACAACTGCAGCCATGCAAACTGGTGCAGGGAGCTTCATAAGCACTTTGGAAACACACTGTTCATATTCCAAAATGTTCTGCATGATTTTAAGGCATGCTGCCCCTATTTTCTATGCCAGTTGATTGCATGAGAACACTGACAGCGAAAGGACTCTGGACTAGGTTGCAGTGAGGGTGCCTCTCTGCTCAAGTCTCCAGATGCTATTGAGATCAGAGTGAATTTACTCCTTATTGAACAAGAAACAGTGCCATTTGTATCAGTGGCTATTACACTTCACAGCCTAAGCAGTTTGATTTTTGTGAGTTAATTCAGCTTTTATATGTTTTTCAAATCAATCTACAACATATGTCAATTTACCAACAGGTCATGCTCTGCTAGAAATTTTATATGGACCAATAATCATAAAAGCCATCACAATTCAGCCTAGGGTTTACACAGAGATAAGAACTGAAGCTGTGATTTTGTGTAAGAGAAAGGGATCAAGCCAAGGAGATGTAGCTGCCAACAACTCCTAAGCTACAAGCAGATAGCTACAGGTGATCATTAACAAGTAATATAACCTATTCAGATGAAAATTTCATAACAGACTATTGGACCTGACCTTTTTTGCTTTTCCATCATCTTCTCCATAAGAATGCATAAGATAGGTAGACTCTGCATGATCTCCTCCAATAGACAATGGAGGGTCAGGAACCACGTTAGAGAGCTGGGATCTTGAGCGCTGCCGAAGTGAAGCTCTGTAAAGAGGACAGAAGTTGTCTGTTCTTCACAGCTCAGTAACACAATAATTGCTTGCAAAGCAGGTACAGTTTTCATATCAACTAAATCAGAATGCATTGAAGCAATTAATAGGAATCCCATAGACTTTTTCTTTCTTTTCTATGTTCTCTCAACTTCTTGGGAAGAAAATATCTCACCAACAGGGACAAAAATGTTTCAAAATCATATTCCACTTACACCACTCAGACATTGTCTTAGATATACCATGCACTGTGTATTTGTTAAGTAAAGCTGTGATGTATCCTACATTTGCACAAGTTATTAAGACACCAAGTCAAAGTTACCACTATGAGTAATTCAGTCCAGCAAAACAGGATGCTGAAACAACCCACCTCTCTCTGACAAAACGTAACCCTGTAACGTAGGAGATATATTCATTTGCACATGCCTGACATGGGCTTGCCTGGAAGAAATAAGTGTCTGGCTACAAGACAGTCTGGCTTGTAAAATGCTTCAACTTTCATCAAGTAGAAACCATAATAAAAATGTCCTTGTAGATTGCATTGATTTCTCAAGTAATTGCACAGCAAGTCATTTTTCAAATGACAGGACAGAAAATGCATTAGATATTACAAATATGGCAGTATGTTAGTCATATTAAAAATAGAACATTAACACAGTAGATCAAATTTGGAAAGAAGGTACTATGGATAGAAAGGAGCAAAATTAAGAGCCTTATTATTTATCCATGGACTTCAATCAGTAATATTATTACTCAAACTATTTCTTTCCAAGTGAGCTCCATCTAAGTAAAATGTTTGCAGCCCTTCAATCCTCTTTTACACAACATACAGGAAAGTGATTTATTAGCAGTCTTGGGATTTTGGAATAGCGGGATGAAGTAGAGAGATCTAGAAACACTGAGATTTACAACCATTTTAAAGACTCACCGCAAACTGGCCTGATAGCTTCCCCTGCTGAATGACTGGATATTCTCAAGATTTGGCTCAACCACATTATTCTCTGCTGCTGCAAAATAGAGTATATAGAGCTCTTCAGTTAGTGCTAAAATTGAATACAACCTAAGTCCACAGTGGCTCTGCAAAAGAGTGCAATGTCTTCAACTCATAAATGGAATATTTCATAGAATGCAAGGAATGTAATACAACCTTGCTACCCAACCTACATGTTTCACAAGTTTTGTATTTGTATTTGACATGATTAAGTTAACTGAATACTAGCCCAATGACAATCTCACTTTGGATGTGACTGCTAAAGGTTTTTTCCCTATTTTAGTTCTGTAATTGCTCTCTTATTTAAAGATAATCATATCCAATGTATTCTTCACAAAAATACAACAGTTCATTCTATTAGACCTTAATTTCCAGAAGCCTTGATTCAAATTTGCCTCTAGCAAAACAAATAGGGTGGTTCCAGCATACTCTCTAGTGTGCCTGAATTCCAAATGCAGTAGGACTGGACTGTCAGCACTCAGTGGAGCTATACAATGATGGGTGTTGCAGGTCAGGACTAATGTTTCAGGGCAGACAAATTAGGAGGGTCTTTCAGTGCATATGCCGCAAAACCACTTTGGCCACGGCTATCAATTTGTTACTTCTATGAATGATAAAATTCAGCCATAAAAGCAGAAAAAAAAAAGGAAGAAACTAGTCTTTATTAAAAGAAAAAAATATTTTAAAATCTGCATTCTGTGGAATTTTACATAATTTTGTAAAAGAAAACAAAATGCGTACTTTCTGTTTCTTCTTTATTAGGTGCTGTGTCTCCTTTGCTTTGCAAGGTCACCAACATGAAATAAACCCCTTTCCTCTTCAAGAGTTCCTCGTGAGTTCCTCTCTCGACAGCCCTGCCGTGCTCAAACCCCACGATGACATCGGCAGCTTTGATGGCGGACAGGCGGTGAGCGATGGAGACGGCTGTGCGGCCCAGACGAGCCTGGAGGAGACAACAACAGCCCCACTCCCAGCACGGCACACGGAAGTGCTGGGAATAGCCCGAGGAATCTAAAGGCTGGTCAAATTAACAAGAATCTTTCTACTGGTTTCCATGGACTTTGACTTTAGCTCCACCCACAGCTCACAGAGGAGCATCTGTTTCTGGGCAAAGGGAGCTACAGATTTCTGTTAATATTCCAATGTAAGAAAAAAATATTCTCTGTCAATAATACTAAGGTTCAACTTGTACATTTCAAACAGTTATTAAGCAAAGCTTCTCACTGATTTGTTGCAATTCAGTAGCACCCTCTGCTGAGTGCATTAAAAATAATTTCTGCCCTTTCAAGTCTGATTTTTGCAATACTACACAAACCTTATGAAGTGCTTCTTGGACAATAGCTTCACTTTCATTATCAAGTGCTGACGTAGCCATATCCAGTAGCAGGATTTTGGGGTTTCGCACCAAAGCTCGAGCAATAGCTATCCTCTGTTTTTGACCTCCACTCATCTGGCTGCCACCCTCTCCAACATGAGTGTCAAATTGCTGCGTGAAGGCAAAAAGTGAAAATGAAACAGATTAAGAAAAAGGTCTGTTGAGCTTCTGGTGAAGTTATTGGTAAAATGTGTCTCAGATTTGTCCTTGGAGTAGACTTAAAAAAATTATTGTATTTGAAAAACAAAAACATCATTAGTGCAGCAGATTCAAAGGACAACAGGTGAAATAACTTTCTTCTTAATGTACAAGATCATTTTGCCTGAACCAAGTTTCCAACCCCAAGCCAAAAGTATGCACTAGTGAAAAGGTGCAATGTTCTGGTTCAGCTCAAAACAACTATATCAGCAAAAGCTGAAATGGAGAGGAATCACCCACCCACTCTCCATCAGATGACTCACAAGCAAAGTTTTCACAGAGCTGGACTTGTCTGCTGATGGCCTGTGACTCATGAACACTGTATCTGTGATTCATGGACACCATGCTCTGGTGGCATTGGGTTTAGGTAGAGAATTAAATAAACACATAAAGCCTGGCATACTGAGAGACAGGATAATTATATTCACCTAAAGCTAGATATTTTTTATTCTTACATTTCTAGGAAATAAACAGGGGCCTTTAAACAGCCTTTCAATGAATAATTTCCTGGAAGCCTGGAAATGCATAGATGGAGAATAAAGAGAAAGTACTAACATTAGTTAATGGTATTTGAACCCTGTCAATAGCATTCACTGTTGTAACATGTCATTTTCAGAAGCTACTTGGCAAAAAAAACATTCCAGAAAAGTAGACAGCTCAGTATTATCCAATTTAGGCTTTGTAAGGAGGAAAGGGAAGAAACTGGAGAAGAGGGAACCTGCATCTGGCTTACAGAGCTTTTACAAGGATGTGAAGTTGTGTGCATCAGTACAGACTGCTCAAGTAACATATGCTGGCTAGTGAGAGGCTGGGCTCTACACTGCTTTTGGCCTGAGAGGAAACAGATCTCCATAGGATGAAAAATGCATATTGTTAAATCATGCTATGATTATTACCATGATATTGAATGTTGTGTAAATAATTCCTGAGGAACTAATTCTTCTTAGGGGTTTTTTTTTGGTGTGGGGGGGACAGGGTGGGGTGTTTTTGTAACTAGGTGACTTCCATGTAGTAAGACCCAACTAACTGTAGTCAAAGGAAAGGTTGTCGCCTCCTCTCTGTATTAATCTTCTGCCATTCCACGTGCGCACAAATTGCTGCAGAGCAGGCGGGACAAAAGGACTCTCTTTTTTTTATCAAATTCTGCCAACCACTTTCCAAGGCAGAGCATACCTGTGGTAAGTCCATGATGAAATTGTAAGCATTGGCCTGCTTGGCTGCTCTGACGATGTCTTCCATGGTAGCCTCATCCCGACCATAGCGAATGTTCTCTGCTATCGTGGTGGCGAACAGCACTGGCTCCTGCTCAACAATACCAATCTGCGAGCGCAGCCACTGGATATTCAGGGAGCGAACGTCGTGGCCATCCAGGGTAATCTACAGAAGCCAATTAGAACACGGACACAAAATTAGGAAGAAGGTCGGGGATGTTATCCCCTCCAGTTCAGAGACAAAGAAAGACACAATGGTCATGTGTTTCCATGACCAGTGTAAAAATCAGCTTTCAGACATAGAAGGTGGCAAAGCAGTGGCAGTAGTATTGGCTCTAGGAGTTGTGCTCTTTGATTTCATTTTCCGTCTTTGCTCGGCCTCAGAAATAAAGCCAGGTGTAAAGTAATCATGAAAGTGATGATTTTATGTTTACAGTAATCTGTTTCTTTGTCTTTTATATATTCAAATACAGGTCAACATGTATGTGCTTATGTGTTCCTATTTGATATAAGAACACATACACAGAAAGAGATTTTTAATAGATCTAATTCATATTCTTAGCCAAACCATGCTAAATGGTAATTGCATATACTTAAGTGATATTATAGGTTAATGTTTAAATGTTCAGTAGCCTGTTTTCCAGAAAACATTTGTTACTCTTGAATTATCTTATCTGTAGGTATAGTTTTTACATAGATTTGGCACTGAATTTTTATTTTCTCATAACAGTTTTGCTCTTTCACATAGACTGTTAAGCACAGACTTATAAAAGAAATTCACAGCAAGATATTTCACTCATTTAAAAAATAATTAGGAAAAAAAAAGAAGAAAGAAATGAAAAGGGAGTTAGCAGTCTTCCTTCCCACCTTGGAAAAGAAACCATGCTGTTCTTTCAAGTTCCTAAGGCCAGAGAAACACATTCTAGGCTGGGACACTCACCATGCCATCAGTGGGGTCATAGAAACGCTGGATGAGCTGTATTGTTGTACTTTTTCCAGCTCCACTAGCTCCAACTAAAGCTGTTGTCTCTCCTGCTTTAATAACCATATTAAGGTTATCCAAAATCTAGACAGGACAAAAAAAAAAAAAAAAGAAACAGAGTCTATCCATTCTAATTTTCTCACAGTCATACAACCAAGTGAGTATATTCAGCATCTTAAAGTAGAGATTCAAAGCAATTTTACAAAATTCAGAAAAGTATTATGAAGAAAGAGGATAAAGCAAGCCACATATTTTTACACTGTGTGAAGACTATGTAGATGCAGAACACTCATTTCCACAACAGGTAGGCAGATTTTAATCTTTCTTTGTTGCTGTTGTTCATCATTAAGAACTAGTCAAGTTAATACCACTAGAGAACTTGGCGGTAAATTCCCTTTAAAGAACACTGTGTATGCATTGTGAATGTATGCTAAAGCATAAATATTAAGAATGTAACAGTGAAATTCTGCAGAAAAATTTGATACGATGTGTTTCTGTCTTTAGAAGCAATAGCACTCATTTTCTTGTCCAATAATATGCTTTTCCAAGGAGAATTTGTCAATTCAAACCCAGGAGTAGAGAAGTATTGGGATATACAGCCTACATTCCTGTACCTTTCCTAGCATTTTAATGGGTCACGTGGTGCATCTCCAGGGTAACAGAACAGTTTTATAAAATCTCCTTGCATCATTCAGTTTATTACTTTGTGTTCTATATAGCAAACATTGACACAAGTGCATCAGTGATTGTAAGAGAAACTGTGTGTGTGAGTGAATTTGTCTGAAATTATCAGGAGTTTATGTTCATCAGCAAGGAATATGTTGATGTGGCAAGGGATATGTCAGAATGGCAAAATAAGCAGAATGGTAAGCAGAAGAACCCCTTAATTATTCAGTGTACTTTTAAACAAAGGGTCTGGGCTTCTGGAAAACAACCTCTACTGAAAATCTAGAAATTGGTGGCAGAACCAGGATATTTTGATTGTTTACAATAATTGTGTTCACTAGATGGGTGATGAATTGTTACCTTTATGTCTGGTCTGGAGGGATAATTGAATGTTACATTATGAAATTCAATTTCACCTCGTACTTTATCCAGCTTGTAGCCATCTTCTGACATGCAGTCAATGGTGGGTTTCTAGGATGAAATTTGTTGTGTTATTTATTGGCTGTTAAACAGTCAACAGTGCTGCAGTAGATAAACATTCCCAATACCATACAAAGCCGTGGCACTTCTGTTTGAACAGCACTTGCTGCATGGAGCCAGTTGCAGGCTCTGCCCCAGGGATAGCAGGCAAGGGACTTGAAATTGAGGGCCAGAGACACGGGGGAGTTGTCACTGGTGGGTAGCACAGTCAAGAAGGATGCACCCTCTTCTCACTGTAGGCTTACTGCCAATCGCAAAGCCAAGCACTCAGCTGGTTTTTGCTGGAACAGAGTAGCATGAGTAAGACGTTTTGACTGAGCTAATTTAGCCTGTTCCTCAAGGATGAAATGGCACTATGTGAGTCATAAACATTCTCTCACAATCAATTAATTGGTGACAAGCTGCAGGGCTCACCACTGCATTTAAAATATCCATCCTTGCGCACCCGGTCCTAAGAGCCAGAATACTCATTTGAAGTTTTCCCATGAAGTTCTTTGGGTCTTACATACTTTTAGCCAGGTCTTGGCTACTGTAGACTGCTGACATGAGTGGGGAACTGAGAAATTTGAGGAATCACAGTGAAATAAAATTTTCTAGGGATAGATTTCTGAAGCATGCATACAGAGAATGAATTAAAGCTATAGCAACACCAATGTTTGATAATTGAAATGTGAATGACTTTTTATATAGCCTAACAGATTGAAGGGAAAGTTAAAATGAGAAATGTGTATGTTCTAAGATGTTAGTAACAGCTCGAAGATTGGTTCCCCTTTAGGAATATAACTTACTTAAATTCAGATACTAATCTATGAAGAAATTTCACTGATCCTGCAAATGGAAACCTCAACATGACTAAGTTTAATGGCAGGGCAAGCTGTGCTTGTACTGTCTAATCACAAATCTATAAACGTGGCAAGCAGATGGATCTAATTTTGTCACCCTTTCTCTAGACAGATGTAATCTGACGTTGGTTTGCTTTTTTTTACCCTAAGGTTATGTGACTCAGCCTTATCTTGAATTTTGTGATTAATTCTTACTGTTGCAACTCTTTATGATTTTAAATTTTTTCCCTGCAAAACAATTCCCTAATTCATCTCTTTTTTTAGTTTATTTTAGAGCTTTAGCTTAAGAAGTGTATATGTTTTATGATTACAGAAGTTTGAAGGGTTGCTAAAAAGTCTGTTAGCATTATCATAGCCCCTGTAGTCTTCTTTAAATAGACTTATATGCTCTGTAAAAGACAAGCAGCATTTTAATGTGTTTACACAGCTTTTGGCACCATAAAGCTTGTCAGTGAACAGAGATAATACATACTTTAAAAGATCAACAGGACTTTTCCAATCACTAAATTTATAAAGTTATAGAAAGGAATGCTCATCAATAAATGCCAGTGGGATCTCAGGCTCTCTCATACAACCTTATTTAAAGTATCTGTCTGTCTAGATAATATTGTGATTAACATTTATGACTGCTGCATGACCAGTGCCTGTGCTCATTTGGTCCCCTTTAACCCAGGGTAGCTCTGGGACAGGTGTCAGAGGCCACCTTTGCCACTGATGCCAATAGAGCCACACTTTTTGATGCCATCTGGAGGCTGGGAGCTATGGGATTCTTGATGCAAGCTTGGTTGTGATGCCGAGGGGCTTTTTGCTTTTGCCTAGTCCATGCTAGCATTCTGAGCTGTTGCAGGTTAATAAAACCCTATATTCTAGACAAAATGGAGCCACCTATCTCTACAGCTTTCCAGGGTTGAGAACATGCTATCACAGAGTGAGGACCGACAGACAAAGGTTTAATTCTGTGCCTTAATTGGAGAATCTTTGGAAACTATGTTTCTTGTTAGAACAGCATATATAGAGAGCTATGGGAGAGAGAGACTAACTCTTTTTGATCTTTTAAATCTTTTTATTCTCTTCATCTTTATCTTTTTCTTTGCCTTTTTTTCCTTACCCACACCCTACCCTTACCCAAACCTTTTGTATACTGGGCCTTTGTTCCAGGCTGAGCGAGGGACTGCCCTTCCCCTGTTTGTATTTCGGAAAAGCTTCCAAGATAAAGTTTTTGCTTTTTCCCTACCTTTATAACATCTGCCTCCAGCTTCTGTTTAGTCGCTCAAAACGGGGAGGCAGAAAAAGGCAACAGTTGCAAAGTGACTATTACTTCATGCCAGTACACCTTCCATGGGCCAGCACGGGGAGGTCATTGTGTGTAAGGAGAAATGGGAGCAAGAACAGTGGTAGTGGAGGTGAAGCCTCAGAGTTCAGAACCAAGCCACTTAACAAATCTGTTCAACACATTCTTTGAGCCCATGTGCATCCCAGAAGACCTTTCCATTGCACAGTCAATTTTTCTTTAATTGGACTCATTTTTCCTCATTTACACAGTAGATAAAACTAGTACCACTTGAGGCTTATTTAATTATTTTTCCACTACTAAGAAACACAGCTTAGAAATGCATTACTTACTTTATCTATAGTCTCAAAAATGTTTGTTGCAGCTCCACGACCAGTGGCAAAGGCTTCCAGACAGGGAGATGCCTGGCCAAGATTTAACGCTCCTACTAAAACACCAAAGAAAACCTGAAGAAGTGGAAAAAGAAATTAACAAAATATGACATCAAATTTTTATTATAGTTTACAGCTTAGACAGGCAAACCAAACTGCAGTGGCTTAATGACTTCTCAGGCATATGCTGAACAGCAGTGGTTCGCTATATGAGCATTATTAGCCAACAGACAGCAAACAAATGCATTTTAGAAGGTATTTTCGCTGTCTTTCACAGATGTTTGAGGCTAAAGTAAATCAACTTATATTTGTCCTGGCCTAAAAAAGTGTGCATTCAGGTATTTACTGAGAGGCAAGTGATGTATTTTTAAGCCATCTCAGTTTGACTGGGTGCCTGTTTCTTGAAACAAGATCTGGAACAGAACATTGGTGGGAAGTAGATTATTTTGGGGATGCTTTTTACCAGTAAGCAAAAACAGAAGGAAGCTTAAAACACTGTATTGCAACCTTTGTGTATTGCAGTTCCTGTCTCATCTAATACTCACAAAACTTACTTCTGGAGGAGGCACCAGCCACAGATAATACTTTTTATCTATCTTACAGGGAAATGAACTGTAACGCTGGATAAGCCACTTTTTGAAGTGAGATTATTCTACCAGTGTGAGTGGGCAGTCTCTACAGGTAGCACATACCCAGTGTGCTCACTGTTTTAAGTCCTTTTCTAAGAACCAAAATGAAGAGTTACTCACTAATGACCCTGTTCTGAAAGCCCCAGGATCCCCTTTTTGCCTAACCCTAGAACAACATGAGAGAAAATGAGCCACCACATCCACTCTTCCTGGGTAGAATGACAGACATTACAGGCAGCTGGACAGAGTACTGAATATCAGAGGAACACCTGAGTCCAAGAATTCAGCCTTGGTGTGTGGCCCTGCAGATCAGAAGCAAGTGAAATGTAGCATATCAACCAAGATACCAAAAGCGTTGGTTCAGAATTTCCTAAGAGCTGCCAGTGCTTCATTTCCTACGAAGGGTTTTTACCAAGGTTCTTAAATATAAACAGGAACCAACTAAGACTGAAAATGCTGGCAATTCTGATACAAGACGGGGGCTTCAAAGAACAGGACATTGGAAGATGGTGAACATAAAGAAGGTAAAGGCTTATTTGGCATAACAACATAGACGCAAATGCTTTCATTGCTTCTACAACAAGGAGCAAACGGCACTGTATTTAAGTATAGCTTATTCTTCTCAGTTTTATCATACAAGGGTGTGCTTTTGAACACTTTTGGAAAGTTTTTTTCTTGTAATTTACTCTGTTTTACTTCTCCTTTAGTTTTTCAGTTACAGAGGTATTTTGGCAGAACAGATTATGAAGGGTTGAATAATGTCTTTGTTGTAGATTTTTGGTCCACTTTGTTGCTTTGTTGTGGCTGATAGTTTGAACATTCACCCTGCACATCAGGAGCCATGTAATGTAACGTATGGTTTGTAATCCATCGCTCTAGTTTGGCCTAATTCTGCTAAGAAGCAATCAAGGACTCAGCTAAGCTTTTGGATACAACAAAAAAAGTACTCAAGATAAATGGGGCAAAGCATATAAGGAAACACTACAGTTGAGAACGAAATAACAGTACACAGGACTCAGTTCTCCCTTGCACCATGGCGATGTTTACTGGAATATGCCTATAGCTAAAGTGGAGGCGTCTACTGAACACATGCTGTTCACTGTGAACATCTACACTGGGATCTAGGGATCATGCCATTCGCTTATAATCAGCTTTACTACTAATTAATTTTCTTGTGTGTGAAAGAGTCTCAAAGCAAGTAGGTTATATGCCTGTCAGAGTCCATCATGAACAAGAGGGAGCATGTTCTGTACATCTGACAGAAGAGGAAGGGAAGGCAATACTTAGTGTATCTCAATTCAGTATGGCTGGTGTATGACTGTTTGAGAGATCAGGAAAAGCATATTTCAATGTTTTGTATCTACAAATCCCCCCCTCCTGCCCCCTGCCAAAGTAGGAGTGTATGATAGAAAACATGAAGTAGAAGAAAGATGACTGGAAACTGAGAGGAAGGGGAGCATAATGGAGACTCTCTCCACTGACAGCAACAATTTTTCAGCTCCAGGGTAGCTCCCCACTGTTTGCCATTTGTCATTTGGAAGCACTGGACTATAGTTATGTGCAAGGCAAGGAAATTGCTCACTTTGTTTTTCACAACACTACCTTGTATCAACTACTGGTGTAGAGAGAAGATGCAAATGGTTTCCTCCTTGAACAGAATGACTCAAGTTTACAATGTTCTCAAGGTAATTTGCCAAGCTCCATTTAGCAGGAAGCTTTGCACTGCTTGCTGCTGATGGTTGGGAACTCTCATGGTGTGCAACAGGCAGCAAAGGAGCAAAAACAGGTGTCTCATCAGAATACCCAGAACTTACTAATGTTCAGGAAAAGTTTGGTCTGGGTTTGGACTAGAGTCTCCCATTTGGGCAGTCCTGGCTTAAGCAAATAACCAAAATATCGGTAGATGTTGGCTTTGTTGCATTGAGGCCATCAGTGTCTAAAGCACCTACTGTGCAGAAGTAGAAGCATGAGTGCCATGCAGGTTAGCATGGGTTTTGTTCACACTGCAGGAGCCACAACCAGGTGTGTTTTAATTGCACACATTTACATGTCCTTGGTAAAACCAAAACAACAGGAATTGGTTTCTCAAAGGAACAGAAAGTGTTCATGAGAGAGGGATTAGATATGACAAGACTTTCTTTGGTTAGGTTTCTTTTTAACCCCAATGGGGTCTTTCATCACAAAGTTCAGAGAAGCCAACATCCCAGAGCCACACACTGACCTACAAAACAGGAAAGTTAGTTTCAGGCAAGTTGCATCAAGCTAAAATGGGTACCTGCAGAAGAGTGCCGGGTGAGTACTCTTCTTCTTCAAGGACAAGTTTAGAGCCATACCAAAAGGCTAATGCATAACTTAGAAAAATTATAAACCACATGTAACCAGTGAATAATCCCATTAATATTCCTTTTCGAATTCCCCAGTGCTGAGCAAACACCAAATTCTTATCATATCTGTGGAAAGAGAGAAAAAGGGCAATTAATTTGATAGAAATTTCAAAATGAGCAAAGACCAACAAAATGAGGCGTCTTTGACGACAGCAATATGTCTGCATGAGGTCAATGCCTTATGTTAGAGATCACTGCTGAAACCAGCAATGCTCCCAGCTCATGAAGCCCTTCTATGTTCTAGTGTAATAAGCACAGGAAAAGCCACACTGCAGATACCTCACCATAGGGTTTGGAGTTTTAGCAGAGTAACACCGGATTTGAGAATTTGGCCCACACTCCAGAGCACATCCTACAGCCATGATATGTTTTCATAGAATTTAAGAGAAATTTGCAGTTTAACATCATCAAATCACGTCTTGCTGAAACTAGTTCTCTTACTCAGCTTGAAAGTACTCAAAAGTTTTCAGTAAGAGATATATCAGACAATGTTTAGGGAAAAATTTGACAGTATGTTCCTACAAGTAAGAATGAATTGAAGATAGTATTGCTGATGTTTTATTTCACTGATAGACTCAATTATAAAACTAGTTTTGCACATGTTACTTGAAACCGAAATTTCTGTAACATACATGCATGTAAGTCTCAATGCTAATAGACAGTAATAGTTGTAGAATACAGAGATTAATTGCTGTGAATCTGATGTACACTACAGCACTACATTGCTTCAGGAAAAAGAAATCAGAGACCTTAAGTTTATTCAAACAAACCTTTCAACTTCTTTCTTCTCCCCACCAAAAGCAGCCACTGTTCTGATGGATGAGAGCACCTCATCAGCCACAGCTCCAGCTTTTGCATAAGCCTTTAATTCTCGGCCAGTCAGTTTTGCCACTGCCTACAAAAGCATAAGAACTGCTGGTTACACCTGAACTGTAGATACAGAAAAGGACAGTGATAAGCAATGCTGGCTGTCACTTTGTGCTGGCTGCTCTGCGTGAGGTCACCTCCTGCACTCCAAGCAGGCTTTTATTAGACACACAGCACATTCAAAGACTTAGGTCTTCCAGTACTAGGGCATACACCTTTGTGGCTTGTTTTGTAACAGCGCTCTGCTCCAGGTAGCTAGAAAGAGCAGCTGACAAGACCTGCTTTCCCTCCCTTCCTCTCTGCTCTAACTGGGCTGAGGCAGATTGCAGACTGAGGATTTGTGCATAGTAGGAGGAAAGGGGAGCTCAAGTAGCAAGAGCAGCCCTTTAGCCGCTGTGGCAGACCCCAGCTTCAGGAAGACAAGGTAATTGTAGTGATGGGGGAGGATAGAAACAGATGTTGCCCACCACTGTGCTTTGTTTTGTGGGTTGGCAGCAAACAGGTCCCTCCACAGCAGGCCAGAGCACATTGGATGCGAAAAGCTTACTTAGACTCAAATGTTCAAATTAATGCTAGAAAATGTAGTCATGTACAATCCCACACAGAGATACCACATTGACTTGGGAATGAGATAACATTAGAAAGTGTAACATGTCATTCTTTGCTTTCTCTCTTCAAATACCCTACCCCATGCATCTATTAACCACTTTTGGAGACAGGAAACCTGGCTAGATTGACCTTGGTTCCATTTTCTTTGCGGTAAAAACCAAAGACTTATGCTGGAAAGATTTGTAACAAGGAAACACTGAACAGTAGGTATGTGAAAGGAAAGAGGTGGGTACTGAGAAATAAGAATGGAAAGGGGAAAAATTGCAAACATAAAGGGGAATAAGGTCAGAAAGAAATTGCAAATGAAGAAAAAGCATTTGGGGGTTTTATTTCATTCCCTGCCAGGCTTCTGCTCTCCTGCTTCACATGAGTCATTATTCATGTCATCTACTTGCAGCCAGCACAAGGTGCTAAAGGAGAGCTGGAAGACAAGAAATTAGTCATAGTTACATTAGAGGTTTGATAGCAAAATGACAGCAAGCTGTTCCTGATGTGAAAGAAATGAGATTGCCCGAGGGCTGAACCCAAAAAGAATGCAGAGGATAAGCAGGAACTACCCAGCCCTGCTGAGTGTGGGAGAGGAGGTGAGAGGGCAGAGGATCCTGCAGTTTCCCTTTTCACTGTCCTTCCTTTGTACAGTGACCGGAAGTTTGTAGGACATGGATGGAGAAGCAGAACAAGAACAACTGGGAGAAGGTGCAGCAGATTCCAGCAGCAGGGACAGTTTGAGGTATGTTTGAGTAGTTGTTTTTAACTATTTTATGTCTCTGAAACTTGATCACCCCCAAAAGTCACTAATTTACACAGAGAAATCAAGTCCTGTGTCTTGTAACCATCTAAACCTGGTGTGTAGCAATAGAGAAGGTAAAGGCCAGTTTCTGATCTCAGCAATGACAACATCCATCCACAGGACCCACAGGAAGGTATGCTACACTCCCATCTTGGAAGCAGGATTTATTATTCTGGGAATCAGAATAAGCAAAGTGGGAGCTAAGCCCACCTCCCCTCCACCACACCCCTTCCTTTCTCCCCCCTCACCCATTGCTGCTGTGACCATAATTTGTCTCTCTTGAAGGGGTGTAAGGGACTTCACCAATCCCCACAGCTCTATGGTGTGATCTTCCCTGGTCGTCATTCCTAACATGAACCTTTCACAATTCACTTACCAAGCCGTAGACAGCTGCTCCAACACCAAGCAGAGGGCTGACTGCAATGATAACCAAGGTCAGCTTCCAGCCACTGACAAATCCCAGGAGGAACCCACACACAAAGGTGGTTATGCGCTGGATAAAGATTGCTACTTGGTCAGCAATAGCCTCATTAATTTTGTTAACATCACTGGAAAAAAACAAAAACAAAAACAAAAAATCAACAGAAGACTAGCGAGCATACCTTTTGTTTGTGTTGCAGGTCTTGGCCACATTCAGTTAGTTGTTTTTCACTGGAGAGGGCCCTTCCTCATCCCTGTTATTTCACCATCACCCCTTACAAAGCTCCTGGACTACAGTGAGAAAACCTGATGCCTTTGCAATAGCACAAGGCCTTTGGGCACGAATACTGTGAGAAGATACTGTCCTTTCCCGGGAAAAGTTGTCCTGGCAGCAGACTCATTTGCTACCTGGCTCTTACTACAGTGCCCCAGGTGATTCAAAGGATAGGGCAGAGACATCCCAGCTGGATGCAGCTATCTGATAAAGCTATCTTAAAGCAAAACAGTCATTATACTTCTGCCACTCTTGGCTACTACCTCACCACTGAGGTTAGAAGAACTGGGAACTCCTGGAATAAATTGTAGCAAGTGGCACTGAGATTTAAAGTGCAATGTTGTAAGCTTATTGATACGCTAAGTGAAATTACATTCCTCTGTTGAAAAATGTAAGAGCGTTGAGTAAAAGAACATGTTTATATTTCTTCTGGCAAATGTTTTTTGTAGGCACAGGACAATCTTGTTCAAAAACAAGGAAACTAATTGTTATTTATTAGGCAAATACATGCCTAATTCCAACTTTTTTCTAAGAAATTCTTCACAGCAACTAAAACATGCCATTTGTTCTTCATAAAAAGAACAACCACAGAAAGTAATAGATACCAGTGAGTAAAGGCAAACAAAATCCCTTTCGACTACAGAGGAATCTGCAAACATGACTACTAAGCAGGCACGACTGAGAACAGGGAGCCATCTACAGTCAGCATATTCACCCCACAGCTGCCTGCAGCTTGGGAACAGGAACTATTGAGGAGCAGGCCTTAAACTCTGGGGTTTTTTGGGCTAAATGTTTACCAGGATAAGAAGGTTTCTCCAGCTGCCGTGGGTCCCCTTCTGAAGGTAAGTGCTTGTATCTTCTTTAGCAGAAGATTAAGCAAGGCTCACTCTTTCCTTTTAAAAGTCAACAAAGACTAAGTGTGCCCCTAATGTAATTTTCATTTCTGGGAAGTGAGAGAGGGTTCAAACGAATATCTCCAGACTCAGGGAGTGTGCAGTGGCAGCTAAATTATAGATCACTCTGAAAGGACTGGGCACAAAAAGAGAAGGGAGGAGAGGACAAACTAGAAAAACTCCCCATCCCCCAAACCCATCCAACACCCCCCGCCCCAAATACATTTACTGACAGTACTCAGTTTAAAGCTGGAGCAGCTAATCAGTCTAGTTGCTGCTCCCACAAACCTAGCTATATTTATACTAAAAGGTGTTTGACAAATGCTGATTATTGGCACTGTGCGGTGTTTGGAAGGAATTGCAGAATGTTTTCTGTAGCATATGTTTTTTCTAGATTACTTACTCAGAAATTCGGGTGTTCAGTTCTCCTACAGATGTACAGTCAAACCAGCCTATATCCATTTGCATTATTTTCCTGAAATAAGTTTTCCTGATTTTCTGTATCTGACGAGCTGCAGCCATAACCCAAAAGCAGATCTGGGAAAAGCACAAAGCAGCTGATAAATTGCAGTAAAAAGTCTCTTCTTCCAGCAAATCAGAAAAAGCAATTTGGCTAGAATGGGCAAGGCTATTGATAAAATTACTATTCAGGTAAAATACATTCTGGCTACATAGACATAATAGTTGTTTTGATATTTAAATAATCCAACAATTTTATATAGCCTCTGTATCAAGCATTTGTCTCAGTTCTGATAGGATGAGAGGAGAGACAAGTTGAATTACTTATGCTGTTATGAGAATGCCATATGGACAAAACTTTTTCCATCTACAACTGTAAGTAATACCGGGATGGCAGCCATCCTACCTCAGCAAAATTTTTGGATAATTTTCAGGAAGGAAAATGACAAGTGATTTCTGAGATTACAAAAAGCTTCAAAAGCCATGGACCCTTTAGCAGACTATACAGGAATCATTCAAGCTTTTGACTCACCTCAGTCATAAGGACTGAACAACTACTACAAAATACGTAGGGTATGATCCATCACTAGTTTTACGCTAGTATTGCTCTCTAATATCTCTAAAATAGAAACATAGGGCTCAACACAGTTGACATGCCCACAGGGAATCCACATGCCCTTCAGCTGGTATTTTAAGAGGGCATGTGGATTCCATAGTAGCCACACTTGAGCAAGTATTGCTTGTGGTGTGGGTAAAATTCATCCTTTTACAAAGGCACACATGCACAAATCCAAGGAGCTCTCAGATTGCCAGAGCTAAAATATTTCAGCTGATAGAATGAGAATTGAAAGCATCTGTTCTGCTCACATAAGTAGCTAAGCAGTTAAAAGGAACATAATTGTTATAAACTTGATTATTTAATGATTTAAACTTTGAATCAAAATGAAAACCAAAATACTGACTTGGAGGTATCCCAACACAAGTATGGCACAACCAATTCCTGCATAGTATCCTGCAAACTTGGTCATTTCTTGTTCAATGTCCAGCAGTCTGAAAAAAGAAAAGGGAGAAAAAAGAAGTTTCTCACATATTGCTAATCTGGTGTTTTCTCAAGTTAGAATCAGGTCAGGTGGCAAGTCAGCTTGTCTTGCTGACAGAAGCATTGTCTCCCAATACTGAGGCTATTGCTAGCAGTGACTGGTTTCCTTGCTCTGCCTGTTGCACAGGGGTAAGGAGCTGACAGGTATCAAAAGGTGCTCTGCCATCCTGGAGCAGCCCTGCAGTCTCTGGGAAACCCCCCCAGGAGGCATGCTCCGAAACAGCATAGGTGAGAGGGTGTTTCAGAGAAGAGCTGCCCAACAGGTTTTCATGAGATGTTGAATGTGCTTGTTTGTGCCATTATACTAACCAATAACACCCAGATTTCAACAGTGTTTTATGGGGAGAAGTGAGGGCTGCTAAAGACAATTCAAATAATACTTTGTACCAGAAAATTGCTAATCTGAAATGATAATTTGTTTTCTTACTCAAGTAGGAGTGTTAAATTACTCCTAATATTAGTAGGGCATTGAATTGCTGCTTTTGCATTTGAACTACTTCGAAATAGTTTGTTATAGGTTATGCCTTTAGACAACTTTTTAAAAACATCCTGCAGACAGCAAATTTTATTTCATTTACTAAAAATTTTGTACACTGAAATTTTAAGCCAAAAGGGAACTCTACGCACCTGACTTGATCTCTGACAAAAAAGTGTCATGGAAAAAACTCAAGTGCCTGACGCAGATATCCAGAACAATTTTTCATCTTCAATTAAGATCATGGAGGAGCAGATCCTCCTAGAAACTGTGCCAAGGCACATGATAAATAAGGAGGTGACTGGTGACAGCCAACATGGTTTCACTAAGGGCAACTCATGCCTGACAAATTTGGTGGCCTTCTCTGAGAGCGTTAGAGCACTGATGGATGAGGGAAGAGCAACTATGATCTACCTGGCCTCGTGCAAAGCATTTGATGATATCCTGCATGACATCTCCAAACTGGAGAGACATGGTGGATGGACAACTCGGTGGATAAGGAATTGACTGGATGGTTGCACTGAAGGAGTTGCAGTCAAGGGGTCAATGTGGAAGTGGAGACCAGGGGCAGATGGGGTTCCTTATGGGGGTGGTGTTGGGACAGGCGCTGTTTCACGTCCTTGTCAACGACATGGAGAGAGGATCGAGGGACCCTCAGCAAGTCTGCTGATGACAGCACTGAGGTGGTGCAGTTGGCACACAGAGGGAAGGGATGCCAACCTGAGGGACCTTGACAGGCTTGAGAGGTGGGACTGTGTGGCCTCATGAAGTTCAGCAAGGTCCTGCACCTGAGTCAGGGCAATCCCCAGCACAAACACAAACTGGGTGAAGAATGGATTGAGAGCAGCCCTGGGGAGAATGGCTTGGGGATATTGGTGGACAAAAAGCTTGACGTAACTCAGCAATGTGTGCTCTCAGCCTAGAAAGCCAACCATATCCTGGGCTGCATCCAAAGCAGCATGGCCAGCAGATCGAGGGGGGCGATTCTGCCCCTCTACTCTGCTCTTGTAAGACCCCACCTGGAATGCTGCATCCATCTCTGGGGACCCCAATATAAGGAGGATGTGGTGCCTGCTGGATTGAGTCCAGAGGAAGGCTATGAAGATGATGAGAGGGCTGGAACACCTCTGCTATGAACACAGGGTAAGAGAGTTGGGGTTGTTCAGCCTGTGTAAGAGTAAGCTATGGGGACACCTTAGTGCACCTTCCAGTACATGAAGGGAGTTCACAAGAAAGCTGGAGAGACATGTTTTACAAGGGCATGGAGGGACAGGGCAAGGGGCAATGGTTTTAAACTGAAAAAGGGCAGCTTTAGGTTAGATATTAGAAAGAAATTCTTCACTGTGAGGGTGGCGAGGCAGAGGAACAGGTTACCCAGAGAAGTTGTGGATTTTTCATCCCTGAAAGTGTTCAAGGCCAGTTTGAATGGAGCTTTTAACAACATGATCTAGTGGAAGGTGTCCGTTCCCATGGCAAGGGGATTGAAACTAGATGATCCTTAAGGTCCCTTCTAACCCAAACCATTCTATGGTTCTGTGAATGTGTCCTGCCTGGTGTGTAGTTGCTGCTGCAGAGACATAGCAGTAGTAAATCCTGTATTCTACCTGCCAGCCTATCTCTGAATGCTGGCTTGGATAGCCTGGAGCAAAATACTTAGGCCCCAGTCACCTACAGCTAAGAATATAAATCGCTTCCCATGTACTCTGAACTTCAGGGACCTTTAGACAAGTAACTTTTAATTCAAATTAAGTATCTAATTAAATGTCACTCAGAGATTAGAAAACTCTTGGAATTTTGCATCGAAAAATAATTCTTAGGAAAGGTTACAGGTTCAAATTTGGCCTTAACACATATCTATATCTGAATGGATCTAGACTCCATCTATTATATTTAATGGAAAGAAACAGGCAGTCTTATGGGGCAGTTCATCTGATCTGCCTCAGATATCCCCCATAAGCTCAGATGAATTATATTCTAGAAATGCTCATTCTTCTCAATGACAAAAGTTTGGGTAACTTACTCAGAAGTCAGCAGGCACCTATAGATATCTAAGTCCTAACCATAATGACCAGAAATAATTATTACCTACAGTGTAATCACAGAAAATAGATTAATGAACTCAGATCTATAACATATATATCTGTTATCAGAACAATCATAATGAAAGAATATTCTTGCTGCCATCTATAACTGAAAGACAAAGATCCAAGCTGACCTTCTCTCCATCGAGATAATATCTCCAGCTCAGAAACAGGGCTATGTAACAAGAACCATGCCCCTTTTCTACCTTATGGACAGAAAATGTAAGATTTCAAGGCTGAAAAGGACCTTCAACAGCAATGCATTCTCTGACAAGCTATAATAGCAATGAGAAATAAACAAATATATCTATTACTTACCCACATCTTACTGTAGCATTCTTTTCGTTCTGATGAATAGTACCATTAATCCACACTATGGTGTTATTTACACATGTCTTGTTTGGGTCTTTAAGCTCTTGCATTTCAATGTCATATTCAATAAAGGTGTCTGCCATTGCACCAAACACAAGCAATACTGCTGGTTGGGCTGCTCCATGAACAATAGCACATAAACTACCAGCAACCATCATTAAAATCTCCATAGATGAAGAAAATCGAAACTAAAGAGAGAAGAAAAAAAGATGGTCTCTGTTGAGGGGCAGTCTTTATACTGGTTGTATATGATAAATCACTAATTAGGTGTATCAGATAAAAAAAATTATCTTTACATTTAAAAATTATCTTCAATACAGAAAGAAGACAAATCTCTCCATCCAATCTAATCTAATTACATCTGTAATTACAGCCTCATAAATAATTATGAGCTCCCTTTTAACATGTGAATGAATGTATTATCATATAACATTAATAGCTCAATATCATTCCACATTATCATCATTCCAGAAACTAGCTAAGAGATTAAGAATAGTAACTATAATTTATATATGTAGTCTGCTTTGCAGATTTCCTGTGGGGACAGAGAGAGAGGGAAGGGAGGAAAAAGCCTTAGGGTATTTATGCAGAGCCTCTGAATACAGTTAGGCAATTTCTCAAAAGCCGGAGGTGCTGTAGTAGAAAACCAACTAAACATCTCAGAGCAAGTTATCGTAGTTAATATTCTAAAATGCATTGGCTGAGCCAGGCAGTTGGGCATTGGCTCTTAATCTGGGAGAAATATATAGAAATACGACAGTATACAGTAAAAAAATGACTAAATCCTATTACCTTACATTTGATATGGGCTAAGAGCATTCACAAATGTAGCTCTGTGAAGATACATCAATTTGAGTTACCTTTGTCATGATTGTGTGAAGTCTGAGTCTCAGGGTGAAGTCAGGTGCAAATATATAGATTAAACTGTCCATATAGAATATCAGTACCAAATGCTATACATTTTAAAATAGGAGTGTAAAGAGGAATCATAGTCTGCTGAAGAACCTGTCCAGGTTCTGTAGGTGCTATAATGTGTCAGAAGAAATGGTGGGAATTTGCCACACATATGGAAAAGGAACATTAGGGCAAAGACAAAATACAGGGAAAAAACAGTTAACACAAAAGAGAAATAAAAAAAAAGGTCTTTCTAAAAAAAAAAATGAAAAAAACCCTCAGAAGCAAACTGTAACACTATCACTGTTTTACAAACCTTGTTCATAAGTAGTCTAGGAATTCCCTTGATTAAAAAAAAAAACACAGAAAATGCACAGATATGTGATATCTCTCAGCACATCTGAAATAAATGTATTTACCAACTGTACTTTAGGAGTTAAATATCTGTGCAAAACAGGCTACAGAATTCAAACCTCTCTGCTTGCCCTCTGCGAGGATAGACTGTTCTCTCCACCCAGCCAGGAGCTGAGATACCTAGCCAGGTACAGTGGAAGGGATGTTACTGCACTGGCACAGTGCTACAGTCAGGACCACTCTGGACACATTACAGGCTAATTGCCTGGACTGTGTGCAAAACAGAAGGAATAAGACCTCTTAGCTTCATGCTGCTGCATTGGACATCTCTTGACTACATTAATTTTAAAATTTAGATGCACCCTATGGAACTACATCAAAGGCTAGACATACCACGTGGTATTGTGCATCCACAAGTTCCTATCGCTACCAAATCTTCTATTACCCATGGGCAGTTATGAGGGAGCTAAATTATCTGCCAAATATCACACAGCAAATTTTTAGCAGAAATAAGAATGAACCAAGTTCACCTAGATCCCTGCTGTCCATCTTACCTCATTTCCACATATCTACCTGTAGGTTTAATATAATGTATTTAATAGACACCAAACTGACATGGTGACAAGGGGTTCTATTAAATTCCCACTGAATTTTTTGGCAGGATTTCAGGCCAAAAGATTTAATACTTAAAAGTTTGGCTTAGTCACAGCTATATCCCAGAACAATCTTATTGGTTATTGTCCCTTATTCTGCAGCACAATACACATCAAATATTTATAGGTATTGCTTTAATTACCAGCTGAAAGAAGCCAACACGAACACTGTTTTCTTTCTTCTCTGATGACCTTCAACAACAGAACACATAAAATTATAAACTTGTATTTTAGTACGGTTTTTTTTCCTATATGCAAAGTATAAAGAATTTAAATTAACTCACTTTTCACTTTTCTTCTCTATAAAAGGTTCTTCATATGTATAGAAATTTCTGGCAAAAAGGGTAAGATTTAACATTATTACTTTTACTCTTTTTGTTACTTCTCTGAAATTACATTTTATTTGAGACATTTTGCCCAGGATTTCAAGAGACAAGCAGTTTCATTCTGATTTCTTTGGAACCAGTGATATGATGGTTCTTTTAAATTTTAGGTAGGGACTAGAATGGAGGCTAGGTTAAAATTATCTAAAGGTTTATACTTTGTTCCATAAGGAGCCCCTCAAAACACTGTTGCTATAATGTGGATTGTGTGTTCTTTGAGGTCAGTTAGAGAAAAACCTACTGCCCAAATTGTTGGCTAATCCTTTCTTTAAGACAGAGAAAAGTCCTGTTCCCATTCCTTCTTACATTATTATATTGCCTGAATGTTCATATTGTTATAGTGCAGTAGAATCTCTCAGCCTACCATGGCTGATTTTTTCCTCAGTTCTCACATTATATGTTATCAGTAAAATCAAAAAGACTGGTTGCACTGTTATGGATATGATCCATACATAGCAAGGAATCATCATCAGCTGTGTACATTCAGTAATGAATGAGTAGGGATATTCTATTTATGGAGGGTAGGGTTGGGTTGGTTTTTAATGAAGCAAATTAATTCAAGCTACATTTGTCATAAACTGTTTTCAGAAACCAGATCCTAGAAAGCCTGAAGGAAGCTTTCCTTCAGATATGTAGGATCATATATGTGTTACATGTGAAAGCCCAACTGAACTTGGGTTTCAAGGTATGTGAGAAGACATAGTAGACCTTGAATAATGGGCTGGCGCTCTCTTAGATGGGCAACCTGACAAAGACAAGAATCAAGAGATGCCCTAGCTTCCCCTTTCTAGGAGTAGCTCCCAGACTGTGTACATTGTGTCAGAAATAGCTGGCTCAAATTACAGCATTAGGTTGTCCGGCCTGCTAGAGTTGTCCAAAGGTCTAGGAAGGAGGAGGCTCTAAAACCCATTTAGATCTCTGATAATACCTAAAGGTCAAATTCTCTAAATCATTTCAGCTTGTAACCATCCAGAAATCTACATTTAAATCTTATTATCTGAGCTAATTCCTTTTGTTTTAAAATCTCACAGTTAAGCTTTAAGAGAAATTAATCAAGATTGATTAAAATTCCTGAAAAAGTCATTTCTCAAACTAAAAGCACTGAAGAGAGATAAATTTTAATATCAAGAACATTTTCAGAAGGAAGACTATGTTTTGCTGGCATTTATGTTTTTAAAGGTTTCTAGGACTGCTTTGGTCTACCTGTTTCACTTGTATCAAATAAGGCAGTTCAACTGCTCCAGAACAGCTTTTTTAAAAAAACAAAATTCTGTCAATTTGATCGGATGACAAGAACTTCTTTGAATATTCCTAGAAATATTGATTGTTCCATTCGTGTACATGACTTACTCTGATTTCTTGAAGCTGTTACCTGTTAGGGAAAATAAATGCACAATCTGGTTAATGATTATTGTTAAAGTACATAATCTTCTGTAGACATGTGAAACATAAACTCTAGAACTCCATGGGACCCTATCATTCCCAAGTTATAAACAGAACTCAAAATATTTAGCAGTTTCTCTTCATATTTCTCCTTGCCTCTTGCTGCATTTGGACTGAAAAATTGGAAAATGCACATTACAAAGTAAAAAAGGAAATAAGGAGGACAAGCTCTGAAGAGAATAGGGAATGTAGATCTTCACTTAGCATTAACTCAAGAATTCTGATTCCAAATTGTGTATTTGCTGAAGGAAACTATAGAAGGCTATTTGTTCTGTATTCTGTAGACTATTTGCTTCACTTAGGCCACCCACCACCTATTTTACATGCTTTATAACATAAGGAGGTTACTAAAGAATAAACTTCTTACATTTGCCATCCAAGTCAAAAGCATAATTATCCTCTCCCAATCTCTTGATGCTACGCAGAACAACTGGGTCAGACATGATGATTATTTACTTCAATCAGAAGTCCTGAAAAGAGATGAGGGGTGAGAGTGAGGATAGGAAGAGTATCAACATACATTTGTCTGTGAACATAAAACAATATTATGTTAAACTCCTGCTTACCTCAGTTTTGCCCTCATGATCCCAGGACAATTGCACTGACTACAGCACAAGTTATAACAGGATAGATGTCACTGACTTAGTGAAACTACAGAGTGGAAAAACACCTCAGAGAGGAGTACCCAACTCACCTCTGAGCACAAGGCCTCTGAGGCTTCAATGCCCCCTGCAAACAGCCCTGTCCCAGGGACGGCTCTGCTCAGCCCAACTACTGCCTCTGGGAGGGTGGCATCTGTAGGCTATAGCCTGAGACATAGACAGGACAGATCCTGCCTCAGTTAGAAGGGAGCAGCAGACAGGAGACCTGCCCCTGCCTTGTGCTGTCCCAGCTGCCAACAGCCTGCAGGACCGTCACAGCGCACAACGGGGCACAAGAAGGGTGGATGGCGGGAGGCCCAACATCTGCCACCAGCTGCACTCCCACAGCTCTTGGCTACCAGAGCTGCTCCTCTGGATAGTTTTATTCCTAACTAGTCACACTGACATGGAGAGCAGATGTCATAAATGAGAAGAAATAAGAAGACAAAGTTGAAAATTTTTTGTTAAAGCAGCACTTTCTGTGAGGCAAAATCTGCCAGTTAAGCCTGGCATCCAAGATGGCACCCAGGGAAAAGTGCTGCAGAAGCCATCCCCAAAACACACCCTTTCATAACCAAAGTCATCTCATCCACACCTTTGCTTTATGTAAAGTATCCCAAGGCATAATACCTTCTTCCAGTCTTTATACATCAACATTTGCATGATTATACTTCTGTAAAAGCCTCTCACAACCTCTCATGTTAAGCATATTAAGCATTCAGATAGCAAAGCGTCTATGTAAAAGACACATTTCCATAGATTACTTGTGTTACACCATCTGACTTCCCAGCCAGCTGGTTTCTTACATATGAGCTCTCCAAAGGAACAACTTACTTCCTTTTAATAGCATTAAAACTACCAAAACCCTTCATATTGGCAACAGCTGTGTGATTAGCTACAGCCAGGCAGTTCCTTACAAGTGGGAAGGGCTGAGAAGCAGCTTGGCTTTGAAATTACCCAAGGAAAAAGGAAATACACCTATTCCTGGATCAAAGTGGAGCAACATAAGGAGCTATTCCAGTGGTTGAGGATGCGGGTGTGACTTTTAATAATGTCACTTCCCATAATTGCCCAACCTTTCACTTTTTGTTACTTTTCTCTCCAATTTGGCTTTCAAGAACTGCTGACTCCCAGCCTAACCCTTCTCTCTTTATCCTTTTCCCCTGAAAATTTTATGTATACCTCTCTTGGCACATCATTGAAACATCAGTAGTCACACTGGAAAGACCAAACTCTCTTGATTAATTCTAAGCATCTAATGCAGAGTTCAATTATTTCATTTTAACGTTTATCAAAGCTGCCCAAAGCATTTAGCAATTAGTGCTTCAGTATCCTTATTGCTAACATTTTTTTTCCTAATGTATAATCTGAATCTCTTACTTCTTGTGCAGTCCACCAAGGAGATGAAACATAATATTCCTTTTCACTTTTAAGTAGGCTGTATTTATTTTAATAATACTGGAAAGTCTCCCTCTTCAGATGAAGATAGAAACTCATTCAACTTTCCTTGGTAGGGTGTATTTCTTAAACATCTGATAATTTCCCCTGGTCTCCTGTGGATTCTAGCACATCTTTAATGAAGCTATGAGTGCATAATAGCACTACAGAACCAGTCTTACCAATACTGGGCAAACAAGAGAGATTATTTAATGTCATGGATTATATTCCTATTCAAGCAACCCAGTATGACACTTGGTTTTTTTAACAGAATTATCACATTATTGATTCACATTCATGTAACCCACCATAGCCACTAAATTTTTGCAAACAATTTGCTGCAGAGTCGGATGCTTTCTAAACTATACTTTCACTTTTGATTAATCCTGCCTGATATAGTCCATATTTGGCACCTTCCATTCTTCAGCCCATTTTACCTGTTTGTTAAGGGGATTTTGATGTCTAGTCCTGTTCTTCAGGAATATATGCAGAACACACCTGCAGTCTGTCCTACCTTTATGTCATGAGCAAATTTAAAAAGGATATTCTCCATTGTATAATCCACATAATTATCAACATTACTAGATTACACCATAAACAAGACAGATCTCTGCAGAACTTCGTTCAGTACATCCATTCATTTGGACACTGGTTCATTGATTGCTACTCTCCTGATGTAATTTTTATTGTCTAAAAGTTTATGATGAGCAGAGACAATCAGAACAGTGAATTCTGACCTACTCACATTTTGTCTCCCTAAATTGTGACCCAAATTGTCTCCTTAAATAAATGTGTAAAGCCAAAAAACTGCTAGAACAGCAAAATGTCAGGCCAGTACCAGAATAGTCACAACATAAAGTCACAGAAGCTTTTAAGTAATCCCCGCATAAAAATGAAAAATTTACAATTTTAATCATATTTTTTCTATTCTCTGAGACAGATGGCAAATGGGCTGAACAAGTGATGGTACTTTCTAAATTAAAGTCTCTATCATGTGCACATTTCCAAGTTTTCTTTCTGCTTCTGACCAGAAATAAAGGAAAGCATCATCTACTGTTTTACATGGAATCTATATATAAATCATTACATTTCATTCAGCTGGATTTGCATCAAGCACATGGAAGAGGATTTAAGAAGGGCTTCATTTCCAGATTACATTATTCAGTTTATATAATTTATTATTTGACTTTGCAGTCATAACATCTATACAAAATTTTGTAATGATACACTATAAAAATCAGTCTTTCTTTATACCAGCATTTAAGCTGGTATAGAACATCATGCTGGGAAGTCCCATTTCAGTGCTTGCTCTCACACTGTATTTTAACACTATGGAATATATTTTGTAATTGATTTTTTTAAGCCTGAATGCTGATACAGTTTAAAGTAATAGGAAAAGGGGAAGAAACTCCAGTGATTGATAGACTTGAATAAGAATTCTAGTTACAAAGACTTGCTAGAGCTAAATTTTCTGGAATGTTGTCACTTTTCCAATAAAATTATGACTATCCCACATTTTTGAAAGGAAACATACTTTTCCTAATTTTTCTAAAGCTCAACACATCAAATACTATCCTATTCCATAGGCATCATTCATTACATTACTTAAACAGATTAGTATAGCATATTTGCATGTTGTAATAGATTATTAAAATAACCTTCCTCAGGGTCTGAATGTTTAACCTTATTTCAAATCACCTTATTCAGATCAGCTCTTTACTTAATGTAAAGTGGAGGGGAGGGGGGAGAGAAAAAACCAATTAAAATTTGCCCGGAAAACACAATCTTTCATGTTTCTTTAAAACTAGGTTACTCACATATTAGTGATAGCATATATGCAGAAAGATATTTTGCTTCAAAATAGAACTTGAATGTCTTGTTCTTCAAACAGTCCCATTAAAAAAATTTAAAACATTAAAAAAAACCAAACACAAACCCCAACACTAACTGTGCAAAGGGAATGCAGCATTTAGGTTAAACTGTCTCAAAAAAAAAAAAAATACAAGTACCTTTCTGTTCAGGAAGTGTCATCAGTTAACCCTGAAATATTAAACAGGATAAATTTGTTACTCACCCGTGGCTGTGAAAAATCAGAGAATCACAGACAAATTGCAAGGACCTTGTTCAATTAGTTAGTGAAGCATTCAGTCATTTCCCAGCATATTTTCATTGTTTTAACCCATTTGTCAGCACGGAATCTTTCAATTGGGCATTGGCTATTTGCACCTGGGTCAATGACCATGTGGTCACAATGTTTTCAGTTCATTGACATCTAATGGAGTGTTTAAATTTGACTAATGCAATCTCACAACATAAAGTCAGGGCACTTGGAAAGCAATTATACAGGAGACCAGAGAGTTCTCTGGAAAACAACTCACAATGAAATTATGGGAAGGAGTATAACAGCATTCTTTTATCAGCAACTTTATTTGCCACGCAATAATAGCGTACATTCTTGCCCCTACTGTAAATAGCAACATCAACTGAATAACATGATAATTGGTTCAGAGATTAAGCTAAATTCAGAATAAAACTTGCTCAAAAGCTTTGTTTTCTAACAAAGCTTGCTCCTCTCCACATGGCTACTAATTTTTTTCAATTTTTCCTTTGAAATGAAGGTTTTACAGCCTGGAAGCTCCTGAGTAGTAGTGAATTCTCTTTGGAGATGAGCCCTCCATGGATTTTTCAATATGGGACACCGACTAAGACAATGCTATGATGCTCAGGCGACATCACCACATAGCTGAGAGGGAAATGGCAAAGAGGGCTTAGCTCCTCTCTGAAATCAGTTCTCACTACAGAGGGCCCTGACTGATAGGACAGGATAGAAAGACAATGTCTTAATCATAGAGACTGTCACTTCTCCTCAAGTCTTCTGCGCTCTCAAGCTTTTCATGATAAAGCCTCATGTCCAAAACTGTGTCACAAATGTAGCTAACCAGAACTCCAATATTCCTTGTTTAACATCACTACTGTGTTCACACTGACAGCATAACTAAGTGCCAACTGGATGTCTTCTCCCACTACCTTAACATAAAGAAGTCTCCATCTGTACCACTGTGCACAGCATAGCTTTGAGAATAACACTATCAGAGATTACACCACAGTGATAATCAAGTAGTCCACCACAGCAGAGACTGAGAAAAACAGAACAGTTACTTGCAGTGCAGGGCATGGGAGTGGGAAGGCTGGAAGAAAAATTATATGATAGAGCAGAACTCTGCTGTATTTCATTCACTTCTGACAGCTTCTTCAGTAGCAAAGTGGCCAAAGGTAATGCAATGCCTTTGCTTTTCAAGGTGCTTGAGCACAGCTCTCACTTGAGCACAGTCACTCAATATCTTCAGACAGGACTTGGCTTGCCAAAGACAGAATGTAATTTTAGCTTTACACAAATGACTTCAGTCCTCTCACTTAAAGACTTTGCTCATCTAAGCATTCAGAAAGTGTGCACAGAGCTTATTTCAAACTGCTAATGAAGCAGATTAAGGCAGTGATGAATTGGAGCTGAGACCATAGGCTACCCCAACCCTTTTGAAGGGCTCTGCTCCCTTGTAAACCTCTGCTTTTCTCAAATCATCCTAAAAATCCTGAAGATTAATAAATTCTGGCTTTATGACATCAGCCATAAAAATGAATCCATGCTGAAAAAATCACCAATCTGTGTAGAGAAAAGGGGAGAATATAAAGCCCACAGAGTCACCTTTCTCTTTTACAGCTGCTAGTGGAAAAACTAGCCAAATCCACTCCATCTTCTCAAATCGTCTTGCAGTTTGTTTCCTTCTGATGTCCTGGGATAGCAAAACACAGTTTTTCTTGCTAGAGTCAGCCCTTCAGCAAATGAAGAATTAGCCACTGAACTAAAACAACAGAGAGTGATACACTTCAGTAAATCAAGGAGACAGAGGGCAGATGCTCCCATCCTTGAATTCTCCTAGGGCACACATGCAAAGTCTCTGAAATTTGCTACATTATAGATGCTATTTAGTTCATTAAATAGGAGCAATACCGTCAGGATAATTCCCCTCAGTCATGGTCTGAGTAGAAGGGAAACATTTCGCTTAGAGCTCACAAAATTTTAATACCTCTTTACACAGGAAGAAAAAGATCACAATTCATCGAGCCAAAAGCAGTAAAGTAACTGCTGTTTCCTCAGCTTGAGTAGCTGTTTATTCCAGCATATTGCCACTCCAAATGAAATTACTCTCTTCTCTGTATTTTTTCCAACAGTTCATAAGACAAGGTGAGTAAAAAGAAATCTTACTTAATCCCATACAGATCATTTCTCAGTAAGATGCAAAAGCCCATGCTCTTTTTAGACACAGGACTTCTCAGCTCTGAAATGTAATCTATAACCTACTGATCTTTATTTCAATATTGACAACAGCATATCACAGAAATAAAATAAAATGGCTCCAAAGCTTTCTAAAGAGAGCCAGAAATTTAGCACTGAGTGCTGACAGCAGTGGAGGAGTAAGTAGCCACAGTTTCCCACCAGGTGAATAGACTCAGTCTGCCACTTCAGGTTGAAATTTCAGGGAACCTGTTTCTGTACTCTGCACTAAAATCTGTACGTAAGTGCAGCAGTCTGGACTCTCTTGTCTGATAGAAGACATGGAGAAGACAGCTCTTATGTTTCATTAATTTATTTTTTAACCATTCATAGGCAAATTTATTTCTGTAACCCACATACTGTGGTTCCAGGGCCAAACACTGGATTTTTCACTTGAGTGAAATCCCCATCTTAATTGCACCCCTTATAGTGAAAGAACCTCAGACTGTCAGAATGCAAGCAGATT
Source organism: Atrichornis clamosus (assembly GCA_013400975.1). NCBI lineage: Eukaryota > Metazoa > Chordata > Aves > Passeriformes > Menuridae > Atrichornis > Atrichornis clamosus. Next base: position 58,518 of record WBMZ01002486.1, on the reverse strand, counting down.
TTACTACTGCAGTACACTTCTGCTTCTGCACAATGCTTTAACTTCCTGACCTCTGATCCTCTAAAAAGCAAAGGAAACATTCTGTTAGTTTCTTTACTTCTCCCAGTTTTTGAAAATATTTTTCATTATTTTACTGCACATGCTGTCAAATTTTTTCACCTAAATAGTATGAAGGTGAAAGTAAAGGGAACTCTAAATAAAGGTAAGTTACAGCTTTCTTTTGGTACCCTGATTTAAGATGAGGGACATTTGAAATAAAGTAGATACAGTTTGCAGCTTGAATTATTCAGCAAATGACACATCCATTCTTGGAATGTCACTTGTAAATACTGTTTATGAAATTCATCTAAAAAGTTATCACAGTTATAAACATATCTAGAGGATAAAACAAAAAAAAATTGGTCTGGAAGAGAAGCATCTTCTCTACAGAATTCTGATAGCGGCAGAGACTGGAGGATTGCGAAGCTGCAGGGAAGGTCAGTACACATACACAGAGTTGGGCAGGTTGGCAGGTACCCACAGGCTGTGTCTTCCTTCATTTCTTGGCACAGCAGCAGGTATACAAACACGACTTAGACATTTTGTACAATGCAATGTGAATGCTACACCAATTGTAATCATTTGTGATTTATGCTGTTAAAAATGGGATTATGTCAATCCCGTGAGGTGCATATGTATATTATTTCCTTCAACAGAGAATAACTTCGGGAAAAAAAAAATGACTTCTTTCCAAAGACCTTTAGCAAGTGTTCTTATTTTTAACACTTAAGAGCAAGACTTCCTCTTTTGATGGCTGGGTATATTATTTTTGCTGCAAGCAAAAATCTGTACACTGATAAGAAATCCATTTCCTTCAATCAAACTACATTTCATTATACTGAAATGGGGAATAGCAGACATTTTCCTTACAGTGAAATCAGGAAAGTACTTATGGGCACAATGGGGATGTTTCTGTGAATGTGACTTTATCTTGTTATGAAAAGTAAAAAGTCCAAGTTGTTGATTGCTGGGAGCAGACACTTCCAGGTGAGAAGCCAGCTCAAAGAAAGAACAAATGTATTTCTTCTCCCACAGTCTAAATCACAATCAGAGACACTAAGTCATAGTATGTTCATTTCTTGGTCACAAAGATATACTATACTGAAACTAGAAATACCTCCTGGAGTGGGTGCAGCAGGGAGGCCAGGAGGGAGGCACCAGGGACTGATTTACCTCCAGTAACTCGCCTTGTTTCTATAGTTAGCCTCTCGCCATCTGCTCTTGGAAATTACCAGAAGCAGGACATGCACTTATTTATCCCTTTGATCCTACCCAAGTCTGGCAACCAGTAAGGATTTTTTTCTCCATCCAAAGACTTGTGCTAACAAAAATAGCAGAGATAGCAACAATACTTCTAAAAAAAACCCCAAACCAAACAAAACCAAAAACCCCAGTATACATTTTAAGCACGAACTAAAACTTTTATATCAAAATTAAGTGACTCAATGTGTTAAAATAAAAAATTATTTCAAAAAGATGTATTTCAGTGCCTGCCCCATGCTCTGGGCAACCAGCCCCCCAGGTCACTTTGCCTGTTCCTGTCAGAAGCTGGCATGTCCATGTGAGCCTGCCTCTCCCCTGTGCCTCAACTTTCCCAATCACTCCTGCATGCCACCAAACAAATGCCTTTGGCAATGCTGACAGAATGCCTCTTTTCACTCTCCCTTCTGGAAACTACAGAAAAATACGTTTTCTTGGGGGATTTTTGTTTTTTTTCATTTCTGGTTTGTGGCCCCTATAAAAAATTGTAAGTAGATCTTCACATTGCATAGTTGGACTGCTGTAGACAGACACTGGATCTGTCAGTCTCCCTGCCAGGCTGGAGATAGAAACAGACAATGAAAAGCACTCTAAATGAAAACCTTGTCATTTCAGCGCTTTTATTAATTTGATATAAACTACCACCCACTGATTAAAGATCACAGAGATCAGTTTAAGTCACATGTTTGTAGACATGCCAGTTTTCATGGCAAAAACAGGCCTTTTCCTTCAATCTAGCTAAATTGGCTATTATTTCTATTTATTGACCAGACTACAGATCAAGACAAAACTCTGTTTTGTTTATACTGATTACTAATGAACTCTATAGTTGACGTAGGATGTGATAAAACGCAGTTCTGCCTCCTTGTCTAGACGGACTGTTCTCAAAATGTCTCTGACCCTGGGCCCCTGGGTCGCTGCAATGGCCCTGCACAAGCTTTAGCAGGCATGAGGTGTAGCTCTCTGGCATGACTGAAGTCCCAGGACAGGTAGGTGTGGGCAGGCAGGAGTGGCAGGAAAACGGTGCCTCTGTGCCAAGCAGGGCAGGTCTCTACACAGAGAAGCTCCAGCAGCAAGCCTGACCCTGGCTCTGATGTGCAACAGCCAAGGACTACCCAGACTGCCAGTCAGATGCAGGCAAAGGAAGGCTGCAGCAAAGAAATATGGCAACTCCAAGCAGAGTCAGGGATATTATAAAGAGAATGGTAATTTTAGTAAGGTTTGCAAGAGAAGGAAAGCCAGCCTTTGTCTGGGTCTGTTATGCATCCATAAATACACCGAGAGAAAAATTTCCTTGTCCTAAAGGAACTCTGAAATACTACACAGGGAAGGCAGTTACCTAATCACTTCTTCATACTTTCTTCACTACTGATTCTGCAGAGGAAGTTAAGCAATAAAAACTGGAATCTCTCAATTGCAACTTTTGCAACACACTGGGTAACTTCCAGCTAGCACAAGAAGCTGTATTTCACCAGCGTACATATTTATGTAAAACACCATGAGCAGCCACAGGGCTTGCAGGAAAAATGGAGATATATATTGAACCTCCCATGTCAGAGCAGATGTACAAGCAGAAAATAAATGCAGTAATCCTGTTCCTATTATTATGCTTAAAAACATGTCAGGTGATAGCAATTTCCTTTTAATTTAAGTTTAGCCAGAGGAGAATTTGACCATAGTAAGTGTAACTTCATTGCATCTTGCCTGCAGAGATGGATTGTCTGTAAGCAATCTCTAGAAAGTTCTGCAATCCTTTAAATGTATTTAGAATTACTTTTTTTAGGCAATTGCATTAGGCATCTCCTGTTTTCCAGGCCAAGAGTGCTCATGAAGGAGAATTACTGAACTTTTTTCTCTAAGTAGAATTTCATCCATCATCAATAGTTACTTTTAAGTTCACTCTTAAGTCAACTGAGTATAATCCCAGATATGCAGGCTCTTCCCAAACGTATTTCGCAGTATTGATGTTTTCACACTGCCTGAGCTTCAGTTCAGCAGGTGAAGTGCTCCAACCTGAACCCTCCTTCCTGGGCTCAGGGACCACAGGCAAACTCTCACAGCCTAGTGGTGCAAATTCATTGCTTCAGAGGCAAAGAGGCAGTGCTTGCTTCCCTCTTTCCTCAGAGTCCAGCACTGACAACCAAAGGTTTTAGTAAAATAAAGCATTTTTTTCTGGGTATTATTACTTAAGTATCCACAGTAATGGGAAAGGTTCTGGGTCCTACTTGCTTTACTTGACCTTTTGTTGCCTGCTGGCCTCAGTCTCACTCTTATATCACCAGTTCTCATTACCACTCAAGAAAGGGGAGAAAAAAGGCAGTAGTTTTCCTAAAAATACCATGCTACACTCATAGCTTATTTTACTTGACATTTGACAAGTGTGTGTTTGTTATATTCAATGGAAGAAGATCTTACTAGAGGGTGTTTTATACACCTAGTTTGTGGTAGATAAATATTTGGGAATGTGCTCAAAAAGCCAGGGTAATCAATACATCATTGTCAGAACAGAAATCCAGCTCCTGGAACTTTCTTTGGGACCGTTTGCACTCACACGCTTATCTGGGTAATGGCAGAAGTGCTCAACACCTTCCATGCTGTGTTACCCAGCTAGGGAACAAATGAAATAAACTCTGCTTAACAAGCGTGAAGTAGTTTTGTTTTAAAATTTGAATACATGTAATAAATGACTTCTAAGTTATCATTAATTCTATCAAAAACAAAAATGTCATATGCACTCTACGGAACAAATCTGAATTTAACTATTTTGGAATACTGCTTGCAGACCATCTGAAAAATAGAAAAATCCCATATCTCTGACCTAAAAAGTTGTGCAAGACAAGAAGCTGCTGCTGTTCCTGATGCTAATTGATTTCAGTAGGAGCAATATTGCAGGAGAGCTCACAAAGGCTCAAGATCCTATGGGGTGGATTCTCCTAAGTTTGAATCTTAAATCTGGTCTATTATGAGGTGCCATAATACCAATTATATTTATTGCTCAATTCCAATCTCCATTTAACCTTTCATCTCTTCAGAAAATTGCTTATAACCTGCCAAATTGCCTTTATTTGAAACTGTGCTTGGTTTCAGGCCCAAAGTGATTTTTTTCTCCCTCGAAAAACTGTGAGTAAAGTCAGACCAGGAAAGTATTAATTGACTTAACTCTTAACAGCTGATACAAGCCAGTTTACATTTTTGTATCTCACCCCCAGCCTCAATTCTGAGGGCTCAGAAATATTTTTCAAATCAATCCAGTGGTTTTTTCCCTGCCTTCACCTAATTTCTTACACATTTCCTGTCACTTAGTATAGTTGCTCTTTGTCATAGTTGGTCTTCCTCTTCTGCACTTTCTTCCATAAAAAGCCAACACCACCCCCTGCCCAAAATGCTGTGGCAGGGCAAAGACTATGCAAAGGGTGATAGAAAGCATGGTGATAAAACCTGGACACTGAGAATAAAGCTGAATACTAGGGACATTGTCAAGCAATTCCTTCACATTACTGCCTGTTTTGTTCCTCACTGATTTTCTGTAAAGTCTCTTCCAGTTTAACTAATCTAACACACTAGGTTAAAATTTGCTTCCTGACTTTCATCTCAATTTCCCTGCAGGCCTCTGGGGAGTTGCCAGTAGTGCTGGGAGTATAGGGCCATCAGCTCCTAGACTGGCTGGATACTGAGGAATTTACAGAACCAATTGAAGGTAATAGGACTCACAAATGTGCTTCCCCTGATTAAAAAGAAAAAATAGCAAAGAGAAGGATAGTAAATGTATCCAGTGTTGTAAATCACCTAGAACTTAGTGGTGGAGGGTAATTTCCTTCAAAAGGACTTAATGACAGTTTAAGGTGTAACACTCACTACAAGGAAAGACCACTCCTTTTCTAAGGCTCCTACACTAAAAACTAGTGCATGCAGAATAACAGCTCATTTACAATCCTGGCACTTGGCATACATTTGGAAAACACTACACACTTTGAACTAATTTTTCTTCTGCACTTTTGAAATGGTACAAAGCCTGTTGGGCACGTAAGCTGTCTTCAAGTATTATTGTAGTGTAGGTGGCGTGCTTATGGACACAACTAAGTGTGCACAGAGGCCAAGGGAACTGAGATGTCTTTGCAACATGAAAAGTGCACCGAGAAATTTCACATAGCCACCCATCCAAAAAAACATGTACCATGAGTTATTGCATGATATTAACTTCTGCCTAAGCTTTCTTCTACAAAGTGTTTTCTCTTAATTATCACAGTTGTTAGGAAGATCTAGAAAACACAGCAAACTAGTCCTGGGGACTACCATAGTAGCTTATTGTAGCAGAGACAGGGAGTAATTTGCATGCCTAAAAATATATAGTGCCATTTTAGATACCAGGACACTTACATAGGACTGATAGATACCAGAGGGGGCCAGAAGAAACCCTACCATCAGCCAGAGGTCTTCCCTAAAGAAGGGATGTCCTAAGACATGTAAATTGGCTCTACATATTTGCATTTAGGCAGCCAGCCAGTCTTTCAGAAAAGGCATATAACTAATGAGCTACTGCAAGGTGAACTAGGATCTGAAATACACTGTCAGCTACTGTACATGCACATTCTCACTGTGGGAAGCAGGTAAGATAGCTCACCCCTCTTTAATTTATGGATAACAAGCTTAAAGTTCACAACCATGAGTAAACCTTGCAGTATTTTTGTGCTGGAGTGCCATATAAAGTCAGAAATAAAAGGGTTAATACAGCAAAAAATCCAACAGTGTAAATAATAAAAATGTATAGGTAATGTAAGGTTTGTTGTCTTCAGCTCAGACTGTTCAAAACAGCATTATGTAATCCAGCAAAGACTATGAAAGAGAAGGAGGTTATTTGGAATAAGCTTCTCCCTGATATTGAAACACAATGGAAAGGAATATTTTCAAAAAAGTGAGGCAATTTCCAAACACTTTTGTCAAAAGAAGCAATACATTTCTCACTGAGAAAGCATTGCACAGTAGCATTATATCTCCTAATCAGTCTGATTTTTTGGAAAGACTGTAATGTGAAAAGGTCATGTTGGCATGTAGCTTTTGAGTGGACTCCCAAACAGAAAAACTTTTATCTGCTGATGTAAAAAGGAGCAGGGAAATACACTGGAGGGGAAAGAGCTGCCTACCACGCAGAGGATGAACTAACAACTCTGCAGCTCTTGTCAGGGACCAGGTGTCACCAGCTAGTTAGGAACAGGCTGCCATTGCCATCATCCACTCGACTATACAGGGAAGATCACTTCCAGCTCCATCCTACCACCTTACTTAGTTTCCCCAGTTTTAATTTCCCACTCATTCAGTTAGTTTCAAATAAATTTTCACAAAAAAGCTTATTCATTCATTCTGCTGTTGAGAACCATCTTTGCCCAAGCCTCCTTGCTTACTGTAGCATCTGGCACTGCACAGTACTGTGAATGAGGAGATATGAAGCATGGGGAAAAGAAATTCTGCTGCCATGTTTATGCAGCAGCACTCAGAGCTGGATCAGAAGTGCCCACCAGACTCTGGGCCAAAGATTAAGCAAACAATCCGCCCAGCAATCCCATGTTAGCATCTGTGCCCATGTAAATTGTAGAGATACTGTTTATACAGTCTGTAGAATTTGAGCTTTTATTTGAAAAACGTTGCAATTGGTTTGCTCCTGGTATCAAAAAACTGCCTCTAGACTCGCAAAAATAATCTCATCCCTGAAAATTTTCATATGCAAGGAGATATCTTAAAAGATTAAGTCTTAGCAACAGTAACTCGCTCACATGCAGGAGAAAAGGGAGAGGTCTGAAACACACTGTTAAATCAACTGAAAGATTCCTGCTGATTTCAAGACAAAGCACAGATCAGTTCTTTCCAGCTCAGTAGATTAGTTCTGCTTAATGAGCCCTGACAGTCCCCCAGGCTCTTTAAATGACTATATATAGCCAGCAATGCTTACACAACATAGGTAGGAGAAGCAGGCATAGAGCATACACAGATTAGTACCAAGTACATCCCTGAAGGAGACACATCACATCACAAGTCATTATCAAGAGCAGGGAAAGGGGCCTTGCTGATGTGTGTCAATCAGGAAAGTACCACCAGACACAGAATTTACAGTGAGATTTTTTTGGAAACTATCACCATGTGGGTCTTGGTGCACAAGCTTATGAGCAACTTGGGCTGTTTCTATGTTCTGACACTGGAAATAAATGGTGAAGGCAACTCATGAGCACCTGGAGGTATAGACTGAGCTTGCAGATGTCTCTCCAGAACGTGAGTAGAACGTGTGTCTATTGTTATAGTGAGCAAGACCTATTAATATGCATTTGCAGGATAGCTAAGAGAACAAATTAAGCATCTGTTTTCTAGTGCACAAACAAGAGAACATGCAGTCCCTTCCTTTCTAGAGCAGTTTTAAGAATTGTTGATTTCCTAAGGACTTACAGGGTCTGAATAAAATGCTAACTCAGAAATGTTCTTCCTAACATCTGGAATCTTTCCCTACTTCAATTTTCAATTACTGGGTCAGTGACTTAAGATTTTAAATGGTTTTGTTTTCCTGGGGCTTTTACTGATGCAGTGGTAAAAGTCTGAAGTGCAAGACATACAAAGAAGATACTACCATGCTGAAAAATCAGACCACATTCATCTCCCTACAAAATGCTGTGTAGGAGAGTTTGGAAGTGCATTTCATTTAAGGTGACATTAATGAAGATCTTAAGTTATCTGTTGACCATCAAACCAAATTATCACACTGACATATTTACACAGCATTAAAAAAAAGCATTCCTTTTCTATGAAACAAAAGTGCAAAGCTCTGCATGTGCATGAACAGGTCACCTAAGAGTGGGAGATGTGATGTGTTTGTGCCTGCCTATTCATTCAATTATTTGACTGAAGACTAGGGGGCTTGTACCTCTGGCAGGATGACTGATTATTAAAGTTTGTGCTCCCTAGGCTCTGGAGAGCTCTTGGATGATCTCTCAATGCACTGCCTGGTACACCTAAACTTTTCACTAAGTGCTACATGATTCTGAAAAACCACAGTCCCTAAATTTCCCCTTGGCAGTTCTTCCTCAGCCTGCTACATGTCACTCTACCCATTGCAGAGCACTGACTTTTGGAGGTTTGCACTGCCTGCACAGTGGTGGGTGAAGGAATCCATAGCACATCCAGAACTCAAACTTCACCCCAACCTCAAGTTCTTTGGCATAACTGCCAAAGCAAATCTGCTGTGGGAGTAAATCAGTAACACCCTCCTTCAATACGGGGTCTATGTGCTTCAGGTTCCTTAGTGCAGAGAATGCTGTACTTCCCAGTCACCTAAGGATCTCAAAGGGCTCTTGATGCAGTCATGCTGCTTTTCCCTAAAATCAATTCCTTTTATAATGGCACTTGTCTAGGCATGAGAAGCCAAGCATGAGTTCTCAATCTGCCAGGTAAATACCAAAGTTTTGATGGAAAGTAGAATTTGCCTTTAGCTATTTACTGGCTACATTATTAATCCGAATTCAATATTTATGAAGATATATCAATACTCTTGAAATATCATGTTGACATTTTCTCTGGAAACATACTTTTTGCCACTCCATGCAGCTGTTTTGAAATCGATATGATCATGGAAGCCAAGTGGCGCTTTTTTTTTGGCTTTTTTAGAGCTTTACAAGTATAAAAAAATAAGTATTTTGGATAACATTGTACACTCACAGAACTAGGGGATTTTCTGGAAAGAAAACTTTAACTGAAACTATTTCTCTTGGTTCTGACCCCCAGCTCCTTCCAGCAGTAATTCCATCATCTAGCAGAAAACATAGTGGCAGAAGGCTCCGGCAGAGCAAAACCTGCCATGGTGCTCAGGACCAAACGTTGCTGTGTTACTGGAGAAGCAGCACTAGTACATGGAAAGAACTAGGCAATTACAGGCTTAGTAACACTGGCCCAGGGTTGATAGGGAAAAGAAAAGCAGTGGAGGCTCCACAGACCATGCTGCCCTCTCGGATGTCTCCCCTAAAGCCCTTGTCTTACAGAGCTTCGGTGCCAATTACTGCTACCTAAAAACAGTGGCTAACACTAACCAGAGCACTCCCAGGCATTTTTCTTACAGAAGCCAGGTGAGCTTCCTGGCCAGACACTCCAGGACTTATCTATAGAGCCCAGTTTCAACTTTAACGTGTTTTCTGGTACTGCAAGCTCACTGCCCACTGCTTCTTCCTTACAGAACAGCCAAGGTGTGATTTACAAGATGTGATTTACAGATCCTGTTTTCTATTAGGTTAATCTTTTCCCCAATACTCTAATTACTTTTTAAAATTTTGTATTGGAAAAAAAGACAATTTGAGTCCTAAAGTTACATATATCATCTATATCAATATGTATATGTATATATATATCTGCACTAGCTTGCCAAATACCTTGCTGTGATTTAGTGGCATGGGGTTACCAGGGCCTGCTGATAGCAACTCCTCTCTCTCTTTGTATCTAGCACTGCTCCAAATTTTAAATGAGCAGTCAAAGGAAATGTCATTGCCTGGCACATCATTGCAAATGGACTGGGGAGGTCTATGATCAGCTGCTGCAACATTCTGTTTTCAGACTTTATTTAACAGCACAGAAGCCTTAATTAACCTGAGTGCTTTCACACAGTTGTAATGGCACTTTGTCAGAGCACAGTCTGAGTCCTCTCAGAAAATAAATGTCACCAACACAGTGAAACATTACAAAGATGATTTTGAAATGCACACATTCAGGAACATTGCAATCCTTGTCAAATTTAACAGGGACATTCACACCAAATAAGCCAAGTGTCTAAGTGAAGTACCTGAGCTAGAGGGCCGATTACATCAACCTCAAAACAACAGTGAGATAAGGCTGCTAAAATAATCAGCACAAACACCCCAAAAATTCAGTGGAAGCCCTCCTGTAAATTGCAGTGGAAGGAGAAGAAAACTCTTACCTGTATATATTTGTTTAATGCTTGAAAATCAGACAGCATTAATCAATAGCTCAGAAGTTCATATTGATGACTACTGAGGCACTCAAATACGTAAAGTAAGACCATTAAGTGGCAATGAATGTTGTCACCTGTTATATTTTATTAGCTATGTAACTGATTTAATTATTTAATGACAGTTCAACATTCATTCACTGTCAGATTCTGAAATTCCTTCCATCCCTACTTTGTGAGATGACAGCCAAATTTATAATCAGAGTAAATCCAAATCAATGCATGAACTCAGCAGGAACAAGAAAACAGACAGGCTCTATCAAACAGGCCTAACACATTGGGCTCTCTTTAATATTCTTGTCTTGAGATAGCAAGAATGTTACACAAAAGTCAGCTCTATAAACCATGGGGTTTAGATTGTGGGGGTTCAATGGGGCAGTCGGAGGTAGCTGCTGTGTTCCCCAAACTGTCTCGGAGAGAGACAGATCGGGTGCAGTTTTATCTGCTAGCACGCCCCTCTTTCTGCCCTGCGCTGCTGGTCGGCGCTGGTGGCACGCACCCCACACCCTATGGCGGATAGCTCAAATTACCAGAGACAAGGAGTCGGGAGGGCCCTCCGCTCGCCGAGCTCCACTGAGACGGTTTATTCATGAAAAGCATGGACGGGCGAAGAGGTCCAAAGCACGTGGGGACCCTGCTTTTATGGAGGGGTCTGAGGGCACAGGGGCGGTACAAAGGCGGAGCCGGGGAAAGGAGCCAGTGAGCAGAGGGAAGGGGCAGGGCAGAGGGCCGGGGCAGGAAGCAGCCACACAGGCTGCTGGGAGCGGTAGTTTTAATCTTATCTGAGGGGCTGGGGGGGAAGGGTACATTCCAACCGCAAGGACTTGTAGGAGAGGCCTTTCCTTTAAACAGATGTATTTTTCAATTGTCTGAGTTTTTCCACCAGCTGGTCTCAGCCACTTTCCCTGGTTCACCGGCTGGTCCAGTGACCTCAACAGTCAGCCTTTAAAAATGTCACATTTCAAAGGTGAGATGTCTGCACTTCTATACGTATGTAGGTAACTAGAGCCTAGGTGACTGCTTAGCACCTGCAAAAAGTGTCTCTTAACAGGATGTCTGGAACATGCTTATTGTACGTCCCATAAATATTGGCTTTAATGAATTATTTTGGTTTAGTTCTTGTAAAAACCAAAAATACAAATAGAAAACTAATCATCAATTATTAAGCATTTAGACGCAAGAGCTATATTCTACATTTATCAAAAAATTTTGTAATAAGCAAGGAGAATCCTCCCCAACACAGTTAGGAGACCTTTAGTTTTCCCAGTGTTTTTTTTCTCTTCAACATCTCCATGTATTTTCACATTTCTTTATACAAACATACTTCCTATATAATATATTCTATTGTCCCGTGTATCACTGCTAAACAGGCAACAGGAGACTCAGGCACTGCCCCAAAGTCTACCCTGTCTAAGGGGCAGAGAGCACATCACTCCCCGTCACACAACACAAGTCACATAACAAATTAGTCATCAGATCCACCACTGCAGCTTACACTTCTCTGGTTGTTCTTGGGGTCACTCTCCTTCCACGCTACAGATTAGAAAAGCAGCCTGGGTAGCATCATACAAGTGGCCAAGAATCATGCTTTTTTCCAGGAGAATTTCTCTCTCTAGTATCAGCACAAATAATGATCAATGTTCATAAAAAACCCCAGACAATACTTTGAAAACCGATGCAGTCATTCCTTCAATCTGAAATGTCCTTATAGGACAGGTCTGAATAGAAAGATTGGTCAGCAAAGCTTAAAAACAGTGAAAATCTATTGAAGAGAAAGGTAGGAAAGGTTTTGTCAAGGCACGTATTATTCATGGATCCAAATCCCAGTGTGCCAAAGCTTCTACTCCTGCTCTCCCCTAACGTACAGTGATCTAGAAAGGCTGCAACCAGAAACAAAGCCCATTACAGGAGTTGTGTCTCAGGAAGTTGGTGGGTTGGCTGAGCACATTTGCTTCGTTGCAATTCTACATCATTAACTTATTTGCTTGTAGCTCTCACTTTCAGACTCACTGCACATAGCAATTTTGGCTTCTGTACTTTCTGTTATAATTTACTGGCTCATCAGAGACAGATACAGAGTGAGAAACCTGAGTGGAAAGCATGTCTTCATAACAGGCTGTGACACTGGACTTGGAAACTCACTGGCTAAATGGCTTGACAGAAAGGGATTTTGTGTCATTGCTGCATGTGCCACAGAAAAAGGAGGACAAGAGCTACAATTCTGCTCTTCACTCTCACTGAAGACAGTAAATCTGAACTTAGCAGACTCCAACAGCATTGCCAGGGCCGTGGTGTTTGTGACTGAACAGACAGCTGGCAAGGGTAAGTGACAAGGCAAGTTCTCAGAAAAATTATTCAATAAAACCCAATTTGGTTTAGCTAAAAGTTCCATTCCCTCTCCACTCACTGCAGAGGCATTTTTCATGTTCTTGATGAAATACATTCAGTCTTCAGTCCTGTCATTTCTCGGTTCAAAGAGATTCTCTCCAGCAATGCTTTCCATTGCTTTCACCAACAGGGTGCCTAAAAATCTAGCTCAGTCTGTTAAAACCAGATCATTCCCAGGTGTGTTTTTTAAACTCTTTTTCGTGCAGTTGCAGAATGTCAGTGGAAGGAAAGTACTAATGGGTACCAGGAAGAATTTTCTTGACAAATTCAGCCCACTCAATTAAAAATGGTTGGTGCAGGGCTTCTGCAGCCCTTCTCTAAGAAACAGAAAAGTATATTTTCGCATGACTGAATAAGTCTGACATTTCCATTGTACACAACAATTGCACTGACTGTAACAGTTAAACACTTGCAATTTCAGCCAGTTTTCTTGGAGTTGATACATAGGTAGCTTTCACTTCCCCTTTCATACACCTTTGAGCACTCCAGTAAAAGAGAAAGAGCTTACCCTTCGATACCTATGAGACTTAAGTGATGGGTTTGGCAAAGGGTGCTGGAAAGATCTGCATGGTAAATATATTCAACTGCGGCAATAAACATTTATCAGCACTGACAGCTCAGACTAGACATCGCTAAAGGCTACCACAGGGCATCACAGCACTGCAACCACCAGTTTAAGTTCTACCAAATATTCAATGGGCTTATTAAATAATTAACTACCTAAAACAGCAACACATGTACCTTCTCCCAGTAAGACTTTCTCCTTAAAGCTCGTAAAAGGCTGCTGGCCTCATCGTGAGTATTCCAGACCATTCCTAAATGCAGAGATTGAGAGCAAGTTTAACCAAATTATTAGCACCTACCTCCTCCAGCAGGCTCCTAATTCCAACTTGTGGAAGGCCAGACGTTCTTGGTTAGGATAACCACTGCTACTGCTGTCACCCCAGTCTGCAAGACTCTTTATGGAGGCTGAGTGCTGGACTTTCAGCCTCTCCCCTCAGGCACAGGCTGTCCTCAGCAAACTCTTGGAAACGTCACTATTTATCTAAAGTTCCTCAAGTAATTTATAAAGGTAGTAAAGCAGTATTATCAATACACAGGGCTAAGCTAGTATCTTTAGAAGCATTAACTAATTCTACACATTTGGTTCAGACTTTTAGAACCCTAACCAGAAAAATCGTTCTCTCCACTTCTGTGCAGACTATTTGATTTTCACAAGTCCATATTAGGGGCGTACATACTGAGCAGATCTGGATAATAAAGCCCCATATGGTGGCCCATATCTGCAACCAAAATAGTTTTCCTTTAATACTTTACCCATGCTCTTCAGCAAATTTTACCAGGTGTACAGAGTAGATCATGCAAGCGAATCCCAGATAACTGTATTCATCTCACTGAAGTTTTTGCTGACTGTGTGCTTCGTTCCCTATGCATATATGATACTCCAGGGTAAGATATTGCCATATACTGACATATATGGTTTTGGAATCCTCCTAGGGCTTTTTGGCTTGGTGAGCAATGCTGAAGGAACAGCACCTCTAGCACCCACTGACTGGCTGAGGATTGAAGACTTCCATTCAGTCATGGATGTTAGTCTGCTAGGATTGATTGAAATCACACTCAAGCTTCTGCCACTTCTGAAAAAAGCTGAGGGAAGAATTGTCAACCTAATTAATGCCAAAGGCCTCATGGCTTTTGTAGGGGGTGGCTACAGTCTGTCCAAATGGGGCATGGAAGCTTTCTCTGACACCTTACGGTGAGTAGCCAGAAACACATGCATGAATCCAAGAACATATTCCAGACGTGCTGAGAAAAGGTAACTGTGTTTGCCCTTCTTGATTTCTCTCTGGAAATTTTGCCTAAAGGGGAAAAGGAAAAGAAGAGGATATTGGTCACTTTTTTAGGATTTCAGTCTCCAGTACTATGAACAGACCCACAAAGGAACTGCACTTTGCAAAATTTTCATATCCTAGACAAGTTGTTAGCATGCAGATTTCAGGCATGTGAATCTACTGCATACATGAAAGTAAATCAACAGTACAGCCTAGTCAGACACCCAGAATTTCTTGGGCAAGCTGTACTTGCCCTTATATTTTTCTCTAATGCTCCACAACAATCTGAGCTGGGCGACTCCATACAGAAATCACATTACCAAAGGTACTTGTAATTACAGAAAATTAAGCTGAGAACACTTTACTGAAGATAGTTGTGCTGTACTGCTTCTAGAAGGCTAAGGCCCAGCCCAGTGAGTCAAGTCTTCCCAAGAACTATTACAGTCGGTTGGAAACCATTATGAGTTCTCGTTTAAAGAAAGTGTATACCCCAAAGTAATAGAAACTAATGGACAATGTACATATGGTCCATTCCTTTGCATGCTATAGAACATAACTGCCTCAGTCTCTTGAGCTGCCCAGCAAGACAAAGAGGCCATTTGTAATCCAAAAGAGTTGCATTGCAACTCAAAATTACATAGAAGGAAGCACACTATGAGGAAACGCACTAACCTTTATTGCATTAACATTTAATCATTTAACCATAGGATAGAGAATAAATATCAAATCCAATCAAAAAATTTTTCTCACTTTTACTTTTTCCCAGGCACTTCATTAACCTGCTCCTGCTGCAAACTAAAATGATGCAACAGTATATGATATAGTCAAAAGTTTTAGTATGATAATACGTGACTAAGATGCACCCTGGCTGCTGCATCCTTCACAAGTCCAACATAAACTACACAGAGAACTGTGAATCTACTTGACACTGCTTTGTTTCCCCCAGTTAACTGTCTGCTCGGCTTTTACAGGACAGTTACACTGCTATGAAGCTAATTTGTGTATCTCGAAATAATTCTGAAGAATTAAAGTCTCAAATACTCGTGTGACAGCTTTTCAACTTACTTATGATTCATAGTTATGCCATTATTGTGTGGTCAGGGAGGTTATTGGGGATTTTTCTTCTTCTAGGATCGAGATGCAGCATTTTGGAGTGAAAGTAAGCATTGTTGAGCATGGTTTCTTTAAGGCAGAAGCAGTTAATTCAGATATCATCGAGAAATACCTCTTCAGACTTTGGAACAGACTGACTCCTGAGATCAGGGAGTGCTACGGAGAAAAATACTTTGTTCAATGTAAGTAGAAAAAGGACCGTATGAAAGCTCAGGGAGGATATTATCAACGTATTTAAAGACCTGAATTGAGGCAGTAAAGACAAAGCCCTTTTTAGTGGTGTCCACAGACAGGATTCAAGGCAATGGACACACACTGAAACACAGCATGTTCGTGCTGAATTGCAGTGTGAGGGACTGAGGACTGGCAGAGGCTGCCCAGGGCGGTCGTGGAGTCCCCATCTTTGGAGATATTCAAAAGCCATCTGGACACGGTCCTGAGCAACCTGATCTACGTGACCCACCTTAAGTAGTGAGGCTTGGTACCAGAGGTCCCTTTCAACCTCAATCTATCTGTGATGCTGTGAACCTCTACCAGACATCGTCAATGCTCATTAGGAACCTACCACTGACTGTTCTGAACTATGTGTCTGTTACGTGAGGCCTGAGCTATTAGTTCACACACAAGATTGGTGAGATGTGAGGTTGTGCTACCTTTCTTAGTTCCTCAATACTTAGAGGTGGGATGCCCAGTGGGAATGAGTCTCCCTGCTGTAGCTATACTGCTCTCAGCACTTGAGACAGTAGCTTAAAGCAAGACTGAAGCTGTAGCCAAACCTTTGAGTGTAAAAAACACTCTCAAAGAGAATTTTGCATATAAATGCTTTCATGTTTATTTTTTTTCTTTACAGATATAAAAGCCCAAAGATCATCAATGAAAAGACTGTGTGACTATGATATTTCTAAAGTAATAAAATGCATGGAACATGCCCTGATAGCAAAGTACCCCAGGACACGATACAGAGCTGGATGGGATGCAAAGTTCTTTTGGCTGTTTCTCTCCTACGCCCCAAGCTGTTTATCTGACATGCTCTTGCGTATGACATTTCCAGCTCCAGCAGATAGCGGGAGATCAGTTCATGGAGTTCTAATTAATGTCTAGTATTAACAGAGTATCAGTTCTACAGAACTAAATATTAATCCTGTCAAAACTAGATGTCTTCTTCTTTACCACTTAGCAGAGTGTTTAAAATCCTTTCAGAAGACACTTTTGCCATCCCCTACCCCACCTTACCTGAAATTCAGAGTTCGCAGGTAGGCTTGTAAATCCAGCATGTTTTTGAAGACCACTTTTTATGCTCAGAAATGATACCTCTACAGGATCCGCATTCATAAAATATTCAGCTACAAAGCTAGTTAATACTATTCACACAATTTTAAAAAATTAAATAAGAAAAATAAAATCACTAGAAGAATCAGTTTTTCAAGTAGACTTCCTCAACATACAGACTGCTAGTAATCTTTAAACAGAATCATTGCCTCTCAGAACATATTCATGTACCTTAAAGACTTAATTTAGTCAGATTTACTCATCTATTTCACAAGCAGTTTGCTCATGGTCGTATTTAGGTGTTGCTATCTTCACAAACTTCTGTACCCAAGACATGAAATCAAATAATAACAAAGCCCAGCTCTTGCAACATATTAAAAAAATTACAGTTACAGTATCTGACCACACCTAATTACCTGATTATTCAATTGTGCAGAAAAAAACCCCACAAGCTATTTTATATTTATGCAATTCCAGGGAAAATCAAAACTCCATTGTATTGTGCAAACAGAGTATCCAAATGCATATTTTAACTTTCTTCCTGGTAATAGTATTGTTTATAAGGAAAACATTTAAACCAATATGCATTCACATTTCTTTCATCCTCAGTGTGCTTTGCAAGTTAAAAGGATTATTATTTCACTTATCAGATGAAACAGATCAATTTGTGCGTGTTATGGCAAATTCTTTCAACGGTACAGAGTGTGTTCAGAATGGCAAAACATTAGTTGAGGTTACTGTGCCTCTTGTACAATATTTCTATGTGTTCAGCTGTTGGCGAGAGGCTCACAAACTGGTGTTCCTAGAGATATTAAATTGAAGGGGTAAAGGTTTTATTTGCTAAAGTGCTGTGCTGGTGATTAATCATTAATGTGCAATTCAATTAGCTTAAAAAAATACCATGTGCAGGTCAGAACTCTAAATGTAAGGAAAGAAGTTTCATCACTGTATGTGAGAGGGCATGTGTGTGTGTTTGCAATGTGCAAAAAAAGGACAGAATGTAAAACATTTTAGTAACTTTTAAGTATTTCATTGAATTCCTATTCTCTAGCAAATGGCTTTATAAATTTATTTTACTTCATTTCACGATAAATACCTGCAGAGAGAGAATTCTTTCTATCTGGCCTGACAGCTCTGAAGAGAATGTGCATGAAAAACTTTAATTGTATCATTTATCAGCCCTATAATTGCAGATTACAGACAGTGCTGAAATCTCTAAAAATCAGCTTTCTTTGAAACAGAAAGAGTCCAAAATTCAAGAATTCAACCAGGGATTGTCCTGATAATGAAAAAAGAATACAAGCAAAAAGTGAAGTTAGGAGTATAATCTGAAACTTCAGTTGTACATAGTACCAAACCCTAACTTTTACGTAATCAGAAGGGTACACTGTGCTATGCTACTGAGAGGAAGAGTCTATGTTGAAGAGTAGGAATCCTTCACCACGAGGTATGCTAAACAAGCAAACCTACGTACTACTGATCTACACAGTAACCCAGGGACGGTTTTCTTCCATATCTGAAAAGTTATAATTATCACAGGTGAAAAACCACATGGCTGATATCCTAGCAGTTTTCTCCAATACTGGAGAAATATTTCAGTTGACAAAGGCTATTTCCAAAACTGACGCTGCTTTTTCTTGTGATACTCAACTGCAGGCAAGTCTTGTGGAAGTGTCAGCCCTGCCTTCTCCCTTTAAAAGCCTTGTGAACTCCTTCCTTAAAAACAGCAACCTGCATCTCAAAGAAATCCTTACAGATGGGTCTGCTGTGTTGTAGACTCTATAGACTTTTCTATATTAAAGCACTCAGATATGAAAAAAATACTTCTAAAAAACACATAACATGCTTAAAGCAAAAAAAAAAAGTCAAAGCATCAAATTCTGACATCAGATAAGCAAGTTAATTGAACTAAGGTTTTAGTCACTTATGTCCATACTACCTTAATCGTCAGTCTCTCAATAGTAAGAGTTTCCTGTTTCAATGGCCAGTTTATTGAAAGTGTGTAATGGGGCAGTTTTCACACCTACAGAGATACAATGTCAGTATCAAGACAACATCTTATATCAAGAACTTTAGACAGTTGTGTGAAGCAGCAAGTACTATTCTTATTTGACTTTATCTGAAGCACTGTTGTTTTCATCTCAGAGTGCTCTGAAGTCTCCACAACTGAGAAAGGTACACAGAGCCTTGACACAAACTATGGAATAGGAATGTGATAAAATAATATGTTTATTAGATTTATTCAGCAGCATCATTTTCCAGTTGTATTTTCTAATCAAAGTATGTTACAAAGTAATTACAAGCATTCTAATTGGAAAAAGTATATATTTTGAGAACTTAGATATAAAACAATCAAATAGCAAAAGTCGCAATGATTGTAACTTTAGGAATCTTTTCTAAGAGTAGCTAGCCAGGAATGCTGAAGAACATGTTCCTGTAATCGGAGTTTTCTCAAATGGCTCAACGTTGTGGAAACTACCTTGGCTAATTAATAGAAGAGCTAATAAGATCAACAGTATATTCTGATGGAAAGTTATAGAAACTACCACATAACTACAAAGACTGCATTAGGAGAAATTGTTTCCCTTTCTATTAATGTCCAACTCAGGAAATAAATAGTCAATAAAATTAAATTTTCACATTAAAAAAAACCTGAATATTTTCTGAAATGAACCAGTATCTTTCATATTTTGGCGTTTGGAAATAAGCTGTTATAGAAATCTAGCTATATCATAGTACAAATTACTTCCAGAGACTCCAGCCAAGAACAGAGGTATTCCATTGACGAGCAAGAGAAAAGCTCATTAAGTAGTTGTGGCACTAAAATCTAAATATATCCAATCCTTATAGGAGCACTATTTATGGAATGGTGTTAATTGGAACCTAGAGGAAAAGTATGTGTCTTATAGATTGAGAGAAAGTTATCTCAGGCAGTTAAAATATTGTAAGAACAACATTTTGCACAGGTTACTATTCAGCATAATAACGCTGCATTGACTCTTTCATCCTTTGTTTAACACAAGATAAAGAGACACCCATTTTTACATACCGTAGCATATAAAATAGATGGCAAAGATGCCCAGAGCACCAGTAGAAGTTTTAAAAGGTGCTGCTATAAAAGATATACTCTAAAGACCCTGTAAATCAGTAATGTTCTGATATTTGCCTCATTTGGTTCTTTTTTAATTTTAAGCATTAATATAATTAATTTAGCCCTAAATATATGACCAATTCCATACAGATTTCTACTAGTAACATCACTGAACAAGATAATCTTAGAAAAATTTACAAATGTACAATATATTTATAACATTACTTTCAGACAGCTTCAGTGCAAAGATATACATATAGTACATCATGATAATCGTTCATAAAAATAGAAATTGGCATTTGTCAAAAAACAAGGCATAGTTTCAACGTACATCTCCAGTCATTGGCTAAGAGATGTATATATTTTTATAAAGCATTTGAATGTGAACCTTACTCTCCTGTTTATAAAAAATATATGTGCAAATGGATGTGTCTAATTTTCCCTAAATGAGTTACCTAGTTATACCACAGAGTCCTCTTTCACAAGATTGGCGGTGTCTTTAAATGTATCCTCTGTTGCCGTGTAAGCTAATGGTTGGTCTCTCTTCAGAATAATCTTGGGAGGCAGTGAAGGAGAATGGGTAGGGACATTTTCTGTGCCCTGTTGCTGTTCCTTTTCCATCTGAAACAATAATAAAAAAATCAAAACTTACATTCTAATGCACCATACATCCAACATGAACCTTCAGGAATGTTAAATAAATATTCCTAAAGTCAAATGGCATGGTGTAAATTATTTCTGCAAATCACCACCTGTAACAAAACTAAATACTAATTTCACCTCACATAACAGAGCTGAGTAAATACAATACTAGAAACTTACTCCATACACTGGAACTTCTACTTTACTGTTTAATGTCAGGAGCCACTGTGCCACCTGAGCTGAGCCTGCTCAACACCTCGTTCTGCATGAGATTTGGTAACTGCTCACAACCACTTCTGTCCTACCCTAATCTGGATTGGAATTTCTGTGCTGTTTCACATAGCAGCAGAATCTAGCCGTAATCTTTATCCTATGAAAGCAAGAAGAAAGTCCAGCAGTACATTAGCTGAAACACAGAATCATACAATATCAAACAATACCTCTGCATATATTGGGTTTTCAAAATTAGTGTTTTGTTTCTTTCTTCTCTTGAAGAAACTCCACTTTGATTCCTGAAACATAAAAATTATTAGATCTTGACACCTTTTTCTCACAACTTCTCTGGAAACTGCCATTACAATTGTTGGATTTCACTTGCACTGTCCGCTAACTCCGTGATTTCAAATGGATGTTCTTACATCACCATGTTATAATTCTATGCACGGGACACAATTTTCTTTTCTGCTTCATAACTAGGTTATTTCACCTAAAGCAGCATTCATAAAAGGCTGGGCAATAAAAATAACTAAATTAATTCATGGAAGCTTATCCTTCCAGACAAGTACATCAAAGAGGAAAAAACTATCTTGAAAACAACACAAGAGAAATTACTGAGGGACATGAAACTGCAATAGGTTGACAGAGCTGTCATTTCACCTCATTAGAGGTGCTTTTAGTGCAGAAAGTATGAAAACAGTCCTGTAAACAAGCCACCATCAGCTCATTCAGATGGATTTTAAGATATAGAAATGTGTCATCCATGAATCATTAATAATCTAGATGAGGCAATACTTTGATCTTAATTGTTAAAATGTCCTGCAAGAACACATAGAACAACTGTCTTAAACATCCTTGCTAGCTCTTTCAAATATGGATAAAATTACAAATAAATGAGAAAAAAATGATGACAGTAAACTGAGTAAATGTCTTATTGCAATTTTTCATACCACAACCCCCTAGGTTTTCACTCTTTTAAACAAAAATGTAATTTTTCTTGAGTTTTCTTCTCGTATTTCATAGAGGGGGAAAAGAGAATCAAAAAACTCCACATACCCTGCTGCTTCTATCACGGTATAATTCATTAAGCGTTTTCAAATAATTGTTAAAAGTCTGAAGTAAAGCCATACTTATAATAATTTCTGCTGGGGAGCAATGACCATTAACAGCAGTTACTTTACAATTTTCAGACTCAAAATGAAGTAGAATGAACAATGAAAAGAAACTCTCTATTCCAATCTGTTCGCTTCAAAATAACTAGGTAGGTGAGGAAGAAGAGGGGGTTTAATCCAAATAGACCCTTATTGTGTGCCTTAAGCAACTCTGTGCTTGTGCTGCTTTTCTCTTATCAAACTGCTGCTGACCAGCTACTGTAGATCTTGTAAATACGGTCCAGTTAGTGGTACTTGATGCAGATGATGTGCCAAGTCCATGCCACTATTTAAAGAGAATTGAAATTGTATTGCAGCTTCCCTAACAATTCAATTTTGCTGATCTAGAGCAGAAAACAGACAAGGCAGCCTTAGAGCATTTGCATTTCCTACCTGAGGTGCATCCGTACTCTGAGGGTTTTCCTTGGGGCTAGTAGATATCACAGAGGCATACACAGGATTTTCAAAATTTTCATTTCCCTCACTACCAGCTGCTGCTACCTGTAGGAGAAGAAAGAAAATCAACATTCTTCAAAGAAGAAAAGGTGGTCATAAGGGAAAATAAAAGGTGAAAGTCAAGCGTAAATTCATCTTACAAGTGTTGGCCGAACAACTGTAACTGCACTGGCTGTGCTGGCTCCACCATCTCTGGTTGTATACATTGGATTTTCAAATGTGATTGGCTGTTTCCCTGACTCCACTGCAAAGTTTTCATTCTATGAAGGAAAAAAAACCAACAGCAACTGCAGTGCAATAAACACCTCCATACTCCTAGGAATTGATTTGTAGTCCTTGGGGAACAACACATGTTTACTTTTGCACAGACTTAGAAAAAGCTTAGTATCTGTTAAAATCATAACATCAGTTTACTATCCACTATTTTACTCCTCGACTTAGCAGCCACTGGACCACTGATTGTTCCAACATTACCCCATTTCCTAGCTGGATGAAAACCCACACACACATTTCAATACTTGACTCACGGTATTTTATGATGAGAAAAGATGGCTTTCACAAATTGTACCTTCAACAGGGAAGAGATATCAAAGTAAGAATAATCCCCCTGAAAGTATTTTAATTTAGAGACTTCAAAATGACATCCAAATTAATAAGCAGTAGCCGATATATAAAAGAATGGGATTCATTCATTTTGTCCTAGCAAGGAGATTGCTGTATTTTTTGGGACAAAATAGTACGTGTAACCCCTTGGTTATGTCAGATGAGTTACATCAGGTAGAAGGATAATAAAAACAAAACCCACCTCGTCCTGCTCCTTGGCATAGACTCATCACAGAAATAGCAATGAATAACATAGGAATAGTATATCAGCTAGTTCCTTAAGTTGCCTCATTGTTACAAACCACTGCTTCATGCCACAAGGATTCATGCTTTGTGCTGTCAGAATATGACTTTTTAACATACTATAATCCTCTTGTTAGCTCCCTCAAATTAGCTTGGCTAAGAGCAGCCCCACTGAAAAATATTCCTCTAACACCTACTCATGCATATAGGATGTTAAAATTTTAGGAGGCACACCCCACTGTTCTTCACTGCTGTCCACCAAACCCTTTGAATTCTTTCCAAGTGAACAATACAATTTTTTGTTTATACTCTGAATACATAGGGAGAATTAACACCCCTTAAGCAGAAATAGTCTGGATCCAGACCTGTTATTGGTAATGTATAAACTGCGTTGGTTGAACTTCAGTATGTCAATATTAGGCCAGAAAATGCAAAGTATGGTAAAGTTCTTGGTGAATGAAAAAGATTTGGGGTAATATACAAACTTAAAGCTATTTTCCCAGTATTTACCAAAATGTTCATATGGATGTTTCCTTACACCAGCTGCCTAGTTTTAACAACAACTGTGTTTCTTCATCTAGACAAAGGCCATATATTTATATTATGAGCTTATCTTCTCTAGCTGTTTCCTTTTATATTCGTTTACTGTCAGTTTAGGGAGTTTCCACTTTTTACTTGGCAGCAGGTGCTTACCATTCATACATACTCTGATCTGTTTCCTACAAGTAAAAATCATTTGTACATTATACTTCTTGTGGTAAACAGGAATATTTTTTCCATGGAAAAACTATCCAGTACAGAAACACAGGGATCTGTTATTTCTCAGATGTGCTTAACAAAACATGGATGGAGTTACACTTTATGATGTCCCCTTAACTATTAAACATGATTTGTTTAAACTTGATAAATTAAGAAACTGTCAAATCTATACTATGTTGCACAAAGTAGTGTATCCCGTGGTTAGGTTTGAGTTTTACCTCTGAATTTTCTAACATACCATCTGGATTTGAAAACCACACATTTTAAATTATTCTATGGAATACAAAGGTCCTCAAAAATTCCCTGTTACAATGCTGTCACTTGTCTATTCATTTCATCTGTAGTCCATGAATATGCTGAAAGAGGAAAGGAGGTAATTGACTTTATTTCTACCACATAAATCTTGAAAGAAGTTGCGTTATTTTGAAGAACATCCTGCTTTTGTCCTTGGTTTCAAATTTACAAATATCTATTTCAGGAAACTATCAATCACTGTTCACTTCCTTTTCTAGAACACATTTATCATCTCTCTATGATTTTATACATAAAAGGCTTTCTCTATGAGCTAATAATTACATTAAAAGAGCACAATTTAAAAAATAATTTGAGAACTAAACCTTACCATTTGCATTGCTCTGTCTATAGCAGAATCTCCCCCAAAGCCAGAGACTCCTATGTCCATACTCACATCTGCTCCAGATCGGAAAGTTACTCCATTGCCATTTTCATTAGATTTTACAAGACTGCTTAAACTAAAAAAAAAAAAAAAAAAAAAAAAAAAAAAAAAACCAAACAAAAAACCAAAAAAAAACCAAAAAGAAAGTAGAAGAGATTATACAGGAAGAGAGTTTGTAATACAAATTTTCTAATTGTTCTTCTAAGCATAATTATCACTTTGAATTTCTGCAAGCTAGCAAGGGCACCAGAAGTTGTATTTCTTTATTAGTTCAATGAGTTTTTTAACCTAAATTACCCCATTCAGAATCATGTCAGCTGCCTTTGTGTTCATGTAGACATCAAAAGATCTCAATGAATTTCAATTCCCCAAAATTTACCTACATTTTGACTGCTTTTACTTCATTGCTGATTTAAAGACAAATACATGAATCCACTCAGTTATACAAATTCTTTGAAACTGATCTTTTAAAAATGTATCTGAAGTTTGACAATATAACTCCAACAACACCTATACTGAAGATATCATATATGCAAATCATGAAGACACCTACAAGACACTGTTTTCATATCAATAAATATTCAATCTGTGTATAGATTTATGACAACCACAAGAGCACAGCTGGTATTCATGAAAAATATTCGAAATGGGCTGAAAGCACACTGTCAGGCTCAAAATAATAAAAGTGAAAGATGGAAATGAGTAACCAAATACAGGACATTACCACACAGAAATCTGAGCATGTAACTCCCCCAAAACATGTAACTACAAATCTGCTCCACTGTTATCCTTTGGTTTCATTTTGTCAAATATGCCTAACTTGAGGGAAGACAGAAGCACTGGAATAACCTTCCCACTTGCGTGTCCTCACTGGAGCTGTCTTGTGCTAAAATTCTTTCCCCTGGCTGGTGAGTTGTGCACACAGGTTACCAGTGGGCCCTGTAAGCATCAGACGATTCAACGGTAAGGTAACAGCTAAGGTAAATCACAGCTGTGATTCCTGTACATGGACAAGTCCCATATTACAGGCAACAGCTAAGCTATAGCTTGAGTTAACTCTGCTGTAAAGCCACAAGTTCACAGTTTAAAGAGGGATTGAGCACTGGCAGCACTAAGACATATTTATGGCAGAAATGAATGCAAATCAAGCCTGACAGACAAAAACCTGACATCTCCTTTTCACGTCTTGTAGCTTATATGGGAAGCATTGTTGAACAGTAAAGATAAGTCAGTACATTAAAATTTCAATTTGTTCACTATCTGACAGTGCAGAAAGTTTCCATCCAAAAAAGCAGGAAACGGAATTTCAGTGAGTAACTTGGTGATCTCTTAAAAGCTCTTTGTCCTTCAGGATTGGTCTGCACAAAAATTTTGCCCCCATTTTACTGCATCCACTCATGAATAAATTGGATTAGAATCACAGAATGGCTTGGGTTGGAATGGACTTTAAAGATTACCTAGTTCCAACCCCCCTGTCATTGTCAAGAACACCTTCCACTAGACCAAGTTGCTCCGAGCTCCATCCAACCTGGCCTTGAACAATGCCAGGGATAGGGCATCCAACAGCTTCTCTGGGCAACCCGTTCCAGTGCCTCACCACCCTCACATAAAGAATTTATTCTTAATATCTAATCTAAACTTTCTTTCAGTTTGAATCCACTCCCCTTTTGTCCAGTCACTAGGTATCCTTGTAAAGTCTCTCCCTGTCTTTCTTGTAGACTCACTTCACCTACTGGAAAACCGCCATTAGGTCACCCCTAAACCTTTTCTTTTCCAGACTGAACAAATCCAATTCTCTCAGCCTTTCTTTGCAGGAAAAGTGCTCCATCTTTCTAATCATCTTGGTGGTCTTCATTCAGGCTTGCTCAGTGTCATTAGTTCAGTGTAATCCTCACTGATGAAGCAGTTATAGTTTCCTCCACATTACTGATTACAGTAATTTAATTACACTGATTTAAGAGCTATTACTGTGAAATTGGTGCAAGGTTTATGAAGATGTGCCTTTATGCCTTTTAAAACACATAATTTGCATAAAGCTAAAAAAAAATTCAAAGCATCATATCCAGACATCTTTAACAAATTAATTTTAGATAATTTCCCACATCTTTTCTTCATCTTCCTTTGATTTAAAACATCACATATTTTTGAATGATGTTTCACAAAGCTGATTTTCACTGGACAGTATGACTGTCCACAGAGTAGGCATTGTCTCAGGCATTGGAAACAGAAGTTGACTACACATGCATCATAATTTTTAACAGATGAATACAGCATTGCAGATGAGCTGAGACTTTCAATGTTAAAAGATCTCAATCTCTTCAAATCATCAAAGTTTTATAAAAAATTAAAACATGTAACTATAGTCTTTTGTATCTTTTTGAACTGAATATGCAGCTTCAGGTCTGGTAAACGGTCTTCTATACTGCTCATTATTTACCAGCTAATTTAGAATGTCAAAGAGTTTTACAATCATCCTTTACACAACAATGTTCAGCTATGACATTGCTTGAAATCAAATATTCAGTGGAATTGCTTCAACACTGCACTTCCTATATTCCACCAGAATGGGCATGCAGCAAAAAAAAAGGATTTTTCAGAAATATTTAGAAACAAACATACATTTTCAGTTCACAGACATTCCAGCTCTGAAAGCCTTCAAAACATACCTTGGTAGTTTGGGAAGCGCTGGTAAAAGGGAACCTGTTCGTCTGTAGTTAAAAAAGCCTCCAACCGCTAACACTCCAATTATTATGATTAGTATGACTGTCAGCAACACTGCTACTGCTGCTGCCAAAAACAGAAGAAAAAGCAAACATTCAAGCAAGCATAGTTCAGTGCAAAAAAGAGCCCAGAGAATTAGAAGCCTGACTCTGAACAGGTATCACGGTGAGGTATTATACATTCTTTTGCTCAAATGTCAAGTGCAGTATATACTTGAAGCTTACTTGTTCCAGGAGGGACTCCTTTTGACAATCCTATTTCACAGTAATTCCCAGTGTATCCATAAGAACATCTGTAAATGTAAGAAGGACAGCTGATTAAATGGCTTTTATTAAGTTTAGGATCTCAGCTTTACTATTATATTTTGCAAAGTTTCTCTACAACCCATAAATTTTAACTCCATGCTCAGTAAAGATATATTTCACTGACTGTATGTAAATATAGTACATCTGCTATATTCATAGAACGAAAAGTGAAAATTAAAAGTGCTGAGTCAGAAAATTTGGTTTCAACAGATCATTGGTGACACCTGCTGGCTGTTCCACTATACATTAACTGAGCATTACTTTTCCATTGTTACAATTTTTGGGTATAGCATTTTATTAGAATCTTCAGAGGTTTGCCTTTCTGGGTTTTTGGTTTTGGTGTTTGGGTGTTTTTCCCCAAACTGATGCACTGACATTACTCTTTTGCTGATACTTTTATGCATATGTTTTTCTGTAGTTGTTATGCTACTGTAGATGTAGGAAATCTTCTGAAGCATTTCCAATACACTTCAAAGGGTTTAATTGTTTTGTGAGACTAAATCAGCACAGTCTGAGCCAGGACTACCCTAACAACATACTGACTTACTTGCATTTGGGAAGACTGCTTTCATCTATATAGCATGTTCCTCCATTCATGCACCTGCAAGCTGGTGGCATTGTGGGAGGGGATTCAATAGCTGCAAAATTCAGAAGCCATAAATGGATTATCAAGACATATTCAACAAAATTAATGCTACCAATAGAGCATTTTATTTGTCTCTATAGAGCTTGCATATGCAAACTTCTCAGAATTTTTGGTTTTGATAGCACATTTGTTGCTCTTATGTCTTTTTTTTCTGCCGAAACGGTTTATTTTAATTGAAGCAAGACCTGTTCTCAAAAAATAATGACTTAGTAGAAAGTAAGCATAGTCAACTCAAGAGCTGTAAGCTCACTTTCTTTTGTTCATGCAATACAGCCCAAGACCACCATTCAAACCTCTCCATTCAGAAAGCAGCAATGCTTTATCCTTTTGTCCAGACTCTACCATTCTACCAGCTGGAAGTTGCACAGAGAAGGTCAAACTGGAATGTATTTACTTATGAAGAAAAGCAATGGATGGAAAAGCACATACAGGAGGAGCATTATTCTAATGCTGAATCAAGTGGAAAAAAAAATCATACTAGCCTTCAGTAAGAGTTCAGGATATGCTGTCAGAAAAGTGTACTTAACATAAGAAAAGCTCTGGATCTTAGCCATTATTATAGGCTATAAATTAAAGACGGACTTTGATAGTCTGTCTTACACTGATGAGTTACGTCATGGTACTTTTGTCACAAATGTTTTATCAGCCAGAGGTAGAGGAAGTCTGTTGCTACAATGTTCCTGACAGGTAAAACTCCCCTCAAGTAAATGGAGTACAAAAAGCGGAAATGCAGAGGTTTTACAGGCTGTATCTCAGTAGCTGCAATATGAGGAATGGGCCAAATAAAGCAAATGTATGTACAAAAGCTATGTTTTGTCACTACACAAGCACAGTTTTATTAATTCCGGGACATTTTATGTACATCAGTTTCACAAACGATATCAAATTCAGTGTCCCCAGAGCAATAAACAGAAATTAGCAAATGCAATCAACAGTGTTATTGATCCCTAATTTAAACACATATTGTATAATCTCATTCACTATTACATATTACTAGTGCCTCTTTCTGCAGCTCACACCGCGTAGTAATAGGAAAAAGCATTAATAATTATTAAGAAAATTTAATTTAGAGGTAAGGCAGTGTAAAAAGTTATATGACATTTCAGTGCAAAAAGAATATCATTCAGAGAAGATTAACCATAGTAAAGATGCAAGACATAATGTTACAATTCATAATACATTAAAGATACATTGCAAGGACAAGTACAAGGACATCTGGCTACCACCCACCCCATTGTAAGCTAAGAATGCAGACTCTCAGCTAGAGAAAAATAGAAATCCTGCAGTGGTATGTTCTTTCTTCTCAGTAAAGGCTGAGCAGTTCTATTTGGTTTTTGCTCCTGGAAGCACTGTGAGGGTTTTGCTGCAATGCAACAACCAAGCATGAAATTCTAGTGCTTAAAAGGCTTTCCAGAGTATGCTAATTATCTAGAAGTTATCTCTGTTCACACACTCGAGTTCTGTAAGGTTTGTTTTAAGTTTCTATGATAGTGATTAAATAATACCTTTTACGGAATTGCAAACAAAATTGTTAACAATAATTTGTCAGAAATTCTTAGTTTTGAAATCAATGCATTTGGAAAAAAGTATTTTAGAATTTCAAAACAAAAATCAGAAACTGTGACCAATTTTGTAGCTAGGTCTGGTTTGGGTAGAGTGATATACCTATATCTATTTTACAAATGACATGCAAAGAGGTTAAAGAAAATGTACAAGGTGACAACAAATCAGTGATGACTGAGAATAAAAGCCAGATGTTCTGACTGACCAATATCTATTATACCAGTTAGCTTATCCCTCTGTATTTCTAATTCAGTAATGCATTTGCATTCCGAAAGAAAAGCTTCTGTTGCTTTCATTCCCAGTTTGACAAATTACCCTACCTGCATCACATTCTGTGCTGCTGCCTTCTAGGAACCGAGTCCCTTGAGGACATGAGCAGGTGTACCCTCCTGGTCTCAGCAAGCAGAGGTGGCTGCAGACATCTTTACAAGGATTAGGCACTGAAAAAGTGATAAAGTGATAAAGCATTGAAGAAGCAATGCAGCATATTCCTGAGGTAAGACAGGACGTAGTCAGCAGTGTATCTCGTCAACACATCACTTATACCAAAACCTTCTCGCTGCTTTTTATTACATTCTTAAGGGAGAGACAATGGCTGCTGGGAGCCCATATAGCACCAAGAAGAAACTTCTGCAAGTGACGTGGAACCTTTCAGATTCTGATAGCTAAAATGCCTTTAGCAAGGGTTATGCTGGATGCTCCTCTGGACATTCTCCCCTGTGATTACTGCAGACAAATTATTAGTATGTTATCATATACTAATAGATACATTACCAAAAAATTACTAAGCTCTTTGAAGACATTGAGACCAACTTTGATTTCATAGCAAGAAATGGCTCACTGGGATCCTGACTACTCACCTGACTGATTGTATCTGTGCTGGTGATAGATGCGCACTTGGGTAAGCCATGGATTTACGGTCAGCACTTTCACTTTTTCTCCATTTCCAAATTTATCCTTCTTCCAGACTTCTCCTCGTTCTTTAGCTATCCAATATAAATGGCCTTCAAAGACATCAAGGCTGTATGGACTGCCTACTTCTCAAAGGAGCCAAAAAATAGACTGTCAGCAAGTATATCTCCAGCAGGAGTGAAAAAACTGCTGTTCTTCAGCTTAAATATATTATTTAATGCTTTCATTTTAAGACATATGCAGCTATATATTTATACCCTCTTGTGCCTGACCTCTTCATGTCACTGTGCCTGCAGACTGATTGATAGGATACATAAAAAAGCAAGAATCCTGTTTTCTACATTGTCCCCTATTTAGGTCACAAACTCCCCTCAGGGAGTCACTCTGAACCTGGTGTGCCATTGATCACTGTATAAAGCAGAAAACACTACCAAGACTCACTGTTTGAAAAACTCTCAAATCTAGCCTGACTTGTGAAGCCCAAGTGCTTGTCAGCGCACATCTTGGTTACTATTAATTGTGTAAGTTCTTACCTCCATGTAGTACAATGGTTCTGTCTGTCCCATCAGGTCTCATGGATTCAATGATATTTTCTTTAGAATCACTCCAATAGATCCTATCATTGTTCAAATAATCAATAGAAAGACCTGTTGGCCAGCCAAGGTCTTCAGACACCAGAGTTTGTCTTTGCTGTCCATCCATCCAGGCACATTCAATCTTTGGCTGCCTTCCCCAGTCAGTCCAATACATAAGCCTGAAAGGACAGAACCAGAAATTAATCTGGTTCAGAATTTGGTCACCATGATTATCCTTTGGAGCTTCATGGAAGAGGTCAGTAATGGAACAAAAAGCTGTTCAGCAACCTATGATGTTTTGCACGTGTGACTGGGAAGGTCACAGAGAGTTCACTGAACAAGCTTGTTTCAAGTACAGAAAATAAATACCAAAAGAACATCCATCAGTCACAATAAAGCTGTAGCATCCAGGTGACTTCAGGGACCTATGCTGCTGTACTCCAACTGAGAGAAGCACATATCACAATATCTCATCATCTATTGTTTAATCAAAGTTGCATTAAGCACAGCTGTTGAACATACAAGTGCATTCACATTGCTTTCCCCTGTGGAGGAGTCGATGACTGTACTGCTTGGAGCTGATAAAGAGACATTCCCGTCTATTTCCCTGTTTCAGTAGTAAGAGAGAAATTTGGTGGGCACATAATAATGTAGAAAAGAGGTTTTAGTTTGAACTATCTGGCCCTGACACCAACACAAGCATCCATATGAAATCCAATCCTAAAATGCTTTCCCATGCACACAAACTTCGCAACATTAGTAAAGGGAAATTCCAGAAAACATTCCCTTAGTCTTTGCTGAAGAATTTACCACTGTGGGGTTTTTTGGTTTTGAGTAGCATTGGAAATAATTTTTGTAAGTCCTGCAGTACTCACCCACGTTTTGGATTGACAGCGATAGCTGCTGGTTGATCCAGTAGAGAAAAAATAAGCCATTTTCTGTACCGTCCATCTAATTTTGCCACCTCTATGCGATTAGTCCCTGCATCAGTCCAGTAAAGATGTCTGAATTACACAAAATACAAAACATTCCAAAAGTAAATAGTTTACACTCGGAAGAGGAATTAAAAAAAAGATTAAGAAGAAATGCTCCATCAAACTCGAACAAAATATAATGAAGCTGCATTGATTACATCTATACTTGTTCAGTCTGGAATATACAGACCCTAAATATAGGTGAGGTTAGCAACCGTGATCTATTCACCCACTAGTTATTTCCTCTCAAAAAGCTTCTGCAGCTGCCTCTGTTCCCTGCCAAATAATGTTCATTGAAGGGCTACGGAAAACTTTTATAATTACTTTTAAGCAGCAGAAGTGGCTAATATGCATCTTTAAAGACTTTTCCAGCAGATGATAAGGTTCATTACAAGTAAAAGTTTATTTACCATGTAATTTATGCAGCAGCTCTGGAGATATCCAGCTTATTAGTTCACAGCTCCTCTCTAGACTTTTGTCTTCTGACAGAGATACTAATGAAAAAATTGTTACCATATCAGATGCAAATGCTTTTAGTCCTAATAAATGGGGCACTCAGCCTACTCTTCCTTGAATTTTATCTTTATCATCATGGCTTTATTATTTTTTTGACCTTAGAGAATAAACAGACTCATTATTATGTACTCACTAATCACACACTGCCTTCTGATTGAATAAATTATCTCCTAATTGGCCTGGTAATGTGAAAAAATACTGTAATTCCTACTTGGCAGATGAGCAGAAGGACTGTCTCAAACCATGTGTAACATTTTATATAATGTGCAGGCAATTAATTTTTTTTTTTAAATACATTTCAACATTGTTCTGAAATCAGTGCAGCACTATGTTTGAAGTTCTGAAGATGCTCACCGAGATGGAGCTCCAGTTCAGGAAGCACAGCAAAATAACCTGAGTGCTAGCCCAGACCCTGATATTTCTATTTCTATCTCTAAACTGCTGGAAGAAAAGATACAATTTTTCATGTTTTCTCTATCATGATTTGTACCAGGAACATCCAAAATCCAGCAACAGCGTTCAGAAGATTGACTAATCTCTATAACCTCTGTCCATTCAGCTTCATACAGAATCCTGACTACATTTCATAGTGTCTATCTACAAACATCAGGATCCTCTCACCGTTCTATTCAATAAACTACAGCTATGCCTGTCCACCACATCATTTAACAGTTATATTGCAAATGAAATGACGCCATCAACATCAGAGCCAAACACCCAAAAGTCATGCCCAACTTTCCCCCAGCTATTCACTAAGGTAGTAAACATAAGGAGTGATCTCATAATTTCTATCATTAAGTTAAAAAAATTACCATGTTTTAGCCTAAAAATATCCACAGCCAAAACCTATTCATCATACTTCAGAGCTACTTTTATTTTGGGATTCCTCATATAGCAGGTGGTTAGTAAGAAAGGAGCAAAGATAAAAGACAAATTCCGTTTTGGATTGGGCAGCTTTCCTACCAACAGCAAAGCAAGCTCGTTCCCTGGAGCTTACCTAAGCCACTGAAGAAGACTCCATGTGACATGAAGGCTAGTGTGTTATCACTTTACTGATGCACAACTGATCTGCCAGTTGCAGAGTAATGCCATATTTCTCAGAGAATATGTAGTGCAGTCAGCCACGTGGATTTTACCTATTAACGTGCTGTCTGGGCAAGGACGCCTTACTAAACTGTTCTGAACTACCTTCAGACTAGACACCTTCAGAGACAATTCATAAGGAAGAAAAAAGTGGATTTTGCACAGCAAATCCTTGACACATTCAAGGTACAGCATTTTTCTAGCTTTTCAGAGCACTTACCTTCCAACCCAGTCAACAGCTAACCCATCAGGATTAACTATGTATTTAAGATTCAAGTCCACTTCCTTTGTTGGGTTGTTCCTACTGCTGTCAAATGTGGGGAGATAAGCACGTTTGATGGCTCCAAACTCAGAACCTTGTCCCAGAATGCTGAAGTACACTATACCTTAAAAAAAAAAAAAAAAGACAGGTATCTAGTTAGTTCCGTATCTGTTGAAAATTCTAATCTTTCTGAGGCTCCTATGTGAAGCTACCAGACCCATTTATTTATGAATAAGAGAGTTTTCTGTTCAACTAAATTCCATTGTGTTAGTGCATACATTTTTAAGCCATTCATTATATCAAGATCCACATCTAAAGTAATCTTGATCTAGATTATCAAGAAATATGCATCACTTTTTTTTTAAGAGTAGAGGATCTCAGCCCTGAAGCCTTTACACATGATTTTGAGAATAATTTAGAGTCCTGTAACCCCATTAAACAAGTATGGCCCAGGACAGTGGCCCTGTGTAAAAGGCAAAAATAATGAATCTGAGGAAGAAGCTAAAATATAAGCCAATACAGGGACCTATTGGCCATTCCTGCTTAGTGTAAGGATTAGTTGTTGAAAGACTTGAGCCAGATTTGGGAACTGGCAAAGGCACAAGAAAAAGGAAAGGACTAATTAATAACTGTAGTGGTTTGGCCTTGGCTGGGTGCCAGGTGCCCACTACGGCGCTCTATCACTCCCCTTCCTTGTGGGGTAGGGGAGAGAATAAGATGGGAAACAACTCGTAGGTTGAGATAAAAGCAGTTTACTAATAGCAAAAAAGAGGGAACAAAGCAAGAGTTTGCGCGCGCAAGCAGAAAGAGAAGTTAATCTCTACTTCCCATCAGCGAGTGATGTTCGGACACTTCCCGGGAAGCAGGGTCTCAGCACGCGTAATGGTTCCTCTGGAAGGCAGACATTTCAGAGCAACGAATGCCCCCGCCTTCCTCCTCTCTCCCTGGACTTTTATATCTGAGTTGACGTCACATGGTATGGAATATCCCTTTGGCTGATTTGGGTCAGCTGGCCTGGCTGTGTTCCCTCCCAGGATCTTGCCCACTCCCAGCCCTCCTGATGGGGGGAAGGAGTGTCAGAGGGACAACACTTCTCAGCAGTAGCCAAAACACTGGCATGTTATCAACAGCCTTCCAGCTACCAGTGCAAAGCACAGCACTGTGAGGACTGCTAAGGGAAAGGTGAACTCTCTCTTGGTCAGACCCAATACAATCACAATCCTCTACTGCAGCATAATCCTAAAGAGCCACAATTGCACAGCTAGACACACACTGAAACAAAAGGAAAACCAGATCAAAACCTAGCAAAACTAATTTAGAGTATTAAAAGCAACAGCACTGATGCTGGAGAATAAGTAGATGGGAAGGGCACTTTCAACCAAGACCTGGCCAATTGATATTATTTGATTTTGCTTTTCAGTGTATATCAAATACCTATGCTGCAGAAATGCAGTTTTTTAAACCAAACATTGCATGGTTGAGTATTAGCATACTCACTCAGGCCTATCCCTTCAGGGTCCCAATCATAATCCAGAGCTTGGATGCGCTCCTGGTTATCAATATAGTCAGAGTACTGTTCTGATGAGGTATTGTACCTTCGAATCCGCACATTATCTGGCAGCAGTAACAATGGAGGATTACCTGAGAAACAATCATGAATTATTTTCATTTATTTCTCATTTTAGAAGAAACAGACGGAAGTCACTTTTACTTTAAACTGGGATTTTCACAAGTTGTATCTGTACAAGAAGGAGAGGGAACATACGGCCACTTCTAAAGCTTCAGAGCAATTCAAACCTCATGGCTTTGCAAAATTCATAAAAAACTATTGAAATGCTTACCACTAAGGATAGTACTATCTTTTTCACCACAGATCTTGTGCAGAGATAAACATTAAGGTATAATTCCTTGAAAGTTCTTAAACATTACATTGTTGACATATCACCACTTCACATCTCAAAAATAGAATGTCACTACACACTACGTGGTTCCACTTTCCCCCTCAAAGTATGGTAAGCAATTTTGAAAGTACAAATAAATTGCCAGTCCCTTAAGCCATGACATGTTTGAATTTTACCTGAAAGTTTTTAAAATCCTAATGTGTTCACATTCAGATGAATGTTCTCCTGACCACAGTTTAATTTTGGATTAGCCTAATAACATCCACCTGGCCCTCTTTTATGAGGGCTGTGAGATTGTACTACAAAGTGTGGCAGAGTTCTGGGCATACATAGAAATAGAACTTTACTTCTATTCTAGAAATAGAACAAACTGCATTATGTTATGAGCTGCAATCATATTATCTTTTATCACTTAGCTTTGAAATCTTTGCGTGTCTAGATGCTTCCTGAATAAATCCTATGAAGAAGAGTTTCAAAGAAATAAAATTCTGACACAGGCACAAAGAGGCAGACAGTCAGAAACTCAGGCATAAACATCATTTTGCATTTCCAGATTAACACTCAGCAGTAAATATTTGCTGAACTAGGCCCCTGGACTGGTAACCTGGAGACCTCCTTTTCCTGTAGCATTTTTCATATTACAAATAATTTTTAAGTTTCAAAACCTCCAGTAGCATGCAGGTTTGGTCACAGGCAGTCTGTTATGAAGATTTTACTATTTTAGTGTGCACACCATATTTCTATCATTTATCTCTTAAAGCTGTTAAAGCGTATATACTTTTCTAAACACAGTACTGTTTCTATTTTTTATATAGCACTGCTGCATTGTCACTTTTTCCTATTTTCTTCACCTCTTTATTGTTATTATTACTAATCTATTACTATTATTTTCTAAATCAACTCCAACTATTCAAGGACTGCCACACACTGTAGTCACTATACTGAGGTATGATAAAAAGCCAGTGATTGATGTTAAACATTGGCCAAAGTCCTTCTGTTTGTGCACATCAGTCTATGAACAAGGAATGTCATCCAACTGCCTTTGACTTGCGCCAGTTTAATGCAACTTTTTTTCTGATGCCTTATTTTGTTGAGAAAACCTAAACTTCAGAAATAGGCAACACTAATTTCCTTTGGATGACAACCACAGCATAATAGGGTTTTGTTTGCAGAAAATTTCAGGAGAAATGAAGGCAGACATCCAAATCATGGTATTATTTCTCATGTTTACAATTGGAAGCAGAGGTGAGCACTTTTATTCCTGATTATGGAATAGGTGGAATACACAGATAATACTACCTTACAGAGTAAGGTTAGGTTTTCATTATCCCCTTCCTATAAAAGAGAGGATTACATTCATTACATTACTATATTCCACTTGCTGTTTACAGGTGCAATCAATCTGGCTACAATTAACATACCATCAGCTGCACACTGTTTCCCTTGTTGATCACCCACAGACCTGAAGCCATCTGCACAGAAACATTCATAACTTCCTTTGGAATTCTTGCAGTCCTGGGTGCATGTTCCAAAGATCTCACACTCATTGATATCTAGACACAAGAAGAGAAAAGGTTCCTAGAATTTGATTTCTTTATTGTATAGTCTTTAGGAGGCTCAGGTGTGACCTCATCGCTCTCTACAGCTCCCTGAAGGGAGGCTGGAGTGAGGTGGGGGCTGGTCTCTTCTACGGCACCTGCAGTGAGAGGATGTGAGGCAACGGCCTTAAACTGAGACAGGGGTAATTCAGATTAGATATTAGAAAAATATTTTTCACTCTTAAGGTGGTCAGGCATTAGTGTAGGTTCGCCAGGGAGGTGGTGGAGTCACCATCCCTGGAGATGGTTAAGAGGCATCTGGATCTGGCGCTTGGCGACCGTTTAGTGGTTACAACGGTAGTGCTGGGCTGACGGTTGGCCTGGGTGATCTTAAAGGCCTCTTCCAACCTTGGTGATTCAATTCTATGCTGGTCATCTTTACTCCATGAAGTAGTAGGTTTGTCCCTTCCCCATATAGTCTAAAAGATCAGTGACCTAATAAGTGATCTTAAAAATCAGCATCTGTTCTCTTACAGAACTCCTCATCACTCATCTACTGTTTAATATGTCTTAACTACGGATTGCCAATAACTGCATTACTGCAATCCTGTTTAACAGATTTATTTTCAGAGATACATTTTTGATCATGTGTTTTTGTGCTAAATCAATAAGGAAAGACAAAAGATGAGGCATGACTAAAATGAGAAGCAAGAGCAAAGCTTTCTTGAATTGCTGACACAAAGATACTTAATCCTCAGAAACAATAGCAGCAGGAAGAAAATGGAGGGGTGGCCTTTGATCATGTTCAATACAGCTACACAAATTGTTCGTAAGAGTTGAGAGCAACAAACAGAAGTGTTCTCATCAAAACATACTGAAACAGCAACTGTGAAGGTACAATATTGAATGACCACAAACAATGGCCTTTGGGCAGACTCCTCACCAGATTTTGTCTACATATAACCCAGGGAAAAAATATGGCATTACTGTAGGTCTGTTTTGGAGTAGAACACAAGGAGAGTATTTAACATGCAGTAAGTTTGCTTTCAATAAGAAAAAAAAACCCCATCAAATTTCTATCCCTCACATTGCAAAGATATAGCAAAATTTATACGCTGTAAAAAACCCATATATCTACAGCCACCAAAAGCTTAAAACAAGTCTGAACTGTGGAGCCAATTTTTTGTTGAATAAGGCTTGCATGTTAGAAAACATTTTAGGACGCATCTGTTAAATGTATAAAAATCCTGTTAGAATGTGAAAATGAGTGGTCATATTAGAATGATGAAGTGACAGATCACCGAACACTTATCAGCGAGAAAACATTTATAAGATTAAAAATACCATCACAGGAGTTGCGGTTATTTTCACTGGCCTTGTACCCTGGCCTACACGAACAGATAAAACCTCCTTCTTTCAGGTTGGTACAGTTATGTTCACAGATATTTTCTGCACAAGTTCGCTCTGTTCCAGGATCTGGGAAAAAAAAAAAAAAGAAAGAAAGAAAGAAAGAAAGAAAGAAAGAAAATAAATTATACAATTATAACCAAAAATTAAAGTCATAAGGGGGAGGTGTAATAGTTTTGATCATTATTATAATTGAAAATAGTTTTCAGGTAGATAAAGTTAATTTTCTTTCCTTTCTTCTAACTAAAATTAGAAGACAATGGTAACCACTGGTCAAGAAAGCTGTAGTGAGCAGGGTCAAGATAAGAGCAGTAACTTTTAAAGCTCACCTTCCTTACCAGAAATGACGTTCTACATTACCACCATTCTGCAGCAACTGAACTCCTAACTTTGCCAACATATCTCTTTTTTACCCAGTGCTTTCTTATCAGCTGAACAAGAAATGTTCTTGATATCAAGCATAACACAGGCCCTACATTATTAATATCTGGAGTCTAGAGAGGAGATGCAAGCTTGTTGATGCCATATCTATTCTAAAGCCTACTAAAGTCAGTACAGGTCATTGCACAAAATGCATTGCCCTTTCAAACATGCCTATAATGGAAAAGCCACGTCAGGGATAACAGATAGTCTGTAACAGATAATTAAAATTATACTCTTCTCAAAGTACATATAGAATTCTATTGATTCTGACATAGTCTACATATGCACAAAATACTTGAGTACAAACTCAAATCTGTTACATAAGCAGAAAAGATAAATAGTATGTTTATTGACAGATGATGAGGAATAGATACAGATGTACAGCAAAGACACTACATTAAGCTAATTATCTCCTTTTTATATACACATTCCAGTGCTGAATAAATTAAGTTTAAACAGCTCAATTTAACACACATGTAGAAGCATAAATTCATTGTACACATGCACACTCAGATATTCTATTTTCATTACAGCAGGCATTTGATGTTGGGAGGGCTCCAAATGTTACCAGCTGATTTGCATATACATATATCCTGCTAGAAGTAGAATGCAGACACCAGAAAGTGTCTGCTTCATTACTTTCTGTACTTCTAAAGTTTCATCAACACATTGCATTAGGCTGTATTACTTAAGGACCATTGGGATGGCAAGTGAAAGAGGGAAATCAGCTGCTCCAAAACCGACTGTACTATAGGCTTCCAAGTCATTTGTGTTTTCCAAGTCTGCTGGATTGCAAACCACCAGTATAGCATTTGGCACACTTTCACTTGAAGCCATCACAGCCTGACAAATTGAAATTACAAGTACACGCTCGTATTATCACTCTGCAGCTGTCTATATATTGACACAAAAAATTAGGATTTTTTTTCCAGATTCCATGGAATACTCTCTCGCCTCAAAGTTAAATGGATGCTAATAAATTTGTAATAAATCTAAACGGATGCTAGTAAATCTAAATGGATGCTAGTAAATTTATAATAAATAGTTAACAAAAGCTGTACAGAGGATCTGAGACGGCTATCAGGCCAAGGACTGGCCGTCCTTATGGAATTTTGTGGTCATGTCCATAAAAAGAAAAATAGAAGCATCTCAATATACTTCTGTTTTTAACAAAAAATTGCAATTATGATTGAAATAACTGGATGTTCTTGACTCTGTAATGGAACTCATTTCAAAAGAAGATCAAAAACAAGATCAAATCTACTTTTTTTTTGTGATGCATAAATACTCCAAGCCTAGAGAAGACTGCTCAGAGCACTGAATTTCATAGAATTATGAAATCATTTAGGTTGGAAAATATCTTGAAGATCATCAAGCTATGCCATAAACCTAACACTGCCAAGCCCCACTAAACCATGTCCCTAAGTGCCACATCTACATGTCTTTGTAAAGACATATACAAAAGAATGAAAACAGAAGATCATTAAAATAAAATGAATGAAAATAATGAAAGAATGAAAACAGAAAAAGAGTGAAAACAGAAAATATTGTCCTGTCTAATGAGATAATTCTAGCACTGACTAATTAAAAAACCAATAAAATAATTCACACAGGCTAGTTAAAAACCAATACTTCTTAGTATTCTATTCAAGAAAAAACATGCATAGCTATCAGTTTCAGAAAATTTTGTTACAATAGCACTGTAATTCTGTATTTTATTGATATTATTACTTACTGCAGCCCATTTCATCGAAATGGTCTCCACAGTCATCATAATTGTCACAGACATAATGTAGAGGAATACAATTTCCGTTACTGCACTTGAATTCTTCAGTTTTACAAGGTCTTGGTGTTGGCTCTCTACCTACAATCAATAAGAGAAACATTCCTCTGTCACAATTTAAGCTACAAAGTACCAACAGACACCACTATTCCACATTGCCAATGGGGAAGCTTATCCAATCTGGTAAAACAATGACTAGAGTACTTTGGAAGTCTGTAGTAAGCTAACACCATAACCACGACGTAACCTCCTGACTTCTAGTCACATCCTCATGAACTGAAAGAACTCCTGCTGTTTTATAAAGAAGACAGAAGGAAAAGTCTTCATGTTAGTAGTTGATTAAACTTCCTTTTTTATAGTGCAAACCTATTAATATCCTTTAATGATATACTCCATACGTCTACTGCAGACTTCAAGAAGTTGTTGAGATATTAGTAAACTATTAACATTCAAAATATTGTACAATAAAGCCAGCTAATAATATCATTAAGCAACCAAAAATATTATTAAACTCAAAAATGTTCAACATAGTCAATGAGAACTATATAAGATATCTGAAGACCTTCAGAATATTAACCCATTGAATATTAACAAAGCTTCTGCAGGGTCTGGGCCTAAATATCGTGCACTGTGGCACTGTGCATGACAGTGCCACAACTTCAGAAAGTATCAATATCTTTATTTTAAAAGTCCAAGCTAGCCATCTCATCCTAATTTTGTGATACAGCCAAACTCTTTCTTCTTCCTCATTTTAAGTGGAGCTCATAAGATGACAAAATGGAGCTAGTGTTCCTAATAAAATACAATATTGTTTTGAAAATCATGCTCTTTACTTTTCAGACAAATGTTTGCTGATTTTTGCTACTTGTACAGAGAGCTATGAATATATACTAGCAATAACCATAATTTAATATCTTTCATACTAAGCTCTTGTTC
The DNA here is from genome assembly GCA_013400975.1 of Atrichornis clamosus. Lineage (NCBI taxonomy): Eukaryota > Metazoa > Chordata > Aves > Passeriformes > Menuridae > Atrichornis > Atrichornis clamosus. The sequence continues at coordinate 16,243 of WBMZ01002486.1, read as the reverse complement.
TCATAATTTATGGTAAACTCTGACATTTCTTTGGTATTATTAAATATTAAGCACATCACAATTACTGAACTTGCTGCTCAATTTTGTGCAAACATACAGTGTTCCTCTTTCTCGTCACTTCCATCTCCACAGTCATCCTCCTGGTTGCATAGCTCGTGACTATATATACAGCGATTGTTTTCACATCGGAAACGGAATGGAGATTCACAAGCAATATCCACTGAAAGCACAGAGGTCAAGTCAGTCACACTTTGATACTTCATACCAGTGGGTCACGAATTATTCCAACCACTTTTATCTAGTAATATTTCTATGTTTTGTATATTTTAAAAGATGAGGAGACATTTAGACACAAAAGAATATTTTCTGTATATTTTGATGATTGTATGTTAGGACACTACACATTTTTTAATCATCTTTAGCCAAAGGCAAGTTCTCTACCTACATATAACACTGAGGTATCTAGATTTGTGTATGAAGTAAATTGTCTGAAAATCCAAAGTTCTGTTTAAGTGCATAACTGAAAAAACCGGTTTAGGTAGCACCTTCAACAATTAATTATTAAAGTCAGGACTTCTCAATCCTACTTACAAAGATGTCCTGATAATACTGATAGCTTTGAAAGCTCGGCACCTTTGAGAATATACACTCTCTGAATTAATCTTTAATTTTCAACTGATGTTCTTATTTTAGATAACCAACTTGAAAACATGAAATAGTGTCCTTATCTCTTTGATATGCTTCTCCCTACTTTTATAATCACATATACAAACATCTGCAAAGCAGTGAAAAACCCACTGCCAGAGAATGAAGTTAACTTGTATACAAAGCAAAATTCCTAGCGCTCATCCTGAACAATTAAAATTTATTTTTTAATTTATTTGTCTATTATATGTAGAGATTAAGATTGGTCATTTTAATATAATTTCTCTTTCTTACAGCAAAGGTGAAGTTCTTCATCAGAGTCATCTCCACAGTCATTATCACCATCACATTTCCAGTATGGCTGAATACAGACATGGTTTTTACATTCAAAGAGCATGGGCGGACAGTATGTACCATTAGGATACCGTGTTGCTGAAGAAAAGAAAATTATTACGACATTTTCATTTACAAAAAAAATTTACATTTGCATGAACAATATTCAGTCCAACCCCAGATTATTTTTAAATACACTTCTCTCCATAATAGGAGATACTATATGAGGCACTGCAAAGATGTACAGCAACAACAGGCTGAAAGGACTGAGTACTTCTCAGTAGCTAAAATGTTATTAATTCAGGTTTGAATGAATAGTGATACAACATCAGTTAGAGAGGCTTTTGAAAATAAACAAATTAATTTAACAAATGCTACTTGAATTTGTTACTGACAAATCTAGTTCAATAATAAAGTTAATTAACATCACTGGCACCAAACATGAATGACTGAAGAAGCACATAAGACACCTAATTTCAAAAGGACTCATGTTGGTATAGTAAAAAAACCCTATTCAGATTCTGTAAAATCTGTGAAAGAAACCAAACTAAATAAAAGAAAAAACAAAAATATTATTCTACCAAGCTATATAAATAAACCATACCCTTGCCCTTTCAATAGCTTCTCATATACTTTCTCCTCCATTAAGAACAGCCAAATGTTGTGTGACTCAAGTTCTGAAAGACAACTGTTGTGATGTACATGCCAGGACATGGTTACCATCAGAAAAATAAAGATAGTACTGTGGAGATGGCCTTTCTTACTTAAAGCACAGGCGTTAAAATTCAGTACATGGAAAGATGTGCACAACTGCCCTGATACCAACATGAAGAGAATGGAATTTTCCCAGGTACTGAAGCTTAAAATCACGTGAACATGCAAGTCAGAACCAACACACCAGTATCACCAAAAAAGGTGATGTCAGTCAATGGAGATAAAGCACAGAGGTAATATTTTCATTCTGACCAGGAACAATACTTTCTGGGTAAACAGCTGCAGCTCGAGGCAAGCTAGAGATATATTTTTTACAGTAGATCAATATACCAAAGGATAACAGAAGTGGAAAAGTATTTTATTTCCTTAGCTTCACTGATACTTTGGGAAACTTTACACAACTTTGAGTATTATTAAAAGCAATCTCATTACAAAACCTTGTTAGAATTTGGTATAACTGAAACAGTTTGGATCTTGCAGTGTCCGTGGGATACTCAAAAATTTTAATTCGATCACATTCGATCTTCTCCTGGACTTTGTAAACACATTCATTTCCTACCATTACAACCAGAGTAAGAGATGGCAACCCATTATTATATTGAAAAAGCTGATTCAAAATATTATACTTATCCTGAATTCTTACTGACATCACTAAGTGTTGCAGAATTCTTTACCTCTGAGGAGTCATCTCACTTAAAGATAGAGAAAAGTAAAAATTTTTCTGGAAGTGATCACAATAAGCACCAATTGCAAAGCTCGAAACTCACGGCAAGTTGCTTCATCAGAGAAATCAAGGCAGTCAGCATTTCCATCACATCTGAAGCGCTCTGCAACACAGTGTCCACTATCACACTGGAAATAACCTGGGTGGCACGTCCTCAGCTCTGAAAAGATTAAGAAACAACTGCTGAAATGTCTTCTTGTGAAAAGCCAGATAAACTGTTTACTTTTTGAGAACAATATTCTAAAAACTTCTGGAAAATCCCAAATCATTTAAACTGTGGTATTCTCTATTCTGGTGGAATGACTGGAGTCACAGGGTGAGTGAACATAGCTTCTTTAAAGATCCTTCACATAGAAGATCATTTTGCAGAATAATTTATCACATTAGAAACAAAAGTGTGAGATGTAAGAGGTAGCATCCAGATAATACACACCACAGTCACGTTCATCTGAATTGTCTTCACAGTCGTCATCATGGTCACAGATCCACCGGGAGGGTATGCAGCGCAGATTGTCACAACGGTATTCACTTTCTGTGCATTCACGAGGACCTTCATTAAAAATGAATGTACAGGTATGAGAAGTTTGCAAACTTAAACATCCACACCTGTTTCACTGAACCAGACAAAAGTAATGTGGGCAGATAATGAGGTAAAATCCTTAAAACTAAATGATTTTAAAACACCATTCCCCCCAAGTACTTTTTAAATATGGTAGACATTCTATGTCCCTCTTGACATAGAATAAAAGAAATTAATTGTGGACTTTGTTTCAACACAGAATTATACAGAAGCTTTTAATCCAAATAATAATTTAAAAAATCCACTATCACTTTTTAAGAAACTATATAATACTATATTTGCACACAGGACAAAATTCAAATGCCACTTCTTAGTGAAAAACAGGAATTTATGTTATTGTGATGACGGGATTGATCAGTGTTTTTACGTAACCAGAATGCATCCTTGTGGTATCAGTGTGGTGGTATTTCAGCAAATAAAAGACAGACTACAGTATAAAACAAAGAATGGTTGCATTTGAGAGCTGTCTGCCTCATTCTAATAAGAAATAGAAGATGTTTAAGTCAAAAGTGGGACTGCATCATTACAGACAAAAACAGAACTCACTGCAGTTGTGCTCATCAGAGTTATCTCCACAGTCATCAACTCCATCACACTTCCAGCGCAGTGGGATGCATCGATGATTGTCACAACGGAAATCTCCAAAAGGACTGCAAGTCATCTCCTCTGCAGTGTAGACAGTTTGCCAACAAAACAGCATACATTAGCATAGTATTTGCCTGGGTACATTATTACTGAAGACTTTCAGAAAATCAAGGAGTTGGCAAATCGGAGAAATATTGTAGGTACAAAGTTACATTGAAATAACCTTCTCCAAACTTACCACAGCCTTGTTCATCACTGTTGTCCCTGCAGTCATCATTCCCATTGCACACTGCCCACAATGGTATACAACGGTAGTTGGTTCTACAGCTGAATTGTGTGTGATTGTCACATCGATAGGCAGGTCCCACTGAAAGAGGCAGTGGTCAAAATTAGTTGTGTTACTTAGCCATTAACTCTCCTCCTTGCTATTCTGCTTCTCCTAACCTTTTATAACTTATGGTCAATTATTTCAACTAAAAAGAGCTATCTGCTAACTTCAGTGTTGTAAAAGAGTTAAATGTATCTGATTTTACTATCTTTTCCAATCTATGCTGTTTGTATTCTGCATATGCTACAAACCCATCAGGGGTTCAAAACACACTCATTTTGTTTTTCTCTAAACTATTTAGAGCTGGTAATAGTGGCAATAGCCCCAAACATGGAAGCTAGAGGAGGCAGCTCGTCTTCAGGTGGCAAAACTTGGTCACAAGTTCGTCAAGATGCCCAGTGGTTCAGAGAGACATGCTAGAGCATATAGGAAAATCCTAACATCAAGGAAGTCAGAGTGAAATGCTGCCAGTTCCCAATAATCTGGCCAGCATAAAGAAGCTTTCTCCCCTTCAAGAATAAGTAAACAGTAAATTATCACAGTCTCTATATTTCCTAACACTCTTTACTACACAAATGCAATTAGCTGGCAGAAAATATTCCTTTCCAATAAACTTTCAATCTCTGGAAAATTAAGCAATGCAGTTCACTCTGCTTTTGGTGCACTCTCATGTAAGTATGTTAGTGCAGCTGTGTGCTTACTGCATTCGTGGAATGGCTCATCAGAGTTATCACCACAATCATCATCCACATCACACTTCCAGGACTGTGGGATGCAGCGGCCATTGTCACATTTAAATTGGCCTGGGGGACAAGTTCTACTGGCACAGTGAGTACTATCTTCATCGGAGTTGTCACCACAATCATCCTCTCTATCACACTGCCAGGCTTCTGGGATACATCGTTTATTGGCACACTGCCACTGATGAGTTTCACACTGGTGATTAGCTGAAAGAATACAAATCAGCTGTTAGAATACCAAAATTTACAGGAATGGTCTGCTGCTTTTAGATAAATTGAGCCCTTATGTTTACACCAGAAGTTTAAAAGAAAGCCAGCAAAAATTTAAAACATCACATTCACTTGTCCAGTTAAGGTATGCATTTCTAATGTCACATATCATATTTTATCCATATTTTATCATCAGACAAGCTCACTAAGGCTCTACACTTTTCTAGGAGCAAGACAGATACTACCTTCTCCTAATAGAAGAGGGGAGTAAACTCAGCATTCAACATGATTGAGACAGGGTCTCCCAGTCACTTCACAGAGGAGCTAAGTGGCATTGTGACTCTGGCCATGCTATCAGCTTAGATGGACATTGCCTGCTGAGCCTGTTCCTCTATAGATGAACATGACAGAAAACATAGCAGAAGACCATGCTAACATCAGCTCCACAACCTACAAATGTATAGCCTCTATTCCCAAAGGGCAAAGCACTGGAAGCTGATGTCAGCAGTGCTGGCAAAATGAGGTAGCTCTGAAGGTCTATGAAAACAGGAGTCAACACTGATCTCTACTTCCAGACTTTTTATCTCACTGTACTTCACTCTACTACGTTTTTTTACATAAAACGCCAAACTGTTCAAGAGGAAACAGTGTATGATAATTTCCATACATGTTCTAGATCAAAGGATTCTGTTCCCATGCATGAGATAATGCGCAAAAGGAATTACACAGACCTAAATTGATTTTTGTTGTACCCAGTATGTTAAAATCACTGCATTACACAGCTGCCACATTTTTACGATTGTAATTCCCCTGTGGCACACTTAAGAGCTTAGCTATTTGAAACTCAGGAAAAATTGGTATTTCATTTAATTCTGCCATTGCTAGAAACATTTCATAATGGAAGGCAATGAAACTATCAATTATATAACCACACTGCTTTTCCCATTGCTAAGCTTGCAACTGCCAGAACTACATTATTTACAAAAAGTGAACTAAGGACATGCTCTTTAAAATGAGACATAAGTATGCGGACTAGCATAGGTTTTTAAGGAAATAACATCATTCCACAAGCATAATTATGCTACATTTCTATAATACTGCCATCACGTACAGCTCTCTGAAATAAATCTTCCCACATGCTCTAGATTTTGTGCAATGCAGAGGGTGTAATAACTTTGTCCCATCACACAAAGTGGTAGAATACAGGGAAAATTAGCACACCTGTTAGACTGATCTGGGCATTAGGAAGCCTTAGATTCTTCATAATCACCATGGCTTTACACAGAACAAAGTGAGTCCTGTTTCTAATATTTTATACCTCAGGTGGTAATTTATCTCAGTGCAAATCTATCTCAAAGGTATAGAAGCTGTTTATGTTTTCATATAGTACATTTTTTGGTCTCCCTTTACCCTGCTTGCACTGAGGTGAATTGCTCTAGCAAGACTAGAAAAGACTGCATCTGTCTATCTCATCTTTTCATTTTTGAAAAAGGGATAGTGATTATGAAATTTATATATTGTTTACAGGTTTTATACTGGCAAAATACTTAAATTTATTAGTTGGAACATACCACAAAGTACAGGATCTTCATCTGATCTGTCATGGCAATCTGGCTGGGTATTGCACAAGAAGTGTGAACTCGTGCAGTTCCCATCATTACACTGGAACTGCCCAACAGGACAGTACCGGTGCGGACAGGTTGGGGGCTCATCAGAGCCATCTCGACAGTCCCTCTGTCCATCACATTTCCACCAGATAGGAATACACCTACAAAGAGAAAACAGTGTTCTTTGTTGAGGATACGGCTTTAGATTTACAACTATCATTTTACAGCACAAAAGACAGTCTTGTTTCAGTGTTATTTCTTTAAACATCCAAAACATCTTGAATTTCATGTCTTCTGTTTCATATGCCATGTATATGTTTCTAACAACTCAAACTTTACCTCAGCAATGCCATATACAGAAGTACTTTTCCAAAATAGAAGCCTGTCTTTTCCTGGTTTTGTCTTTGCAAGCACATCACAAACTCATAGTGAGAGCAGAAGGAATCCCTAATTTAATGCCCTTTTGAAGAGACTAAACTGTAAAACATATCCTTAAAAAGGCATTGAAAAAGCGATGGTGAGCAGTGGACTTACCTCTCAGTGTCTGCACAGAGAAACTGGGTGCTAGAGCACATTGGAAGGCAGTGGGCTGTATTGCCAAACTGTATTATCATGAAGTTATCAGGACATTCACAGGAAAACCCCTGACCACCAGCTTTTATTAGACAAAGATGGGAACAACCACCATTATTGGTGCCGCAAGGGTTATTAACTGGTAAAACACAAGAATAAATATTATCATATTTTGTAAATTCCAGAACACAAAGGTCTCAATCCACATAGATTCCTCTAATACTGTTTTGAAACCTTAAAGGTAAGAGGTTGAAAAACAAAACCTATATAAGTATGCATTTCACAAAATAAATATATGTGATTTCTTATACAGGAAATATATGCTATTAAGCCATGATGTTTTAGAAACTAATTTTAAATTATGCAATATCAGTCATTGCTATTCTAAGAAAGGCAATTGATAAATGTAAAGTAGATGCCTACATTTACTCTGTGCACTTTATTTCCCTCAGCAAATGCAAAAGCTGAGTGCACTCAGGACCCTTTACAACCAGTCCCCAAGTAACAGCTGACCCTCTAAATGCAAATCTAATTCTGTTTTCTCACCAAATGGTTGTCTGTATGGATGGTAAACATGGATGTCAAATGGCCTGTGCGTAGTGTTAACAAGAATGGTCCTGTCTGATCCATCATATTTATTTCCTTTTTCAACTGTCCTTGTGTTCCAGTCAGTCCAATATATTGTGTCTTCAAAGATTGTTATTGCAAATGGATGAGGTAAAGTCCCATCGTATACCGTGTGACGATGATGTCCATCCAGGTCAGAGTACCTCCACAAAGAAAAATTTGTGCAAACCATTCAGATAAATGCTAAAACATCTTCCCATCTTTTCTCTTCCCATATTGTGTATGCTCATTGTACTTCATTATTGGTGACGAGAATCATGCAATGTAGAATTTATGCCCTAATGACAGATTACCATGCTCAGCAAGTTCATTTTAATATATGGAAGAATGTAAAACAGGCTATTTCAGGCAAATAAATGGAATAGAGTAACATCCACTGAAATGTACAGTCTCCCCACAGAAGCACATTAGCTAGTCCAATGAAATTTTGCACATTTATTGCCTTACAGCAAGTTATTTTTATCACAAAAGCGACCAGCTTGCCGAGATGATTCAGACTGCTAATAACGGAACACTTAAGACAATAATAGGCTTCCTATATTCCTAAATTTTACATGTCTTTCTGATTTAGATCCTCCTCTGATGAACTATCTTTTATAAGATTTTACATTTTTGCTATTGCCTTGCTACATGAGGAAATTAGGAAATACTAGAGAGAAAAAGAGAGAGGAACATACATATAATTAATATACATTTTAAAAAAGACATTTTTAGCACTTCATCACAGAAAAGGCTGCCAGAAGAATTAATGTAGAGAAAAATAGATGTAAATACAAATACAAATTTAAATGTGCATGTAAGGGTGAATACAAACATGAACACTAACATAAATACAAATTATTGCTTTCAAAGTATTTAGATGTCATGTATTTCAAAATCACTGAAATAGTCAGAATATTATTACTCATTTTTACTGCTATTTAGCTGGGCATTTTCTAGTACTAGAAGCAATTAATAGATTTTTCTTGAATAACAAAAAAATCCCATTTGCCAACAGGAAAATTCCATATTATACCTGTGGACAATCAGACATCTGCTAAAGATGTGTATACAATTTATTAGCACATAACTAGCATAGTTACAGCTCAACTCTTATCTATAAGCAGAAATGAGAGAATCAAAAAATAAAAGGATTTTATAGTCAATTTTGCTTTGGTTCAGGTTGTGTAACTAGATATAGAGAACAGAGTGTGAACAGAGTGTGAATATTGAGTACAGAGTGTGAACCTTTACATTGTAATTTTTGAACAAATTCCAAAGGAACTCAGGATGTGAATATAGCAACTAGGTTACTGTGTCATCTAATGATCCGTATCACCTACTACCCCAGACTTTTAAACTCTGGTTTTCTACAGTCAGTGAGCAGAAATATGTATGATGTTTTGCAGCACCTATAAATTCTCCCACCACAATCTGGCGCAGCAATTATTCAGTTGTTTTAATATTTTCTGTGTACATACTCAATGTAATTTAGATGGGCATCTGTCCAGTAGAGCTTGTCGTTAGTGTAATCTATGGTAAGTCCATTGGGCCACTCTAACTTCGTGGAGATAATCACAGTCTTTTCCTTTCCATCCATGCCTGCTCGTCCAATATAGGCTCTATCTGCCCAGTCTGACCAGTAAATCTGTCTGTTCAAACGAATACATATAGTTAGGATTGTAGAAAACACGAAGTAAATATTAGAAGTCACACCTCAAACATAGTATCTCCTGCCACAGCAGTAAAGCAGAGACTGAGGAAGAAGGAAGCTAATATATTTCTTACTTTAACTGCTATAGCAGACAATTGTGCGATCACAATTGCCTTCAAAGAGTGCAACTGTCAGCCCCAACATCTACCAAACCATACACACTTCCATCAACATTTCTAGCCTTTCAGTCAAAACCTTCTAGCCCATATGGAACCAAATTCCACTTTCAATAGTATCTCACAGCCATGCATATATACCTACAATAGACAAGCTACTATTTTTCCCAAGCTGCAACGAGGTACTAACACCACACAAATCTAAATGTAAGCAGCCAAAATTTACTTCAGATTTTCAGAATAGTGCAAGATTATTTGCAAAAGAAAGGAAAAGCACTCTTGAAATGTCATACCCGTATTTTGGATGAACAACAATTGCTCTGGGATACTGAAAGCAGAAAGTGTTGTTGGCATCCACACACCGGTCCACCAGTTTTTTCCGGAATCTTCCATCAAGTTCGGAGACATAGAGACAATCTCTGTAGGCATCCACCCAGTACAATTTTCTGAAATGTTTTAGAATTAATTTATTTAACATTATTCAATTTTTTTTGGCTTATTTTGCTTCACAGCATCTTTGAATTTTCAGGGTTTTTTTTTCTTCTACAAGTAATGTATTCACTGTAAAGGAACACATACTTCTCACATCTCTTCTACACCATGCTCCAAGGCTGCCCTTTTCACTCCTCTTGTTCCTATAACTACAATCTTTGGTGCCAAGTTCAGACTTGCAGGTGCCCAGTTGAGTGCCATTTGCCTACGAATTCCTAAACCCCTCTCCTCTTCCCTTCCTGTCCTACCAACAATGGCCAGGAGCAGGAAAACAGACATGCAGTGCAATGGACTGTGACCAGCGCTGTAAGATATTGTAGAGAATCATCAACTGTACCATGCTGCCACCTCTGCTCTCATCAAACAGGCAGAAAAGTCCTAAGCAGTTTGACACCCTAATTTAAACTTCACTGAGAATTTTCTAACTCTTCTATTACTTTGCCTGAGAATTATAAGCAGCTGTAAGTAAAGAAACCATACAAGTAGGAGGGATGATTTTACAAAGCCTGCATCAAAACAAAGCATTTAATTCAATTAGAACAGGGTGCTTTGAAATTCTCTGCAGAGCTAGTCAGCTTCAGCATGCACAGCATCATTCCAGAAATAGCCTCACAGATATAATTTCTGCGTACACCACCCTAAGCAGTATCATCCCCACCAGGGAGGAGGAGAAAATAGTCTTCCCCAACCTGCACTTCATGGCATCCTCTAATCCTCTCCCTGCACTGAAGACAAGCAGAAAAATTCAACCTTGTACTGTCCTTCAGCCTGCCTGAAAGACCTAAACAAAAGCTGACTGAGGACATAACTAATGGTAGCTGAAATAATTCAACAGCTGTATTAGAAATGAAGCAGTAGAACCACTTCAGCTAAAATTAGCCTTTTGCTTTCTCACCTCTCCTTGAATCATAAAGCATTTGGGCTGCTGGCAATGTTAATTATCATTAGGTTTAGAGACAAAGTGGTTTAAAAATAAAAACTATTGTATTGACATATTCATATAAACACTCTCATATAAGTTCCAAAAGTGACTTTTTGAACAATTCTCATTGTTTTACAGGCTGATCCATGTTATTTAAAGTTTTCATACTTATATTACTGCACTTGGAAAGCAAGATTTGATGAAACACAGCCAAGAACACTGTCAGAGAGGACACCACATAAGGACAGTTTCTGTGGCAGTAAATCAGACTACTTTTTGAAACACAGCAGGCCATGAAAAATTTACCATTATGAAAAGTGTTTTCCAATTACCTCACTCACATACTGACCTCCTGGCAGAAAATGATGTGGATCATTCGTGTGAGTGTAGCAGTTAAAGGTGTATTTTTCAAGAGCAAAAGTAACATGCTCTTCACATTGGTACTTGAGCTACACGTCATTAAAGCTTATTGTTACTTCACTGGAATCTAGTTACCTGTTACAATATTTTGTTCATGCACAGAGTGAAGCCTGCATCCCAACCCCAACAACTGCTAGCAAACGACAGATTGATGAGAGAGCAAGTCTGACTTAACCTCAGTATACTACATATGAGAGTAATTAAAGAAAAGCATTATGTGTTAGATGCTGATAAACAATTTCACAGTTGTGTAACACTGCATCCACAATCCAAAACTATTTCAGCACTCATCAGGAATTTCATATGAAGTGGGAAAAAAACCCTAAGATAAATTCCTTCACACATCATTTGCCTAGTAGCCCAGAAAGAGAGAAAACATTTTCTTACCTGCCAACCCAGTCAACAGCGATACCTTCCCCGTTGGGCACATCATCACTTATCACTGCCTCCTTATTTGTTCCATTTAGGAACATTCGTTCAATGACATTCCTCCCCACATCAATCCAGTACAACCTCTTTTCCACCCTGTCAAAGTCCAGTGCCACCACATTTCTCAGTCCTTGCAAAATGAGAGAGTAAGACTGGCCATCTGCTGTGAGATTTCTCAGATAGTAACGGTTGCTAAAAATAAGGTATGGGGAGATATTACTATTTTGCCGGCAACTTTTTCCATCAGGCTCCCGGATATAGCCTGGGGCACACTTACAGATGTAGGAGCCAGCTGTGTTCTCACAAATCTGGCTACATACTGATGGAGTTTCATTGCACTCATCAATATCATCACAAGTTCGTTTATCAGACATAAGTTTGTATCCAGGATGACAAGAACAGTAGAAACTTGTCTGTGTGTCTGTACAGTCATGATCACATCCACTGATTGAAGGGTCACTGCATTCATTTACACCTGGAGAAGGAAAGGAGTTCTATTCAAGGAACCAGCTAGCAGAGTAATAGTGTTGTCACTTTCCAATGCACTCTGTCTCTCTCTCCCTGGTACCCTTGAAAATGCTGAATGTGAATGTGGGCTGCTGTAATAAAGCAAAAAGGAAAACAATCTAATCTAAAATTATTCTACCAACTCTGAAGTCTGTCACAAAACACCTTGAGTGCAAGGTATGAACTATGGCATATTCTGGAAACGTGAGGGCAATGGATGACAATGTACGAACAATATTTAGTTTATAGCATTAGCTCATTGTCACAGTCAGTTAAACCAGCACACAGTAAGCATAACCTAGTTAAAACAAAAAAAATTAAATATCTACAGTTCTTATAATTTTAATTTCTGAGAAACAGCCATGGAATAAATATGATTGTAATGAAGGAATTGTCTTAAGAACTCATTTTTTTAAAGATGCCTAAGTATTTTAAATTAGACAGTACAAATAAATCTATACATACCACATCCCTTTTCATCACTGTTATCTAAGCAATCATCCAACCGATTGCAGACTTTAACCATTTCAATGCAGTTTCCATTGTCACATTTAAAATGATGGGGAGAGCAGGTCGCTTCTGGTGTACTACAGAGATGTTCCAGCTCATCAGATTCATCACCACAGTCATTATCCCCATCACAGATGTAGGCCTTGGAAATGCAGCGCCCATTCTGACAAGTAAACTGGTGCTGTTGACATGGTTCATAGATGCATCCTCTTTCATCACTGCTATCACCACAGTCATTCCGCCTATCACATCTGAAGAAGAATGAACATTTTCTTCAAATATAAGAAGGCAATCACTGTCTCCAGAGCAGATGGACAATACACTCTGCCAATTTCCAAGAAAGGTTAATATTTTTGGCTCCAATGGAAGAGACTTTCAGAACCTGGGGTCATAGTATATAATCTGCTCCTGTAAGTCCTGCTAGTATTCTCTGTGTGCATTACAGCTTGAACAGAATCATGCCAGGAGAGGTTACTAGTGACCACAAGAAGGACTAAATGCTAATGGTGAGCAATGGGGATATTAATACAAAAAATTCTAGAACATTTTCAAGTCAAAGGTAATGCATAAATGCAGAGCAGATAAACAGTTTCATTACAATATGTAGATCTACCTACAACTAAATGGTGCAAAAAAAAGACTGAATTAGCTTCTTCACATTAAGCAATTTTGAGAATTTCTACAGCTGCTCAGGTAGTTACAAACCTGTATGTGTTACGGATGCACAAGCCATTGCTACAGGTAAACTCATTTTCTGTGCAAGATCTTCGTGTGCAGTTCTGGTGTTCATCAAAAGCATCACTGCAGTCAGCATCACCATCACAGACCCATGCCTGAGGAATGCACCTCCTGAGTGGGGGCCGATTGTTGGCACATGTGAACTCTGCTGCTGTGCAGTTGCGGTTTGCTGAAGGAAAAGCATGGTCACTAACCAAGTTATACTCTGGTAAGTAACACCCTCCTCTGCCACACACACACAAACAGCCTGGATATCCATTCATAACCCACAGTAGAGCCATGCTCTGCTGCACCTGCAAAGATAGATACCACTGTACCTTCTCATGTACAAAACTGCACATTACCCTTCGTGGAGGCTGACTGGGAGCCAAAGCATTCCTAAGGCAATGCTGACATGTACAGAAATCTGCATCTCACTGGATTCTCAATATAAGCTTTTCACACACTCAAGACAGATTTTCTGGGAGCTGAACAGGGTCTCTATTCCCCATTTTCCTCAAGGTATTCTATGCTCCAGGGAGCAAACAGAGGGAGCACCATCATAGTTAATAAGGGCAAGGACTACAAGTATAACCAGCTGCTCTTAAAAGAATCAAGAAGCAGGACCAGGCTTGGTGAACTTCCTTCCCTTTGTCCCCCCTCTGAACAGACATGCTGATTTTGCTCAATAATTTTTAAAGATATTAAGCCAAAACTATATGGTTATTAATATGCACAAGATGCAGTGAATGGTCACCGGAGAGTATATTCACTGAAGCTGCTCTAGCTGCCCAGATCATACACACAACCCAGGTTAATTATATCTCCATGTGAACTCAACAATTCAAAGAGGAGTAATTGTGAAATTAGAACAATGTTTTCTTGGCAGCTTTTACCAGTAAAATGTTCATTTTCCATTCAATATCATGAAAATGAAGGCACAGGTAGATTGTACCTCACGCTTAACGCGCACCTTTATGGGGTGAAAAAATTGGCAGTGGGTGAGAGTTTGGGAGTTGGTTGTTTTCTAAAAAATACACACAGGATAAATAAAGTGCAGTATCTACTTGCTTTAACCACCTACCACAATTATGTCTCTGATCCTCATCACTCATATCCCCACAGTCATTATCACCATCACAGATCCATGTTGCTGGGATGCATCTGCCATCGTCACATCTGAACTGGTCGCTTGAGCAAGTCCTCATTTGGGGCACTTAAAAATGAACACAATCACTGTGCTTGTTAAACTAACCTGCCCTGCCATGAAACCTACTGAGGAGTGTATTTTAGGGAAAGGCTTATAGGAGTGAAATGTAAAATTGAAGCTTAAGTGTATAACAGTTAATGTATAAGTTGCAAGACTTTCCTAAGCTAAAGATGCAACTCCAACAACGTGTAAAGTGAGCTACCAGCCCTGCTTAAACTACAGAAGCATCTTGCCTTGTATTATGCTTACTTTTATAGTGAGAATAATAACTGGGTTGTAATATCAATTGTCAGTGACTTCAATTAGCCTCTTCTCTTCTTCCCTGGATATCACCCTCCTTTTTTTCACCTCCTACCCCACTCCCCTGCTTATTCCCATCAGTTTCCATTGTACATACAGGATTTGTTCACTGTAATACAATGATATTCATGTACTCTGTCAACACTGTTCTCCTCTGCACGCCACATTCCTTTTTTCCCAAAATGCAATACTGCATGCGTATTTTCTGTACAGCATGACATCTGTTTTTACATCCAAAACAATATCAAAATACTTGCTACTTGATGCACTACCATCATAGTCTTATAGAGACAGGAGGTTGTACATTAAGAGCAATCACATTAAAAGCCATCAGTTGCTGCAATTAAAGCCTTCATATTCCATACACAGCTTTAAGTATTTAAGACTCAAATTACTCAGTGACTCAGATTAGAGACAGTGAATAAACCCCTGAAAATACTTATTTTCCACCTAGTCTGGATTCAAGCTGCTGCCTACCAAAGAAACTACTGATTTACCATAACCCATTGTGTTGTATCTTCTGAGTGTAAACTTACCACAAGAGGCAGGTTCATCAGAACCATCAGCACAGTCTATTCCTTGATCACAGTACCAATGAGCAGGAATACAACGTCCCGATGTACAACGAAACTCACTGTTCGTGCAAGTCAGTGAAACTGGAAGAAAAAACCTATGTATGATTACTTTTTTATGTTACCTTTCCAACTTGTTTTAAGTTGCTTTTGAATCCATGTTATGCAAAAAAACATTACTGTCCCCAAAAAAGAAAGAGAAAAAATTATGCTAAGAAGGATGCCTTTTCTCAGCCTCTCTGGAAAGAAGTAATTGTACAAACTAGCTTGATATTTGCATGGGCTTAATTCTTTCCTTGGGTATACATATCAGCTAGTAAGTAGATGGAATTTGCCCTGGAAGTGGGATTGCATCCAGCAACCGTACATATGTACTGCATTTACACTTGAGATTTGTGCACAGGAAAACGACCACAGTCCAATTTAATAACTTCTCCAGTGCCCAAATCAGGCATAGCAGATTCAGTGCTCTACAGGAAATCAAAATGTGCACTAAGAAAGTAATATGGTAGATAATGCTTTCCTCCCACCAATTTTTCTTCACTTGCTGGTAGGACTCTTGTTAATGGCAGTGAAGAACAAATCATAACACTGAATAGTTCCAGCTCAGCATGCTGTAAATATTCTTTCTGCACTTCAGCTGAGCCCCTTGATCCTGGCACATATAGTATTGTGGTGGGTTTGTGTTT